>OU015490.1:190586639-190974139 GCA_907164885.2 Dolomedes plantarius
ATATATATGATAAATACAACGGTCAATGTATGTAATTAATTTGTATGTTTAATATCCATAAAACATACTAATTTGAATTAAATTCTTAAAAAACTTCCATCTCAATTAGTCTAGTGGTCAAATTTTATCTTTTACCGTATTTTAAATTTTTTTTGGTCAATTTATTTCGTTGTTAGGCACGTAACGCAAGATTAATTTAAAGTATCACTAAAAGAATAGAAACCACGTGATCAGCATTTAATAAATAAATTAAATTAAATTCTAAAAATTAATCTTTAAAAATTCACCAAAATTCAGAAAATGGAGGTAAAGATTCGAAAAAAAATTTCATTTTAAAGGAATTTTTATAATCTTTCTCGTGATATAAATTTTATAACCCTCAAATTATTATTTTAAATGCAAACTTTAAAAAATGTTACAAAAACAGCTTAAAATTTAATTTAAAAAAATCTAAGAATAATTTTTCAAAAATCTTTCTTAGTGCACCCCTACACTATAAGAAGAATCACCATGCAAAATTTCAGCCCTTTAGGTCCAGCGGTTTGGTCTGTGCGTTATCTGTCAGTCAGGCAATCAGTTACAGAACTGCTTTATATAATATATAGATAAATACTACATACTATAAATCATAAATTTTGGGAGCTTGTCCGACCCAATTTTTTATAAGATATTACATCTACCTAACAACATAATCTTTAACAAATGAAATAAATTTATTTGACATTCAGACTAAGGTCTTTATACACCAACAAGACAGCTGTGTCAAATTTGTTTATTTTTCAATTTTTTATGGTCTAAATCGTCTATTTTCGAAGTAAATTGTAAGTTTGAAATTTTTGTAAACATTCTCTTCATAAAATCAAATAAAAGTAATTAAGAAAAAATTAAAATGCCTTCCTTCTAGATCCGGTATTGAAAGAGCGGTATTCTACAAAGATTATAAAATAATTTTAAAATGGGTAAATTTCGAAATTTGTCGATTTAATAGATATGTTGAGGACTTGGTTATCTTAAATTTTACTAGGAAAAATTTTCCCATTTTGAACAAAATGCTTTTTACAAGAAACATATAACAGTACTGATTTTTAACAGTTAGGAATGAGGAATATTTTTACAATTCAGTGTGATTGAAATTTCGGAAACTGCTTTTCTAACGTGGTATTACGTTCCTCCATAACGGTCCTCCGGAATGTAAAATTTCAGATGGTCTGCGCGAGATATAATTTTGGCAGCGCGCCAAACCAGCTTTGTATCGCTTGGGCAAGCAGTAAACTGTTAAACAGAAAAGTACCAAAATGCTCCAAAATTTTGACATGATATATATATATATATATATATATATATATATATATATATATATATATATATATATAGAGAGAGAGAGAGAGAGAGATACATAAATGCATAACACATACATACATATATACATACAAAAGAGGTAAGCAACGATAAGTAACCCTACGTTAATAACCCGTGATAGTTTCGTTAGAAGAGACTACCTGAAAAATTTTTTTTTTAGGTGAGTTTCTGTTTTCTTCGTGTAGTTTATTTGAAAATACTTCATCTCATTTCTGATATGCATTTTTAAGTAATGTTTATAACGCAACATAAGATTGCCGACTTAAGTGTGTCATAATTGTCACTTTATCATTTATTCTTTGTTACTCATAAACTTATTTTCACCTATAAAAAATGAATTTACTTGAACATTTGATGTTTTATTATGTCATAAGTTTAAACATTTCAAAATTTTTCACTCGATCAGATTATGTTTTTACAACTTATGTCTATTTGCTATTCATGGAATTTTCTTTATTACGAAGTTTTTGAGTAAAACGATAGAACTTGGTTAACTCTACTCTGAAGTAACATAAGGGGAAACAAAACACACGTGTGTACTGAAAATGAACGCTGTTCGCTTACCGGGTATGTTGTACTTCTTCACAATCCTGTCCTTCACGTCCAAAATCTTGTACTGTGTTTCTGCATACAGCCAACCTTCAAGCCATATAAATATTATAGATCCAAATGAGGTAAACGACACAAAGATTAACGCGTATATGCTCAATCTGTGTTTCGAAAGTAGAAGTTTCTGACTGAATAACATACTTATTAAACTCATTTTGCTCGCAATACTTTTCTAACCAACCAAGAAGGATTCGATTAACAGTTCAGCGAGTAAGCTCATTCGTCACCTTACTTGTCCATAAATCCAATGCAGCTGCTTAGAACAGATCAATTTTGTCGTGGAGCACATAATTTCCAGATAGTTCATCGAGATCTCAAATTTATGAACGCTTTCGAAAATTTCAACCGACTGTTCTAACGAATGCTTCTTAAAAATATATATTTTTCGAATACAAACAGACGATTTGGAGGCTGGTTGCTTGAGATGCTCTTAGTTTTCTTCAAAATACGATGTAATTTTTTTTGAAAAAGTTATTTTAATGTCTTTCGTTAGAATCAGTTCTGGGAAGAAATTAAGA
Source organism: Dolomedes plantarius (assembly GCA_907164885.2). Classification (NCBI taxonomy): domain Eukaryota; kingdom Metazoa; phylum Arthropoda; class Arachnida; order Araneae; family Dolomedidae; genus Dolomedes; species Dolomedes plantarius. Next base: position 190,589,126 of record OU015490.1, read on the forward strand.
TCAAGTTCTTTCAGCGGTTGATATCAACGAAGAATCTTCGTAACGAAATAGAAGTCACTTGCTAAGGCGAACAATACGTTTTTTTTCTGACGTGAATCATTTCTCTGATAAATGGTTTGCAAAAGGAGCTAAAACGTGAAGAGCAGAAATCCCCAGGGATTCAGAAAATTTCCACGAGGTTTCAGACACGATGAAAGGAAACTATCAGTGGCAAAAACTTCAAGAAACGTTTCCAATACCAGGGGATTTCAGTTGTCGGCTTAGAAGGTCAGACAGTTCCGATAGCTTGTCAGAAATAGATATCCCGAATCAGGGAGCGGAGGGAATATATAGCTGTCGTGACGTCACCGAAGAAAGTTATCACTGCTTCCGATGTCATTCATGATCGATTTGTCACTCTCAAACGGGGACAAGGAAACTCAAATTACATTTCGTAATAGTTTGTAAACAAAGTCGAGTCAACGCTTCCGAAAACGTTACAAATGGTTACAAAAACTTATCAGGGGCGTGTTTCGCAGTCTTACATAAAAATAACTTTTAGGAGAGGAACTTCTAGAAGCCCCAATGACGTATAACCCATAAGGCCATTCTAGCTCATTCAAAACCTACGGCGTCTTTGTTTTGAAATCAGTTATTTTTTATATTTGTTTATTTAGGAGAAAAAAATTTACATTGCTATGAACAAGGCTGCAGAGGTTCTAATTCACTAAAATTGTGGGTTACTGGCTAGAAATAAGAATGTAGCATCAAACTTCGATGAAACCTCGATTTTAATTTTATTTAAATTTAATTTTGTTTTTTTACCGAAAAAATTCGTTCGGCAAAGGGGAAGAATTAAATCGAGGTGGAAGTCAAACAAACTGTCCAAGACGTAAAACAAAATTTGCAGGTTGTAAAAGTAAATTCAAAGTAGGCCAAACAATTATTAAAAAAACAAAATCAGACTGAAAATCGGAGCCCAAACGACAGGTGCTTATCGAAATAATGGAAACACTGACCGCTTCTGCAGATAAATAAACTGTTGGCCTAATTTTGGGTTACAAAACAGAATAATTTCGACGTAGAAAAGAGTGATACAAGTCTTGTACATACGATACAGGAATTTGGTACTATTTATCCTGCAATATATGTTCTGACTTTTATAGTGATTTAGTAGGGGAAAGCGTAATTGAAACTTCCTCTCGAAATGCTCTCACAAATGTTACATTAAATTACCATTGAGGTTGTCAGAATAGATACTGTGCCCATCATCATGCTCTTCAAAGCGCATATTGAAGTTAGCACGATGTACGAATGCTTTATCGTCTTGGAAACACGGGTAGTCAATAGCGCTTTTTACACGTACTCTCTTTCGCGAGTGCTTGGAGCGTACGGGATTGCGCTCGGGAAAACTTGCAGTACGCTCAAAAGCAGCTTTCCCATCCTCTCCGACACTTTCACACGTGCACTCAATCGCGCGGGATCGTGGTTTCGCGCGGGAAAGAGCGTGCGTGTAAAGGGCGCTAATGCCTGCTCGATAGGAGGCATGTGGTCCACATGAAAGGTTTCCTAGACTCGCAGGATGCTGAATTGAGAGTGCTAGAAAATGCCAAGAGATAGCAACCCACAGCATCAGAGAACCGCCACCATTCTTGACAGTAGTCACCATGCAGTCGGGACGGTATGCTTCGAAATTTATTCACCAAATATATATACTGCCAGAAAACAAACCGAGGTTGATTGTTGGTTTGACCAGATGACACGTTACCAATCACCTGAACTCCAGTTTTTATGTCCTTGTCACCATCTTACACATTATCTTGCAGTGCGATCATGGCTGTCAGCTTTATACGGCTACTGGCAAAACTGTCGTTACTGAAGCATATCTTTATTAGTTGTGTTCTCCTCTGCTATTATTTGCTTAGTTGTAGCAAATAATTTGCTGCAATGTAGCCATGGGTTTCTGTCGTAAGATCCGTAACAAGCTCCGCGTTTCGCTCGCTGACATCCTGTTGTGGTCTGGTTTGGTTTGGAGCGCTACTGTCAATTCTTGCTACATGAGGGGTAATTGGATAGGGATCTACTGCTTAAAGCCCATTCCGAACTCATATAAACGTCCATGCCAAGAGTGGGACTCGAATCCACAGACTGTGGTACCAAATGCCAGAGCCCTAGCCATCCGGCCATCGTCCGGCCCATCCTGGTGGAAGAACACACCTTTTGCATTTAGAGGCAACGTATTTCTTTTCTATATCTATATCGTCTGATACTGTGCCTCGTGATATATTTTCAGTTTCTTTGGTTTTAGTTACAGAAAAATCAGCAATCGTCGCACCTATTGTCTTGCCTTTCTGCAGATCACTCAGATCCGACATTTTCTACATTAGTTCAACAACAGGTAATTCTGCAGCAACTATACTACTACTGCGGGGCATTAGATACTAGTACTTCACTGTATAATTTACGTCAGCTTGCCAATGACGTCGTCATGATCTTCTTACATTCCAGTGCACGCCCTTTTTTTAAGTAGGGTTTCCATTATTTTGACAACCCCGTGTATCTTTTTTGCATTTAATGATCAAAATTTGGGGCCGTTCAAGTACTCTGCTGGCCAGTAAAATTGCAACACCAGGAAGGAAAGCAAATAATATAACTTTACTTATTGTACGTATACAGCATAGTAGGGAAAAAACTTGATTAAATTCGTAAGCAATTTTGGGGGTATTCAGGGTTCGAAATTAGTACGCACAGCTGCTGCCTCTGGCAGCTAAAACTGATCTAACTCGGTTTGGCATCGAATCAAACTGGGCTTGAATGACAGATACCAACAAGTCATCCCATGGTGCTTCTAATGGCAAAACTGCCTTGTTATGAATATAAAGACTTCTAAATCAGACAGCAGGTAAAATGAAAAAACATTACCTTTTATTCGGTAAGCACACAGGTAAAAACATTTTGATGAAATACAGCAACAAAAAGTGGATAGGTGGGAAAAACAAATAAGACAGCCCAGTATTTATACTTGACATGATTAACTCTAATTGGTCGACGGATGGGGAAAAAATAAGCATTGCCACTTTTAGCAAAACCAAAGAAAGAAACTTAAAATTATAATAACCGATGGTGGGATGACTTCATTGGTTAACGATATCCAACACTCGGCCCCCTTTTTCTCCCACACGTCGTCCATTTATATTCTATGTTTCTATAATTATAAGCAAATGGTGGCCACCAGTTACCAAAAAACAACCCATAAACTTTAAGGGGAGACAATTATGCTAATAAGCTAAAATTCGATAAAGTTTTACAAATAAAAACTTGTTCTAAACACAAGAGCTTTTCTCCTCTGATGTGGAAATGAGGTCCTTGGCATCTTGCAACAGCTTGGCTAGGGTGTCAGCTATCTCTAAGGAGTCATTTTGTACTTGTTTTAGTCTACTTTCTTCCTTTATAAATTCAGTGCTGATTTTATCTAAATTAAATTCTGAATCTGGCCATCTATATATAGTTTGAGCTATTGGGGCGAATTCAGGGGGTAGTCTCCGTATAGCTTGAAAACCCTTCAGAAGTGGATCAAGTTCATGTCCTGCATCTTTAAGTTTTTTAATAGCGGACTTTATTCTAGCTATAAAAATACCTATCTCTTCATCGCTTTCATAACGAATGTCAAAAATTCGTCTAAAATTTGTATTGTTCTAGCTCTTGTTTTTGGCTCAAATTGGTCTCTCCCAAGCTTCTTTGCCGTCCCTACAATCATGGATTAAAGGTCTAAATTCTGGGGAAATACCATAATATATGGTTGTATATGCCCTGTTCTTTTTTAATTTAAAGTCATCCCTTTCTTTTTCTTGAGCTCTCTTTTTCTAATCCTTCTGGCCCACCCTCTATGAATTCCCAAGAACCTTTGTCAATCAGCAAAACTTTAATGTCAATTTTCCATGTATCGTAATTTTGTTTTGTTAACAACTCAAAACTTTCTGGCAACAAAGCCATTGTACCTCTTTTAACAACTACAACAATTAAATACTGGTTGCAAAGTTCTTTCTTAGTTTCTATAATATTTCATTCAGAAATACTGGTGGAAAGTGCTATTTAAGTAGTATTGTACGTACAAGTTACAATTAACTTCATATTAAACATTTAACTTCAGTTCAGAGCTCTTATGCGGCCCCATCTAAGCGTAAGTCATTCATCAGACTGTAAAACCATACATAGGTGCTTTTTGATACATCAAACGTAACTTATTTTCTCAAAGTAAATTTAAGATCGTCACCAGAAAAAAACTTAATTATTTTCTAACACTGGATTTTCTACTGGACCCATAACCAATAATGGCAAAACTGCCTTGTTATGATTATAAAGATTTCTAAATCAGACAGCAGGTAAAATAAAAAAATTTACCTTTTATTCGGTAAGCACACAGGCAAAAACATTTTGATAAAATACAGCAACAAAAAGTGGAGAGGCGGGAAAAACAGGTTCAGGTTCAGGTATTTCAACTTGTCGGAGCTCCAAGGTCTGTAGGACTTTATCTCCAATTGTAACATTATGCATCAGAAATATATTTGCTCAGCAGGTAATTAAATATCATAAATAGGCCTCTAACGGCCCAGTGCGGGTTTTATGTAATTAATTATTCAGCAGACTGTATATCTTAATAACACAACAAATTTATTAGAAAAATGAAGAGTCGCTCAATTGCGATGCGAGGCCTATGACGGCCAAAGAAGCACTCTACAAAAAACGGGGTTACAGTCAGCGGAGACAGATGGCGCGTTGGTGGCGCCAACATTCCGCCCCACGTTGAAATAACATTTCAATAACATAAAGTTTGATACATCAAATACACAATAAAGTTTAAAAAAATACAATTGAAATACACTTGTAGAAAAACAAAAATAGTTAAATTTCACAATAGAATATAAGTAATAGTTTAAATTGGTAAGGTTTTACTCACATGTCAATAAACATATTTTTGATACTGGTCTTTTGAATATTCCTGTTTTAGTTTTAACTACGACAACTCTTACCTTTCCATCTTTACCCAAGATCACATCGTGAATTCTTCCTAACAACCATTTCAGAGGGGGAAGATTATCTTCCTTAATTAAAACCATTGTGTTAGGCTTTATATTATCCTTAGCGAAATACCACTTGTGTCTTTTCTGCAATTGACTTAGATAATCTAAAGACCAACGACTCCAAAGTCTTTGGACAAATTTTGTAACACGTTGCCAACGCGAGAGTCTGGTTTCGTTTAGATCTAAATATTGGGGCTCAACAATGGATGTTACTGGGCGCCCAATGAGGAAATTTCTAGGGGTGAGGGGCTCTAAGTCTGATGAATCAGACGACGGAGGAGAAATGGGGCGAGAGTTAAGGATACTATCAATCTGGTTGATAACAGTTAAAAATTCTTCATAGTAAAGTTTTGAATCACCAACGACTCTTTTGAAGTGGAATTTAAGGGACTTGACGCCAGCCTCCCAGAGGCCACCAAAATGAGGTGCTCTTGGAGGGATGAACTTCCATTCAATGCCTTCTGAAGTAAGATAATCTGCAATTTGTTCATTAGGATTGGCAACAAGTTCATGAAGTCGCTTTAATTCTGCCCTTGCTCCCACAAAGTTTGCACCATTATCGGTAAATATCTTAAAGCTTTTTCCCCTTCTGGTGAAGAAGCGTTTCAAGGTAGCTAGAAACGATTCCGAAGTCAAGTCAGATACTATTTCTAGGTGGACAGCTCGCGTAACAAAGCATACAAAAATACAAACATAAATTTTGTTAAAAAGGCCTTTCCTTTGGTTCTTGTACTTAATTGAAAACGGACCACAAAAATCTATACCAGTAACATTGAAAGAATGTGTTTGGGTTACGCGTTCATGGGGTAAACTTCCCATAATTTGTTGATCAGTAATGGGTTTCACTTTGAAACAAACGACACACTCGTGCACAATTTTTCTGCACAGATTTCTGCCATTTAACGGCCAAAACATTTGTCTTATGGTGTAAAGCAAAGATTGTGGGCCTAAGTGAAGATGTTTTCTATGGAAATGGCTAATTATTAATTTTGTTAATTTCTGCTTAGCAGGCAAAACAATGGGGAATTTTTCATCATAAGTTAAATCTGCATGATGAAGACATCCACCTACACGAAGAATTTGATTCTTATCAAGAAACGGATTGAGACTTTTAAGTTTACTATTTTGGGGAATAGGTTTCCCCTTCTTTAAGTTTCCAAATTCATCATGAAATTCCATCTCTTGGGCAGACTTTATAAGAAACTGCTGGGCAACATCTTTTTCTGCAGTAAAGAGAGGACCAGAAAGTTTCTCTCCAGGGTGTCGAGCAGTGAAGCAAAATCTGAAAACAAAACTTAAAATACACAGAATAGTATTAAAATTATTGCTTAAGTTTACAATAGAGTGCAAAGAGTTGTTATCAGATGTAAGCAATAAAGTCTGGTTGGAAGTTGGCTTTAGTTCTGTCAAATAGAATTCATCAGAGGAAAGGTCAATGTTATCACAAATGTTTTCTGGAGAATGTAAAAATTGTGGGCCATGCCACCACAATGCCATTGTTGAAAGTTCTTCAGGATTTATACCTCAAGATATGATGTCTGCAGGATTTAGGAGCGAGGGCACATGCCTCCACTGATAGTTCTCAGTCAGAGTCTGTATTTTCGCCACTCGATTACCAATAAATGTCTTGAGTCTGTTAGCTGGCGTGTTGATCCAAGCGATTGATATTGTTGAATCCGTGTATAAGACGACGTCATCTACCTTCATCTTAAGAGAAAGACGCATCTTTTGTACGAGTTGCGAGAGGAGTAAACATACTGATAATTCCAGACGAGGAATGGAGACCGTTTTTAATGGAGCTACACAGGACTTGCTAGCTATGAGTTGGGTTGTTATTTCCTGGTTTTCACTAATGCATTGCATGTATACAACAGCTCCATACGCTGCTTCTGAAGCGTCTGAGAATCCTTGCAAGACTGTTCTTTCAAAGGAATCGGCTAAAATGAATCTGTCAATTTTTATGTCTTCAATGGACTTTAAAGATGCTATTAAAAATGTCCATTCCTTTGAGATCTGCTCTGGGAGTTCATCATTCCAATTTAGCTTTGTTAACCATAATTTCTGAAGGAAAATCTTAGCTCGAGTTATAACTGGTCCCAGAAGACCTAATGGGTCATAAAGTCTTGCGATGACACTTAATACATCTCTTTTGGTATAAGATGATTTCTCAATGATTGAAACTTTGATTACAAATTGATCGTCGATTGGTTTCCAGGTGATACCTAAAGTTTTTACACCAGATTCTGCACTCGATGAAAAGTTATGTTCTTGGGTCTCGGAGGGAGTGCTATTCATCAATTCCTTTGAATTGGAATTCCACTTGTGAAGCGTCATTCCACATGACGATAGCAAACCACACAATTACAATTGAAGTTCTCTAGCTGTTTCAACGGTATCTGCTCCTGAGACGATGTCATCCATGTAGGCATCATGGAGAATTATGTCGGGGGCCAATGAAAATCTTGATGCTTCATCTATGGCTAACTGCTTGAGAGTTCTAATAGCTAGAAATGGTGCACAGGATGTTCCATATGTCTCCGTCTTCAACCTGTAAGTGATTGGTTCTTCAGTTTCTTCTGACTTCCACAGAATTCTGAGAAGATACGTTGCTCTGTACCTATGCGAATTTGCCTAAACATTTTCTCTACGTCCGTGGTGAATGCATATTTATGCTTGCGAAATCTGGTCATTATCTCAAAGATATCTTCTTTTACTTCTCCCTTTAAGAGAAGGTCATTCAGACTGAACCCTGATGTGCTTGCTGTAGATGCATTGAAGATTACACGCAATTTCGTTGTAGTCTTATCCGGTCGGACAACTCCATGGTGCGGGTGGTAATAGCATGGATGATCGATTGACGGCTCATTGTGAATATTTTCAATTCTCTCCATGTGATTCAAATCCAAATATTCTTGCATAAACCCTTCATATAACTCCTTCATGTCCCTATCCTTGGATAATCTTTTCCATAATTGTTCTAATCTCCTTTTTGCTAATTCTCTAGAGTCTCCCAATTTCTCTATATCCTTTGTTGGCATCTGCACCACATATCTACCTGTTTCATCACGCTTATGAGTCAGGGTGAAATGATTTTCGTAATATTGCTCTTCCTTATTCATCATTTGCAAGGGTTCATCGATAGTTTCCAATTGCCAAAATTTTTGCAAGCATTCATCTACATTCTTGTCCGATAGCGAAATGAATCCTCAGTACTTAGTTTCACTTTTTAGATCTATAGATCCTGTTGCGTATCCGAAAACAGAATTACGAAATATCAAGTTGCTGCTGTGTGTGCGAATTTGACCATTTGTTAATAAGTCAAAAATATTTCCGCTCCTAGCAACATGTCAATTTGGCCGGGATCTGCGAATTTCGGATCTGCTAATTCGTTGGGAATTTTTAAACTATTAATTTCAATGTTTAAAGGAGTGATTGGAAGTAGGTCAGTTATTTTTGACACTACTAGAAAGTCTAATGCTTCTTGAAATGAGCCGCTGCCATCCATGATAGTAGCCTGTATTTTTGCTTTTACTGTTGCTTCATTTCCACTTAAACTCGAAATTGCAACCTTTAATTTTTCTCGTGGCACTCCTAATCGATCTGCGAACCCAGATGTGACGATGTTTGACATCGAACCACAATCTAATAATGAACGAGCCTGTATAAAACTTCCTGTGAAAGGATTTCTTACCCAAACCATCGCCTTGGAGAGTAGCACTGTTTTATTTTTTTTATTAATGCAAGACAGCGAATGCGAAACAACTTCGCTTTCCGAAGGATTGTTATGACCGCGCATTTCATCTGAATCGGCGCCTTCATGTTTGTGATTCAATGAGTTATTGCCTCCCGAGGGAGAGGCCGTCTTTTTTTGGTTTCGGCAAAGCAACGTGTTATGCTTCCTGTGACAAATGTTGCAGCTGTACTTAGACTTGCAGTTAGAGAATCTATGTTGCGAGCTTAAACAATTGAAACATAATTTGTTTTTCGTAACTATTTCATGCCTTTGCACAGCATTCAGTTTAAAAATGAATCACACTTAAGTATTGGATGATTTTGCTTACATACAATACAAGAATGAATGAAATTATTAGACTGTACAATAAGTGTTCTTGATTTAGTATTACGATCTAAATTTATGTTTGGCTTCACAGATGCGTTTTTGCGAATATTTTCTAGCATCTAAGAACTCTTCTCTATGAACAAAATTAGGTCATCTAATTTGGGACACATCGTTAGAGCTTATATTCAATTCGTATTGCTTCCTACTTTCCTTATCGAGTTTTTGAAGCACAATATTTAAAATTAATGCATCAGAAAGATTGTTTCTATCATATTTCAAGACTTTCAGCGCACGAATATTTTACTTTACATTATCTGCTAAGTTTCTTAAGTCTGTAGCAGACTCATGAGTCAACCTTTCTGCATCTAAAATGGCATTTATATGGATTTCTACAATTACCCTGGCGTTCTCATGCCTTTGTTCTAAGGCCTTAAATAATGAGGAAAATGTGTCATCTGTGGTTTGTAAATCTTCGCGACACCGGTTAAGTATGCATTCAAATAGTGAAGTTTCTGCGCTTCTGATAGCTGATGATTTAAAGTTATGATGTTATTAAACTGTAATTTGAAGGTACTCCACTCTTCATACTCCCCCGAGAATTTCGGAAGTGGGATTTCAGGCAATTTAATGTTCATGGATTGAGAAGCAGTAGTATTTGGATGCGTTAAAATCGATGTGTTACTCTGTTCTAATTTTTTAATGTATGATTTAACTTTAAATTTAACTCTAACGATATTTTCACTGTATTCCCCACTAGCTTTGATTTCCGCAGCGTAATCTTTTTCAACGGTAATAGTATCTTCTATTTCTATGTTCAAAGAGTTCAAAGAACTTTTTTTATTCGCTAGTTGATCAAGAATTTCTAAAAATTCTTCCATTTCATTACTATTGTTCTCTATTAAATTATCTACTTTCGTTATTATTTTAGTAATGCTTGTTCGTATAATAGAACGCTTTTGTTTAAGTTTTCCAAGATGATCCATGTTATGAAATTAGTTTGTGTAAATGCGTATAATCATAAATTATTATATGCGAAGTACAATAAATATAAATATACGAATAACAAAAAGCTTCCGACCTTGATGTAGGATGTCAGCAGTTGCAATTCTTGCGGTGGTTATCCAAATGGTGATGCATTCGAAACCAAAACACAAAATAAGTCACAAATTATGCTAATCTAGACGCTGGTCACTCCGGCTCGACGGACCAAATCTAGCGGCCCAGTGCGGGTTTTATGTAATTAATTATTCAGCGGACTGTATGTCTTAATAACACAACAAATTTATTAGAAAAATGCGGAGTCGCTCAATTGCGATGCGAGGCCTATGACGGCCGAAGAAGCACTCTACAAAAAACGTAGTTACAGTCAGCGGAGACATATGGCGCGTTGGTGGCGCCAACAAGGCCCTTATCAGTAAAAACATAATACAAGTAAAATAAGTAATAGTAAAATAAAAGCAAACGCCGGGAATCACACCTGAGAGAAAAAGTTACAAGGCGCACGCGCATCCACTGTGCCAGAGTTGCTGCAGTTATTTAAGAGAAAAGAGGAAGATATTCGCTCTGAGATTATAGTAAAGTTCTAGGGGGTTGGTAAAAATACAAGGGGGAGGAGTAAAAAATTAAGAATAAGTAAGCAAGATAGAAGAGGCAGTGTTAGCTATTAAGAAGACACGCCCGAGGGCGTTTGCGGTTAGCACGGTGGGAGTAGTCATAGTCGGGAAATTCAGCTATTATGTCATTGCGTATGTTAGGAATATTATGAAAAAAATTCTTAGAGAGTTTAAGTGCAGTTTCCTTGAAGGAAAGGATGCTCAAGTCTCGTCTTATGGTTTCATTAGACATATAACGGATCGCTCTGCGAATACCTCTGAGAGTCAAGTTCTGGATGACCTCCAGTTTATGGATATGAGTTTTCGCGGGGTAGAACCAGACCGGTATTGCATAAAGAGCTACGGAGAGAATAACTTGTTTAAAAAGAAGGACTTTGTTTCTCGTGGAAAGATGGCTGCCGTATATTAATGAGCGAAGTTGCATGGTAACAGCGTTACATTTTTTGTACTAGTTTATCGACATGGAATTTCCATGTCAGTCTGCGATCAAGGGTCACACCAAGATAGACGGGAAAAACAAATAAGACAGTCCAGTATTTATACTTGACATGATTAACTCTAATTGGTCGATGGATGGGGGAAAAATAAGCATTGCCACTTTTAGCAAAACCAAAGAAAGAAACTTAAAATTATAATAACCGATGGTGACGACCATCGGTTAACGATATCCAACAGCTTCAAGTCCATGCCACACTTCATCAATTATGGTGGCTGGAGAACGGTGACGGCCCAGTCTCAGCAACCCATGACCAGATGTTTTCAATGGGTGAGAGATCTAGAGAATGTGCTGGCCAGGGCAACAGTCAAACATCTTCTGTGTCAAGGTAGGTCAGGATACGACGGAAAACATGCGGTCTTGCGTTATCTTGTTTAAAGATGATGACTCCGAGGCCTCGAAGATAAGGCACAGCCACCAGCCTTAAGATCTGAGAAATGTAACGCTGGCTGTTCAGATTACCGACGACACGAACAAGAGCTGTTCGTGTCATGTACCCAATGGCTGCCCATACCATCACACCAAGTGCAGGGCCCGTATGACAATTTCGAATGCAAACAGTCCACGTGCGTTCTCCTCGGTGTCTCCAGACACGGATACGTCGATCATGATGCTGCACGCAGAACCGGGACTCGTCTAAAAAGATGACGTGGTGCCACTCCTGTATCCAGTTTTGTCGTCGTGTGCACCACAGTAGCCTCGTGTCTCTATGCTGCAGTGTCCAGGGAAGCCGCAATAATGGTTGCCATACAGACAATCCGTGCTGCTCCAGACGTCGTCGTACTGTCCGTGCGGGAACTTGTCGTGCTGCAAAAAAGCCTATTTCCTGACTCAATGTCCGTGCTGTGGCTGTAAGATCCTGCAAAGCCGACCTGACAACATGCCTGTCCTCTCGGGCGTTAGTGGCGGGAGACCATTGAGATCCTGCATGGCGTTCAGTATGAACCTCCTGAACCCTTCGATTCCATATTCGCATGACAGTCGTTGGATTCGACCAATGCGAGTAGCAATATCGCGGAACGATAAACCGCACTCTCGATAGGCCACGATCCTGCCGCTATCGAATTCCGACGCGTACTGATAGCCGTTTCTCCTTCTTATACGAGTCATAACACGATTTTCTCACAAATAACCAACATTCAAATGTGATTTCCGAATAAGAAACTCGCTGCTCCTTTTATACAGAGTTTGAGATGCTCCCTCCGTTTACAGAGTTTCTCCCTCCTGCGCCGTTCGATTGCGCTTAAATGCTAATCATTTGCATATCCCATCATCTTCTTCCTTTCATGCAAATTTGACATTTGTATCATCCCTCCTTCATGGTGTTACAATTTTAATGACTTGAAGTGTATTACGTAAGCACATTTTTAGTCATTTTAGACCCCTCCTCCTTCCACTTGTAAGCAAAAATAAGCAAATGTCTGCTCCACCCTCTTTTTGCTTACGTAAAATTTGGCAGATTTCTTCTCGCTAAAGATTTTTCTAATCATTAAACTTACTGTACATTTCTAAGCAAAAGTGTATGGATATTAAGTCTTTAATACTAAATACACTGAACAATAAATGAAAACAGTCAGAATTATATAAACATTCTTAAGGTTTTGTTACTTCTTTGGAAGCAAATACTGTAATACAAAAGTAAGTGAATACAGATGGCAGAGAAGTTGATGTGGTCAAGAGCACATCTCACCTCACTCTCTTACGTGCATGTTTTCTGTCTTACGTAAGCATTGCTCTGATCCCTTCTTCAAAACTCTCAGCAAAAATTAGCAAACTTGAACCCCTCCCCCTTTAAAGCTTACGTAGTGCATGAATGGCCCCTTTTCAATTTATTTAGTTGTGAAAAATCTACAATTTATGCATGTGCCGTCCACATGGTGTAGTTGTTAGCGTTCTGGGCTGCCCCACGGTTGGTTTAGGTTCAAATCCCGCATAAGACTTCCGTGTCGTCCCCCTCATAGGGAGGAATGCTGGCTCACCTACAGGGTGCTCCCATAATTAAGTAGCCAGTAAATAGCGGTGAATAACAAAAGGTGAATGTCTAACGACAAGTACCTCCGCATTAGACTGTAAAATAATTTTTGCATGTTTCTTGTTGATTTGTTTTAATTTCATGAGTATAAAACGGTATACGCAGCTAAAACCCCGACTGCACACTGATCTTGGAAGGCAGCAGATCTACATATTCGTACTCCTAAAAATCTAGGTGGCGTGTATGTTAATGTAAAAGGAGGGTGCTGCTTGGTTGTTCTATCCAGAAAAGTTTTCAACCAGTCGCTTTTCTCTTCTTTTATCTGAGATAAAATAATTACAAGATAAAAAGAACTTTTTATATACCACGTATTTAAATTTTCTGTTGAATCATATAAACTTGACAATTCTATGTATTAATAAATACTTTTTTAAAATTTTTTTGATGAATTATCCCATCAGCTTGAAAGAAAATGATCAAATGCGTAATAAAGACGTATCAAATGCATAATCAATCGTTTAGTTCGGGAATTGCGAGTGTGACTTGCGTTTAACTTTTCGTTCCCCTCCCGGCCGATAGATGGCTGCACAGTTCTACAAAACAAAATTAACTGAAAATAAATTCAATACTGCTTAAAGATGGTTAAAAGTATTAAAAGAATGCATTGTCATCGTGTTCTGAGCTATTCTAAAAGTTTCAAATGTCTAGCTAGTGAGAAAGTTCGAAAAATCGATTGCAAGATTTGTACTGGACAAACACACAAACAAGAAATCGTGGTAATTAGAGTTATTTTGCCGATTAGCGCCATTTTTCTGAAAATAAATCATGTATGCTTGTAATATAAGATTTCACTTTCAGCTGAGGGATGGGCGCTGAAGCCATAGGCGTAGCGTCGGGGGAGGGGGGGGACTTCCCCCCCCCCCAACTTAACTTGAAATAAATTAAAACGTTAATAGAAGTTCAGTTAAAATCGGAAAATTGTAGAAAAAATTTAAGAAAGTTGGGTTTTTTCCGCTTTTTCAAACTGCGAAACTGAAGATTCTATTTATGTCTGTAGCCTTAACTTAGTTTTTAACAATGATATGATCCATAAAAAAAATTCGATGCTATGTTTTTTTTCTCATTTTATTTATATTATATTTATTTTTCTCATTGTATAACTTTTTAATACTACTCAAAAATCAATTCTATTGTTATTCAATTAATAAAAAATCATAATATTTCATATTTTAAGGACCGCCCGACAGTCAATGCGTTGAGGAGGACCCTAACTGAATTCAATTCGTGCCCCCCCCCCCCCAAGAAAAAAAGAGTTAGAAGCACGCTACGCCTATGATGGAAGCAGTGACAATTGAATTGAATCCATTTTTAACCAAAACTCAATTATGTGACCGTGAAACCTAAAAATTTCTAAAGTAATGGTTGATAGGAACAATTGCCATATATACTTCAGTGACCCCTGGCTCCGTTAAACGAAACTTGTTTTATTCTATTTCCACTCATTTCAGGGGTACAGTATTTTTAAAAATACGTAGCTGCTGTACGCCTATATCGCTGTATTCAGTCAAAGATAAAGAATGTCAAAGTTTCAGAATTATATTAAAGACTCGCTTAAGAGCGCGTTGTGTGTTTGATCCTTTGTCATCCCTAAACTTATAAATATTCGTTTCCTTTTGCGGTCAACTCTAAATAACCTAATATTGATCAGACACATGTTTGGAGCTCTCGTGAATCACAGACAGGTCAGGGTACCAAAAGTCATATGAGTTTGCCGCATAAGTTTCGTTTGGTTCCCGTGGGACAAGTAAATATGGACACCTATTTACCACCGATGTCGCGTTATTTGCTTACAGAAGCCAAAAACAGCCTCGATTTTTCGGCTCCAAAGGTACTGTGGACAAAAGCATTTCATAAGAAACTGTTTCGTTAGGTCTGGGAGACAAAGGGCGCTCCAAAGTGATAGCCGAGGGGAAATTATCACTGGTCAAATCTGTCGATTCTGCGCATCATATCAAAGAGCGAAAACAATCAGCGGTGCCATGGCAACGGGGAATACAAAGGGTACTGTAAAGGAGCAACGTTGTGCAAGTGGACGAAAATAACGAGTAAGAAATGGCCAAATTTGTGCGTAGATTAAACAGAAAGAATTTAAATAGTCAGTATAATTATGTTTACTATGTTTTATTTGATGACAGTTGGTGAGCAATGGGTCAAATATGTGAAAATAGCCTTAATGAACGTGAAAGAATCGAAGTGGCTCTCAAGAAGATAGGGAATGAAATGGTGCTTAACATAAATGAAACATAGAAACAAGAAATTTAGAATGACATCTATGTTGATCAAATACGCATTATTTTTTTCCAACGCATTCTCTTTCGACATTCGGCCACTGGAAATCGCGAATGCTGTTGGTTTCTTATAATGGGAGCACCGTATAAACGAACCAACATCACCCCCTGATGGCACTTCAGTTTATAATAGATAAATCTTTAATGATAGAACGTGCAGGCAAAAGTCCTGCTGGAAAGACGTTTCGGAAGCACTTTTGTACATGGACCCCTTTTGATCACTGCGCCCTAAAGGACGTCCGTTTTTGTATTCACAGGTCCTGCCGGTAGGGCACACGCGACTCCTTGGCGGGACTCGCCAAAATCATCAATTTTTTTGCCTCTATGCTTCTGATTTAGGTATATATTCTACATTTTAAAAATGAATAATCTATATATATAAATAAATAAATATATATATATATATATATATATATATATATATATATATATATATATATATATATATATATATATATATATACTTATATATAAAGAGAGAGCGATTTTGTAAGTGGAGGGTAATCTCCAGAACCACTGCACCTATTTGAAAAATTCTTTCACTGTTTGAAAGGTACATTATTCCAGATGGACATAGGCTATCTATTATGTATAACTGATCAGTAGAAATAAAGTTAGGGGCTTAATCCTAACAATCTCCATTGTTACCGCTACTGTCCTCTACCGTTTTTTGTGTCGAAGACTTCAACGATCCTTATCGTGATGCTATCGCGGTGGGCTTCTGTTCTGACGATAGCGGTTCGAACCTAGCCGTTCTCCGGCACGCCTTTTTCTTTTAAAAAATTAACTTTAATTATTAACTAACGTAATATTAATTTGAATATTATTTTAGGAATATTATTTAAAAAAAAACATTTATTACTTAAAATCCTTATTTTATTTTTGTATTTTTATTTCATCTCTTAACCTCTTTCTTTTAAAAAATGAACTTTAATTGATAACTAACGTAATATTAATTTGAATACTATTTTAGGTGCTTAAAATAATAAAAAAAACCTTCTTTACTTAAAATCCTTTTTTTATTTTTGTATTTTTATTTCATCTCTTATTCTAAACTTCTATAATCTATATTAATATATAAAGAGAGATCGGATTTTGTATGTGGAGGGTAATCTCCGGAACCACTGCACCTATTTCATAAATTCTTTTACTATTTGAAAGGTACATTATTCCAGGTGGACATAGGCTATATATTATGTATATCTGATCAGTAGAGAGAAAGTTAGGGGCCTAAATGTTGAGCTGATGCTTCACCTTTACAACTTTTCCTTTGTCACTTTTCCTTTGTCATTTTTAACATTTGAATTTTCTTTGTCAACCATAATCAAGTAACCATAGCAACACATTAAACTACATTTTTATTTATTATCAGTAAAACATTTAATTTGTGAAAGATTCAAGTGGAGGAGGTATTGAAAAATACAAAAAGGATTTTTGAAATTGACAATGTTTAAGGGTTTATTGAAGAAAATTACATTTGGAACTACACTTTTTATGGGACATTTAAGGTAAAAATATTTACAATTTGTTGGCTCTCCTCTGGAAATTTATTGGTATAATACTTCAGAACTTTATTTATAAGCTTTATGTTTTTGAATTTGTGCTTATGTTTGTACAGTTTTATGCACAATTTGCGTAAATCGAACTTGAAATATTGAACTTTATTCAAAAATCAGTGTGTTTCATTGAAACTGTGAAATTTATTGATTATTTCTAATAGGTCTATGTTTGTTCCTTTATAAGTGAAAACGTATTGCTTCAATTAATCTGAAATTTTGGATAGGCTATGGGGCCAAATCGTATCAAAATCGGCATGCGGGTGGCCCCGGACACAATTGAGTGCCTGACGTTACAGTTTCCAATAAAAATTTCTTTTGCATCACCATGAATAAATCCCTAGGTCAAACATACAAATATATTGGACTTGACTTACGGGAAGATCGGTTTAGTCATGGACAATTACATGTTGGTCTCTCTAGGTCAGGAAATGCGGAGAATCAATTTGTTTTAAAACCTCAGAAAAACGAAAAATGTGGTACACCATAAAGTTTTAAAACAAATTATACCTTCCTAATATCTACTTAAGATAGATAATTGTTCAACCCGCACAAAGTCGGGTCGGGCCGCTAGTATATATATATATATATATATATATATATATATATATATATATATATATATATATATATATATATATATATATATATATATATAAAACAGTTCCGTAACTGACCGACTGACTGACTGACTGACTGACATATAACGCACGGACCAAACCGCTGGACCTAAAGGGCTGACATTTTGCATGACGATTCTTCTTATACTGTAAGGGTGCTAAGAGGGGTTTTTGAAAAATTCTTGTTAGATTTTTTAATTAAGTTTTTAAGTTGTTTTTGTAACATTCTTTAAAGATTGTATTTAAAGTAATAATCTGAGGGTTATAAAATTTACATCACGAGAAAGATCATAAAAATTCCTTTAAAATGAAATCTTTTTCGAGTCTCTACCTCCATTTTCTGATTTTTGGAGAATTTTAAAGATTAATTTTTATAATTTATTTTATTAAATGCTGATCACGTGGTTTCTTTTCTTTTTGTGATACTTTAAACTAATTTTGCGTCACGTGCATAACAACGAAATAGACAAAAAAATTTCTTGTTAATGCGGCAGACGATTGGACATTATCCAAAGAAATATTAAAATACGGTAAAATAAATGTTCCTCAAACTGTACTATATTCTTTAGTATGTTCTATCAGATTTAATTTGAATATTTTCTTCTTCATTATTTTGTCTATGAAAATATCCGTTACGATTTTTTTATAAATATATTTTTTCGGTTTTTTTTTACATCAATTGTATACATTGATCGTTGTATTTATTATATATATATATATATATATATATATATATATATATATATATATATATATATATATATATATATATATATACATATTTTTGGCATTAATTGCATACAATGACCGTTGTATTTAATTTGAATGTACTCCGTAGCGAAGTACGGGTTTTCAGCTAGTAAAAAATATAGATGTAGCTGAAAGCTTGATAAAAGAGACAAAAGAGAAATGAAACATTATATTTATGTATGAGCGACAAAGGTAACTCCAGCATATTCAATTTCAGTAGAAATCACAGCATCATAACACTTCGCATTCAAGACATTATTACCCAATTCACTTCTACTCCAAACATTGTCGGTGTATGGGCCATCAAAATATGTGGCCGCAACAAAATTATGTACTCCTGGTATTATCGGTTGCGACATCGTGTCTAGAAAGGAGAAAAATCAGCACTTTGTGATTATCATAGAAAACAACTGTTATTTCGGGCCAAAATTAAGTGCTGCCATTTTTTCCCGCTATTTTTCCATTTCGCCTAATTTCTTCCTTTGAGTTCGAATTTCGTACTTGAAAACGTGGATGAGGACGGGAAATTGTCGAAAACTATTATTTTGCGAAACTGTAGGTTTAACGTTCAGTAAAGTTAGACAACAAAATGAGTTCATTTCAATTTTTATAGCTGCCATCTGTCGGATAAAATTGAAATCTTTTATAAACCATAAAACAATTTTCTATTCAGAAGTTCGTTCTAATTGGTAATGTCGTTCTGAACTAAGAAATGAAAAGGGAAGGAAAATCTTTGATAATTTTTGAATTGGTAAACTAAAATGTCACCAAAAAATGTCTTTTATTTGAGTACATATCAATTACTGCTAATAAGAAATCATTAATTCTGGTTCTTTAATAATCAGTAACACTAAGAAAATATTAGAGGGAAATATTAGAGGGATAATTTCTGTATATTAATTTCATTACAAAAATGAAATGTGAAGTTTTTACACATTTAACATTTCATGTTTGTAATGATATTAAAATTAGTATAAAAAAATTAAACACCATGAACACACAATCTCCATGATCTAATGAATACATTCACGAACAAGGCCATTATAAATATTGTTAGAGAGCGTACACTCGCACATTTTGTCTCATCAAACTATTTCCAGGAGAAACGAACTTGGGAAATATATCGAAAACACGGTTTAAAAAGTAAAGCTTCTAGTTTTAAGTTTTATTCTTTGTCGATGGATGAAAGTACTGATGATACTGATATGGTTCAATTTTCCATTTTTAATTAGAGGCATAAATAACGAGTTTATTGTAACTGAATAAATGGCTTAATTAGTACAGTTAAAAGACAAGACAACCTCGAGAGATTTATATGAAGCAGGGAAGAAAACGTTGACGCGCGCGATTCTCATTCACTCTCGCCAACATATGAGGCGGTGAAAGGCAAAGTGGTGTAAGTCAGTAAGTCTAGTGGTGTAAGTCAAAAGAGTTTTACTGCAAAAACTACAAAACATTCCACCAGAAATTGAACAAATTATAATTCTTAATAATTATTATAATATTGCAAATAATAACTATTTCCAATTCCACTATAAATTGAACATGGAGATTACATTTTTGCCCTCAAATGAAAAAAGTTGAAAATGTGACTTACACCACTTTGCCTTTCACCGCCTCATATCTGGTATTGTAACTGGTACCCCAGCTTATGATAGGCAAAAAAGAGGGACTTGTAAGATTAACACTAGAACTGCGGCACTTTCGGCAAAAATAAACAATTCGTTTGCATCTTTGCTACTTCATTTACAGTCGATATAGATATGCTGCCAGGAAATTTTCAAATGAAATGCATAGAGTTGCAATCTGACATCCAACTTAAAAAGAAATTCAATAAAGTCTCCTTGTTGGACTTTTATGAATCATACCTGTCCAGAGATAAATATCCCTAACAGCATAGTCATGTGTTATTCATGTCATCATTGTTTGGAAGCACTTTCATCTGTGAACAACTGAACAAAAATATCGGATGAACATCTTGAAAACTTCCTAAGAATTTCAATAACTTCAAGTGACCCAGATATTGATGCATTACTTTCCTATATTGATGCACTGGTATGACTCCTATAGTTATCTTTATAATTATAAATAAAATTTATTATGAAATATGTTAACTATATATTATACTTTTTTGTACTCATTAACTATTTTTAATTTTAGGTACATTTTTGTGTGGCCCAAAACAATTCGTCTTCTTTCAATGTGGCCCAAGGAAGCTAAAAGGTTGGACACCCCTGATGTAGATAATGACCTGTAGATAATGTCTGAGCGTATGCGCTTGGCGGCGTCTGATATGACGCAGACAAAAATTCTTCAGTTGTAACCAAAACGTTGCCTTGTGGGGATGTGATTCCACACGAGGTGGAACTTTCCCCATTCACCTTGTTTAAAATGATTTGAGCAATAAAAGCGTTGTTAATTGTTAACAACTGGTCCGTCGTCAATGTTTATGGTCTACACACATCTCAGTAGTCTATCTTAAAAGACAAAAAACCTGTAGTCTTCATGGCTACGAGATACGTAACAAGTCTGAATTTAAAAAAAATCATATTACCAATGTTTAATAATTAAGGATTTTAACTTAGGATTACGTTCGTCAATAACGGTGTTTCGGAGAGAAAAAAATTGTCCAGGTTTTTAATTATAGGGGAGACATGTGTAACTAGGGCCATCATGTACCTAGGGCCACCCCACTTTATTTCAATAATATTTAGTTCTAAGTTTTATTACTCAGTCGGGTGAGTGGCAACAGTAATTGCCATTTTAGCAGCCAATTAGAAATTTTGGAGGAGAAAGCTGTGGCAAGTTATAAGTGAAAAACGTTTTTGCATGGTCTGAAGTAAAATTTTGCAGCTCATCTCATTTATTGTTTCACAAAGGTAAGATAAATACTTTTCTTTGAATTCTAGTACATAATTTTGTTTGTAATATTAAGTACTAAATGAGGTATTAAATAAGTCCCCTCTCCATGTGGGTTTTTCAGTAGAAGACATTTTGTATGACATTACCTAGTCTTGTACCTAGGGCCACATAGTTACCTTGTACCTAGGTCCATGGCCCTAGGTACAACTGTAATCATATTCTGTATGTTGTTATTTTATTGAAAAAGTTTTCATAATAAATGGAGGGAAAATATGAACAATTTTGATTTAGTTAAGTTTTTTTTATTGGATGTTATTTAAATAGAAGGAGTACTGTATATTTTGCTCTGGAACTCTCAATGTTCTTAACATACAAAAAATATTTTTGCATTATTATTATTATTCAGGATTATTAATTTGTTTATATAAACAGGAGAATCTATTTAAAAAATTATATTTACAAAAAGTTATATTTATAAAAGCAAAATTATAATTCTAAATAAGGTTTATACGATTTTATAATTAACTATTCAACTTTTATCCTATTTTCATACCACAAATTCCTAATTTACCAGTAGGGTGATTGCAAATTCGTAATTATTTCTTTAGATGCCTAGAAATCGTGATGGAATAAAGCGGTCAAAGCCTAATGCATATAATGTAACTGCAGCCGCAAAAGCAATTTTGATTGATGAAGTTCCAGTTCGGACTGCAGCACGACAGTTTGGAGTAATCAGAACAACACTGCAAAGGCATATTGACTTTTGTAGGAAGACTAATGCTGAAAATACAGAATTAAATTGTGCATATTCTAACCGATGTGCTGTTTGGATGGTATTTTCTAACGATGAAGAGAGTGTCCTTGTTCAGTACATTGTCGTTGCATGCAATATGCATTACGGGTTGTCAAAACAATAGGTTAAAGAGCTTGCTTTTGCGTATACAAAAGCAAATAAAAAATATCCAAAGTCTTGGGATGCAAATGGTGAATCTGGTGATCAGTGGTACTATGATTTTATCAAAAGAAATAAGGTTCTGTCACTAAGAAAGCCCCAAGCCACGAGTTTATCAAGCGCTACAAGTTTCAATAAAACAAATGTTAATACTTTTTTTTAGAAGTATCAGGAGGTATTAGCAAACTGTAGGTTTTTGCTTGAATCCATCTATAATGTGGACGAAACGGGCATTACGGCAGTGCACACATCGGCCAAGGTTATAGCCCCCAAAAGGCAAGAAACAGGTTGGCAGCGTGACTTCTGGTAAACGAAGAACTAATAGAACTATTATTTGCAGTTTAAATGCAATAGGAAATTCCGTTCCCCCTATGATGATTTTTCGAAGAGTGAACTTCAAATGCCACATGCTGAAAGATGCGCCTCCAGGAACCGTGGGAACAGCACATATTAATGGCTGATCAAATGCCGAAAAATTTGTTGAATTTTTGAAGCATTTTATTCACCACGTTAAATGTTCAGAGGATCAAAAAGTCTTGTTACTCTTGGACAACCACGAAAGCCGCGTCAGTATTGAAGTAATCACTTTGGCTAAAGAGCATGGCATAGTCATGCTTACTTTTCCTCCACATACCAGCCAAAAGCTTCAACCTTTGGACCCTTTAAGAAATACTACATTACATAGTGTAGTAATTGGATGCTGACAAACTCTGGGAAACCAATCACCATATATGAAGTTGCAGAGAATGTTGGCAAATCATATCCTTTGTCCTTTACTCCTGTAAACATTCTAAGAAAGAATATGTTTATTTTACATGTTTATTTTCTATTCATTATGGAGTGAAACCTAACATTTAGGGAATGGCCCTAGGTGCACCAGCTACTGGCCCTAGGTACAATGCTGTCTTGTACCTAGGGCCATTTGTGAAGTTTCTTAAAAAGCTTTCTACTTCACAGAATTTATAATTTTGACTATTTATATTAATCCCAATGGGAGGGTAATTAGTATAACAATGTGTGCATATCAGTTTCACAATTTTAAACAGGTCAGTGGGTCTGTTTTCGTTCATTGAAAAAAGGTGGCCCTAAGTACACAGGTCTCCCCTACATAATTTTTTCTTTAATTTCTGCGAGCTCATTAATTTTCTAAAAATAGAATTAAACACAAGCTAAATCTTTTTTTAAAAAATCCTAAACTAAAGTCAGCGTGTGGAAAAAAAGACAGATAAATATCACAAATGCTTTTCGCAATTTTAAATAATGTGATTTTAAAAATGGAAAAGATAACCTCGCATTCAATATCGCTGTGCAGATATGACGTATTCCGAATTTAAATTTCTATCGCTTGCACCAGATTGAAAGATAACAATTATCTCTTTTAAAATTTCCATTATCAATTTACATCACAGTCATTATCAGTCCTACATTTTTTATCTGTCATTAAAATAATACTGGCCTTGAAAATTTCATCCATTGAAACGCAATATGATAATTGTAAAATATAATACTCCAATAACTGCAAACCTTCATACCGCTTTGATGTGTCAATTTGCTCCCTAGAATTGATTTAGTCTTTCTAATCAACAGTGAAACCAAAGAATATCCAATGTCTATTTGGAATATTCGTTCAAGCCTCAACGTTTGCAACTCCAGAAACTGTAGCAATACATTGGCCCTATCTTTTACAAAGGCGGTCTTCCTTAGTGACCCGAGAGCTGCCTTACAGCCTGCTCACACTGAATCCCGGCCGTTTCGTGGAGTTAGCGTTAAAAAAAACTAATGACACAGTACAATTCATTGACCACGTGATATGTCAAACCAATAAGAAGTCTTGTCAAATATATCGGAGCACGTAGCAAAGTAATGCAACTCTCCGGATGCAATGCGAACAGGCCTTTACAGTCACTGATGTCTAGTACAGTGGTTCCCAACCGGTGGTCAGCGAGAGCCTCGGGAGTGGTCTGGCACCACATATAAAAAGTTGCCAAACAAATGGGGATTTCGAAAGCAATGTTCATTGAACTAGATGAGCCGAATATATCCGATGACTACCAGGTGTTAAATTAAAATTTCTTAAAAGTTTAACATAATTATTTTATTATTAAAATATGATACAAAATAATTTGCATACACCCAGAACGTCCTCCCCCCTCAAGTCGGTGCGTGTGGGGCTGGTGGTCCGCACATTGTTCAAGTTTTGGCTTAGTGGTCCGCAGACTTTTACGGGTTGGGAATCACTGGTCTAGTAAGACCCACCCTTGACGGCCGATGTATACAAATGAGGATTTCTGCTAAGTGACTTAGACCTTGTTCACAGTGCTTCCGGAGCAGAGTGTAGTGTCAGCTATAAAATTTTAACCAATCACAGAGTTCAACGCAGTGACCATGTGATATGTCAGACCAATATCAGATCATGTCAGCAATCTTGGGAACCAACGGAGGAAGGGAACACTGCGCTCCGAAAGCAATGTTAACAAGTCATTATACAGCAATAATAAAGAGATTATCCTGCAATAGATACCAGGACACTGAGGCGTCCATGGAAAGTAAGGAGGCCGATTACTTGGCAAAAAAGGGTGCAACAGTTCTTCAGGTAACGAAATCTCGGGTTTCTTTTAAAACCATTAAATTGACTGTGAGAAAAAAAAATTTAAAGATTCAATTTCTCTCTGAGAGAAAAACTACCAAAAGCACAAAGTGAACGTGTTTCTATGATACCGATGAGGTCGAGGTGAAAAAAAAAACTGTAACTGTAGCTTTGTTCCGTCTTATGACGTGTCATGACTGCCTCTCTAAACATACCCACAATATTGCTTCGAACGTCTCTGGTTCGATGTTCGCCGCTGACAAATCCCCCGCCGTGTACGCTAATGGCGTCTGGTGCACGTGAAATATTTCGTGACTGCAATGTCTTCCAAGTTCTCAAAATTTACCTCTGGAGGTGCGGGGTCAAGTGTACCGGTCTCGTCTCTTGACTCGGTTCAAAATTACGAGACCGGATCCTCAGTCAAGTCGGACTCCGACCCTTGTGGTGCTGAGTTAAAACCAGAGCCGTATCTTCAAGCCTAATAGCCTATAATGGCCTTGATCTGATGCTGCTGTCGGTCAAGGGGCATAAGCCACAACACACACACACACACAATACTGACTTGGATTCTGACCCTTCCTGCAAGCTCTGCGATCCTCAGGATGAGATAGATGCAGTTCGTCTATGGAAAATACACTGGGAGGCGGCGAGGCACTGAATGTATTTATAGATTACACCCTTGACGGTTTTTCTTTATATTGTTCACTGTATATTGTATGTTCTGCATTCAGTTGTCTAATGTTTTCCGCCATTAGAAATATGCATAATTTTTAAAAAATCGTTTGCAACGCCGATAGATTTTACAAGTAAGGTTTGCCTGATTTTACCGGAGTGTGCAACGTGAATCAGACGCCTTTTCATCGAGAATATTTCAGCATTAAGTTGGTTCTCCCTTGATTTAACCAGACTATCCAAATACTTGCTAACAGATCATGGTCACTAGCATTGTCTCAACCGCTATGTCTACGGCCCCTCCAAATCTTTTACAATGATGGATTTAATTAAACAAACTTGCAGGAGTTGTTAAAAGAAATACTGTTCTAGGAGTGTTTTTTTGTCTGACTCTTCAGGTGTTTAGCTCTGCTCCCAGAAAAGAAAGCTGTTTCTTTTTAATGGAAATTCGAATTGAAAGCTTTTTGACTTATAATGATAGTGAATAATTGAGATTTTTATATTCCCATGAATAGATGAGTGGTAGAAGTCAAAACTCATTTTTGTATTAGCCACATCGATGCAATCTCAAATAGTTTGCCAATTATGCCTCATCTTGGCGCCCAAATCTTAATTTCCGATAATAAGGCAATGTTCACACTGCTCCAGGATTGGAACAGAACATGGGTGTTAAAAAATTTAACCAATCACAGAGCTTAGCGCAATGATGTCATCCGTAACTTTTAGGTTAACTAAAGGGCCCATTCACATAGAATCCGTCAGCGTCATGCGTGAAAGATTCTGTTGGCGCTGAGAAGAGAACCTGTTTACACCGAGTAAAAAACAACGGCCGTCGGCCAATCAGATGACATCTGTAACAAAAGCAATGTGAACAGGTTCTCTTCTCAGCGACAACGGAATCTTTAACGCATGACGCTGACGGGTTCTAGGTGAACAAGCCTAAATTCAACGCTGACGCTCCAGATCCAATGTAAACAAGGCCAGAGTCTTCATTATCCGAAGGCCGCCAGCTTCGAGATGAAAGTAATACTGCTAAGATATGCGCGGAGAATTTAAACCTTCAAAACGATAAAGCGAAAATAAAACGTAATTTCGCTGTCGCAATCGTCCTCGCTTTCAATTCGCTGTTTTGTGCCTGCAGTGGAACATACTACGACCTACGGCGGGACGTAGATCCTAGATGTTCAACCTACCAACCAAGGGTAATTTTCATGTTAACGTAGGATTACGTTCTCAATATCGGTCCTTCGGAGAGGAAAAAATTGTCCTGAGTCACGAGTTATAATTTTGGCAGCTCGCCAAACCCAGTAGCAGTAAACAATTAAACAGAAAAGTACTAAATGCGTCAAAAAAAAATCCTACGTTAATAACCCATGGTAGTTTTTTTAGAGGAGACTACCTGAAATACTTTTTCCTCTATAATATCGAATCAAATTAATTATTTAGCTGTTCTTTTATAATACGCAGATATTCACCACTCCTCTACAGCAAAAATTAAAAAGAACAGTTTCGAACTAACAAATACAGTTCTTAGTCCAGTATATATATATATATATATATATATATATATATATATATATATATATATATATATATATATATATATATATATAGTACATATAGGTATGTACTGTACATTCGAAGAACAGTATTTTTGAGAAAAAAAATATTTTTTTAATTTAAAAATTTCGGCCGTAAGTGAGAGCGGTCGTAAGTCGAGGAATACCTGTATTTGCAACAATATTATTACGATCCGGCGATTGGCGAAGTTTCTCGTACAGCTTCTGCATTTAATCCGATTGTGTTTTCGCTTCAGGAGCGTCCTATTCGGCCTTATTTAAATGGAAACGTGAAGTTCCTTGTAAATTGGAGTAAAGAAGCAGTAGTTACATCCCGCCAAAATTCTGTGGTTGGGACCTGTAGAGATTAATTAAATTCGCTGTAAATGGATTAAAAGAGGTAAGAGAGGTAAGAGAATTCAGTAAGAACGTTCATTATAAAGCTTCTATTTTATTGAAATATTAGGTTTTCTAAGGGCCTGTTCACATAGAAGTCAATTAGCGTTAGCGTAAAAGTATTGAAATATATTTACCAATGACAAACCTCCAAACGATAAGCAACGAAATTGTTAAAGCCTGTGATTGGTTTATTTCCGCCTCAGCGCTATCTTTCCTTTTACGCTTACGCTAACGGACTGCTAAGTGAACAGGCCTTAGGGCCTGTTCACATAGGAGTCCGTTGCGTTGCGTTAAGGAAAAGATGACATTGAGACGAAAATAAACCAATCATATGCCTCCAAACGATTAGCAATGAAATTTTTAACACTATGATTGGTTTATTTTCGTCTCAACGTCATCTTTTCCTTAACGCAACGCAAAGGACTCCTATGTGAACAGGCCCATAAGGAATCGTCCGGTTGGTTTCAGAATTATAGATATAGTTGACGAAAGTGCATATTTGTAACGGAATCGTTTATTGATGGCTTTTTTATGCTATATTTACGAATGGTTTTAATTTCGATGGTGATAATTAATAATTTGTCATATATTTCTAAATATAGTTTTATCCCTGCAAATTTGATAAGGGCAATCTAATTTAACGTAAGTAACCTAACAATAGAGCAGTATATTTTAAGGTGATTCGGATGTCAACCTAATCTTCAAGACCTGTACGCCACGTAAGTGCCTTATGATATCTCCGATCAGTGTAGAGAACTTTCCTTCAATGACACAGCGCCCTTATACCGAGAGCATGGGCGATCTAGCAATTATCACAGCTCTACCGAATGTATTTCACGTGTTTAGTACAGATAAAATAATCAACAAGCTCAGACGTTTACCAGATCGAAGTTCTGCAAGGTGGAGTTTTCGATAGTGGCGGCAACGGAAATCAGTTCACGTGTACGACGACCGAACACGTCCAGATAAGGGCTGAGCAAGGTGCACGAAATATTGTATTCGAAAAGGGAAGGGAAGTGATGGAATTTTCTATTGTTTATCTTTAAATCAGATCTTTATCTTACGCAACAGATAAAAATCTGTGCTTGAGCACTGTAATTTTGACTCTCCTTGCTCCCTGTGACCCTACCACTAAACCTCTGGAATATTTTCGACCCCATATGTGGTTAGTTTGTTTGTGCAAGACAACTATTCAGATAGAATTGAACAAAGGACCAAATTTGCCATATCGGTGACACCTATTAGATCATTGATGTGATCTATCAGGCAGAAAATTCTTTTAGAGAAGGATATCGATATAAAAGTTTTGAAAAAGATTTTATTATGTCGCGATTATCTTTCGATGAAAATTTTTCTTTCCCCTCTCCTTTCGATCAAATCGAATTTTTCAGCAGTAGAATTCATACTGTTCAAAATCTATTCTTCTTCTTCGCTAGCACTACAGCCTGTTACAGGCCAAGGCTGTCTCGCCAATTTTCCCCCACCTAGCTCGATCTCGTGCAGTGGCCCTCCATCGGTTCACTCCAATTGTTCTTAGGTCCTTTTCTACCTCATCCAACCATCTGGTTGGGGGTCTTCCTCTTCGTCGCCTTCCCTCCAAATTTGAAAAGGTGACTTTTTTTGTGGGAAACGTGTCATCTTATCTGAATATGTGGCCTAGCCACCTAATGCGAGATGCTTTTGCCACCTTTAAGATGTCGGGTTTGCCATACTTTTTATATATTTCGTGATTATAGGCGATTCTCCAAACGTTGTGTTCCATAATTGGTCCAAAAATCTTCCTCAAAATTGTTCTTTCAAAAATCAATAAACGATCTTCCTCTGTCCTGATCATGGCCCAGCATTCACTCCCGTATAAGACAACAGGTCTTATCATAGTCTTATATAGACTTATTTTTGTTTTAATGTCGATGTCTTTATGTTAAAGAATTTCTCATTAATATATTCATAAATGTTATTTTTATTGTATAATTATTTCTACATTAAACATAATTTATCCTCCAAAGCAGAGCATTCCATTTTTTGTCTGTAATAAGATAGATCAACTTAAATATGTGTTTCAGGATCAATCAGTTCAGATTAAGGAATGTTTTCAGAAATTTTTAGTTGGGTGCGAACAGATTCCCAAACGTCCCAATTGCTCGCCAAGCCAATTTTTTCGCACCAACCTTGGCACTATTATTGTTTACCCCAGCCCTCTGCACGGCAAGTGATTAGGACTGGCTCTTAAAGCCTGCCACTTTGCACTGTTCGCTCAATAACATACAACACAGCTTATTTATAAACCTTTTTCAATAAAATAAGAATATAAAGAAATTTTTTAATAAATAAAACTTACTTGTAAATATCTGGTGATGATTTTAAAAAGTAATATTGAAGTTTTTTATTAAAAAACATTCTTGAAAAGAAACACTCTTACTGCCAATTTTGTAATTCGACTTGGACAGTCTAATTAATGCACCCTGATATATAGAAACAATACTGCTAATGGGCAATATAGTTAAATTTATTACAGTAAAAAAATTTAAGAATTTTTTACAAAGTAAAAATAATTTTCTAAAATATTCAATTGACAAATTTAATCACTACAAATAAATTAAAAAGAAATTCAAATTTAACAATCTAATTCAATCTATTTTAATTTAATATAAATATGTTACATATTAATGTATTATGCTATATATATATATAAATATATTAAGCAAAAATAAAATATTAAACTAAAGGAAATCAGATTAAAAAGTTCTACAAATTACTCTTCTTCTTCACTAGCACTACAGCCTGTTACAGGCTGTAGTGCTACAGACAGCCTTGAATGTCTTGTCAATTTTTCCCCACTTAGCTCGATCCAGTACAATGGCCCTCCATCAGTTCACTCCAATTGTTCTAAGGTCCTTTTCTACCTCATCCAACCATCTGGTTTGGGGTCTTCCTCTTCATTGCCTTCCCTCCAAATTTGAAAAAGTAACTTTTTTTTGTGGGAAACGTGTCATCATGTCTGAATATGTGGCCTAGTCACCTAATGCGAGATGCTTTTGCCACCTTTAAGATGTCGGGTTCACCATACTTTTTATATATTTCATGATTATAGGCGATTCTCCAAATGTTGTTTTGCATAATTAGTCCAAAGATCTTCCTCAAAATTTTTCTTTCAAAAATCAATAAACGATCTTCTGCCCTGTTCAGGGCCCAGCATTCACTCCTGTATAAGACGACAGGTCTTATCAGGGTCTTATATAGACTTATTTTGGTTTTAATGCTGATGAATTTGGATTTTAGTTGGTTTCTAAGGCCATAGAAACATCTATTAGCCATGGCTAGTCTGCTTTTAATTTCAATTTTTAGGTCACTGCAGCTTGAGATCATTGTGCCCAGATATTTAAATTTCTTTACATTCTCAAATGTGTAGTTACTGATCTCCAGAGAGGCTGTATCTATTTTTTTATTTGTTGCGATCATAAATTTGGTTTTATCCTCATTGATGGTTAGACCCATCTTTCTCGCCGCATTTTCAAGTGAAATGAAAGCCTCAACGTCAAAAACTATTGGTTGCTGATAATTGCATGCTGTTTTCAATTCATCATAGCAAAATTACCTTTGTTTTTGAGCATTTTAGTTGCTGTCGTATATTCAGTTGCGTCAAGAGCCAAAGCCAGGCTTTTGAATAGGGTCGAATCCGGATGCCTGAAACTCCCAGCAAGGGAATTTTCCCCGTCTCATCGGGGTAGCGAACATATGCGAACTGCCCACAGATGGGAGCATAATAAAATGTTCGCTCTCCGAATAAAATACATTCCTTTTTTCTGTTTGAAAGTTTTCCTTATATTTATGAATTTATTCTTTGAATTACTCTTGGCTCTCGACTTTCGCGTATGTATCATACGTACGTTTGCCATCAGTACACATAGGAAAATTAAACATAGGAAAATTTTGGGATTTTGGGAGTCTGTCGCTTATGTAAAACTAGCTGAATCAACACCGACTCAAACACAGAGTTTGAATCGGTGTTGGCTGAATACCCGTGCTTCGCTACGAGTACTTTCAAATTAAATACAACGGTCAATATATTCAATTAATGCCCCCCCCCCCCAAATATATATATATATATATATATATATATATATATATATATATATATATATATATATATATTTATTTATTTATAAAAAATCGTAACGGATATTTTTATAGACAAGATATTGTAGAACAAAATATTCAAATTAAATACAACGGTCAATGCATGCAATTAATTTGTATGTTTAACATCCATAAAACATACTAATTTGAATTAAATTTTTAAAAACTTCTATCTCAATTAGTCTAATGGTTAAATTTTATCATTTACCATATTTTATTTTTTTTTTGCCGATTTATTTCGTTGTTATGCACGTGACGCAAAATTAATTTAAAGTATCACAAAAAGAAAAGAAACCACTTGATCAGCATTTAATAAACTAGATTCTAAAAATTAATATTTAAAAATTCCCCAAAAATCAGAAAAGGGAGGTAAAGACTCGAAAAAGATTTCATTTTAAAGGAATTTTTAAGATCTTTCTCGTGATATAAATTTTATAACCCTCAGATTATTATTTTAAATGCAAACTTTAAAGAATGTTACAAAAGCAGCTTAAAAATTTAATTTAAAAAATCTAAGAATTTTTTTAATCTTTTTTTTTTAAAATCATCTGCCACATTAGAAAGAAAAAAATATTTTTTGTCAATTTATTTCGTTGTTATGCACGTAACGATAAATTAAATTAAAGTATCACCAAAAGAAAAGAAACCACGTGATCAGCATTTAATAAATTCAATTCTAAAAATTAATCTTTAAAAATTCCCCAAAAATCAGAAAATGGAGGTAAAGGTTCGAAAAAGATTTCATTTTAAAGGAATTTTTATAATCTTTCTCGTGATGTACAAAGAATACGATAGCAGGATGAAAATGTCCTTCTGTTTTACGAAGTACAATTAAAAAGAAAAATAAATCTTTAAAATGAAGTCGACAATCATTGGGAAATTTTTCTCCGTACGTTAACATTTAACTGAATGAATTCAATAAGGCTACCATCAACAGCGTTCAAACACAGATGCAAGCAAGTAAGAGAGAGCCAATATAGTAGACTGACTATATTATGTCTAGTGAATCAAGTACAATACATAAATAACAGTTCATTCATTTAAGTTTACAAACTTCAGTTACATATAGTACACTGCATTACTGCGTTTCAAAAATTATAATCTATATGCAGTGACTCCCAAAAGTGTTCGTATACTAACAATTTTCAATGAAATAGGGGTCTATCCATTAATTTAAATGAATATTTCAGAATGGGTATTTAATAATAAGATCTATAATCTATTCTTAACTAAACATGAAATATTTTGAAACATAGTAAAACTTTATTTTTATGAAACCAGTAATCAAAAAGTAACAAAAACTTTATCTCACAAAAGTCATCGTACACTGAAATATTTTCGGATAAAATCATAATTAAAATTATCGTCCGGTGCTTTATTTTTATTTTTGAATTGTGGTGGCATTTAAAATTTCATTTGGCCTTAATTTTTGCTTGCCTACTCCGTAATATTCTATTAATTATTTAAAAATGGCTCGTAGTCGTAAGGAAACAACAAACAGCATTCGAAAATTGATTACTTTTCATCATAGTAGTGGTAAATCAGTTCGGAATATTGCTAAATTACTTAATTTATCCCATTCTACTGTGCGGTATGAGATAAAACTCTTTAAAGAAGAAAATCGGATCGAAAACAAGGTAAGAAAAGGTCGTCCAGCAAAGTTAACAAAACGTGATCAGAGATTTATAATTAGAAAACTTGTGAAAAATCCACGTTTGAGTGCTGTAAAAGTTTCTGAAGAATTTAATGAAACATTTTCTACTTCAATTTCACCTGAAACTGTTCGACGAGTTCTCAGAGCAGCTGGAGTACATGGACGTTCTGCCCGTAGAATTTTTTTTGTGAGTGAGAAAAACAGAAAGCTTAGGCTTTCTTTCGCACTATCAATGATAAATAAGCCCGAAACGTATTGGAATAATGCCTTATTTGCCGATGAAATGTAAGTTTAGAATTTTTGGTTCCGATGGGCGTATAATTGTACGGAGAAGAAAAATGGAGGAACTTAATCCCAGGAACTTAATAGGAACAGTTAAGCATGGCGGTGGAGGTGTCCTTGTGTGGGGGTGCATGTCAGCATCAGGACTGGGTAATTTGGGATTTATTGATGGCATACTGAATCATGTATTTTATATAAATATTTTAAGAGACAATTTAAAATTATCAGCCCAAAATTTGGGTATTGGAAACAACTTTGTTTTTTATCAAGATAACGATCCTAAGCACACGGTTCTCAACGTTCGCCTCTGGTGTCTTTGTAATTGTCCACAAGTTTTGAAAACACAACCTCAATCGCCAGATTTTAACCCAATAGAACATATATGGAGAGAACTGGAGGTTCGAGTACGAAAACACGACATTCACACGAAAAGCGAACTAAAAACAATTATGATGGAAGAATGCATGAACATTCATGCAGAAATTACAAAAGAACTAGTGCAATCTATTCCCAGACGTTTAAAAGCTGTTGTGGATGCAAAAGGATATCCTACTAAATATTAATTTAACGAAAAATTAATATATTTACTAATATGTAGAGATTTTTTACAAGTGTACGATAACTTTTGTGAGATAAAGTTTTTGTTACTTTTTGATAATTGGTTTCTTAAAAATAACATTTTACTATGTTTTTAAAATATTTCATGTAGTTTTGTTAAGAATTGATTATAAATCTTAATATTAAATACCCATTCTGAAATATTAACTTTATTAATGGATAGACCCCTATTTCATCGAAAATCGTAAGTGTACGAACACTTTTGGGAGCCACTGTAGATATTTCGTCCACTAGAGGGAATTATGTGCGTTTAAAACACAGTATACCCAATTTTTCCCCAATCATTCAAAATTAAAACTATTTTTTGCGTTTCTTACGTAGAGAGAAAATGATACCCGAGCAAAAAATGTATTTTTCTATCAGGGAGTATAACTTAAAAAAAAAGATAAAGTCTTTATATTGAAGTCGGCCATCATTGGGCACATTTTCTCCTTAGGTTACCATTGAGCTGGGCGAATCCAATATAGCTGGTACCCAGCCTTAAGGTCACTGTGTACTAACCCTATTGGATTCGCTCACCTCAATGTCAACCTATGGAGAAAATTTGTGTATTATTTACAGCTACATAAACAGGGCCTTTTTATTGCATGGGCAAATCGGGACTTTGCCCAGGGCCCCCTGATGCCAGGGGGCCCCAAAACCCCCTTGGCGTATGCATCTAATACTTCTAATAGTATGTATAGACCATGGATAGTTCTTATTTTTATAAATGTTCGTAAGGGGGGGGCCCCCAAATAGCATCTGCCCAGGAGCCCCCAGCGTTCATAATCGGGCCCTGTACATAAATGCTGATAATCCAATAAGAGGGGTATTTTCAGATAGCCTGAACTTTTCTGCACCTTGCGGCAGGATTAATTTTATAAATTTCATTTTCACCAAAGGAATTTAGGACCGTTTAAAACATATTGTACCAGATTTTTTCCCAGAATAATTTAATTTTGAAAATATTATAGTGGAACCTCGATATATCGAACCTCAAGGGGAACGAGAAAACTTCGAATTATCAAGGATCGATTATATCGAGTTTCGATACATCGAGGTTCTAATGTATTTGCATTTTTTTTTAAAAACGAAAAATGCTCCAAGGCTTAAAATTTCTTTTTCTATTACGGAGTACAATTTTTTTAAATCCAATTCGGCAATCCTTGGACGGATTTTCTTCATAGGTTAGCATTGAGGTGAACGAATCCAAAAGGATTAGTACACGACAGCCCTAATCCTACATTGTGTTGATCGTGATAGTTATAAATTTGTGAAGCATTCTGTAGTGGTACAATGTTTTGTTCCATTTTTTAGTGTATTATATATATATATATATATATATATATATATATATATATATATATATATATATATATATATATATATATATATATATATATATATATATATATATATATATATATATACAGCATGCCCACTAAAGTCCCTTCCCACCCTCTTAACTTCGGAATGGCTGCTGCTATATTCATAAAAGTGGTGTATAGGTATAGTAAAGTAGCCATGCGCTACTGAATAAAACCACCTACCGCGCCACCTGGTGGAAAACTGCGGAGTTAGCAATCCTATCTCGAAAACGGAACGAGATAGGGGAAAAAAGTGATTTACAAAGTTGTAGAAAATCATCGATTTAGTACAAATAGATACCTTGGGGACATTAACGCAAAAACTAGAACGGTTAAAACGCGCATTTGTTTTTTCATGATTTCCTACATTGTGACGTGACAAAACGATCTGAGAAAGAAAAAAACAACTAGTTTTAACAATATACCTTTATTTGAGATGTTCAAACTTCTCACCATCATTGCGGTGTCGTGTTTTGCCCGAAAGATAATCATTTCTCCTTCCGTTCAAGTTTCGTGACGTCACAGTGTAGGAAATCACGAAAAAAAAAATGCGCTTTTTAACCATTCTATTCTTCGCATTAATGTCCACAAGGTGTCTTTTCTTACTAAATCGATAATCTTCTACAACTTTGTGAATCACTTTTTTCCTCTATCTCATTCCGTTTTCGAGATAGGAATGCTAACTCCGCTGTTTTCCACCAGGTGGAGCGGTAGGTGGTTTTATTCAGTAGCGCATGGCTACTTTACTATACCTATACACCACTTTTATGAATATAGCAGCAGCCATTCCGAAGTTAAGAGGGTGGGAAGGGACTTTAGTGGGCATACTGTATATATATATATATATAATATACATACATATATAATATATATATAACCCCCTTAATGACCGTTCTTACAAAGGGGGTATGAAATTTTCCGTTATAAATAGGGAATCGGAAAAATGGGCCCCGTAAACTAAAGGTTAAATGTACTCTGCTGTATCTAGAGCGCCTACTTAATGCGACTTTGGAAGACCAACTGTATGTCCTCATAACTTGAAAGTACATTCCTGGGATTCCGGATCTTCAGATACCTGTGATTTTAGTCAAATTATGAGGTATACTTCAAAAGTAACCGGATATAATTTCAGTTACGAAATACATTTTATAATGAAATTGTTACAATCGATCACAACATCCGCCTTGCTCTCTGCGCATGTGCCTTGCTAACTTTCCAAGATGTGTTCTAAGTTGTCATGTCTGTTTAAACGCCATTTCATCCGATGATTCAAAGTACTGTCTATCCCACGGAGCGACTATGCAATTGAAAACAATTTTCATGCCGTTTTTTCTTCTCTTAATCTGCCGTGATACCCTAGCAAAGAAGAGTAAAACACATATTGCCACCACTCGACGTCATAAACTGATTACAGGTGAGTTAAATTTGAAAATGTTAACTTTACAGTGGTAGCTCTCATAATATTTCAATGAATAAATCATTTCTGACCAAACAGCTATTTTTAAAAGTTGGTCAAAAAACCTCTTCCCCCTCTAAAAAATCCCATAGTTTTGACCGAAAATATTCTAATTCGTTGATATTTGCCTCACAAATAAATATGACGTCAGCAGTTTAAAGATAACTAAACTCCTGATATGAATGGCCGTTTCATTCTCGAATAGGCATCTTGAAAGCTTCTGATAATATATGCAGACTCATTAGCATTCTGTTTGTTTTCCGTTTATTTCCAAAACGCACTCCAAATAGTGTAATAACAACAGATGCAGCACGATATATTTTTTGCGTATTTATAACCAGTTGATCTTATACTTTTTTTTTCCATTTTGTTATCTCTTAGCTAAACCGTCGCATACATAAACCAGTAAATAATATTCACATAAAAAAGTCTTTCCGGTGCCTTTTATTTAACTGTATTCATTTTTTTAGGATATCTAAAACTTTTTTAGAATATTTAGAAAAGTAAACACCACGAAATGTGACGATGTGCCAAGAAAATAGACCATCTTGCGAACTTCGGTGTTATGTCTTTTTTATTCATTGTTTGTTGAAACGCTTAACAGTCAGTAAATATTGTGCAGTGAGTACCTTGCAAAAAATGGCGGATTTTTTTAAGGGATTCTATTACTGCTAACACTTCTAGTTCATAGCTAGAGTATTTTTCTTCATATGGGACCGTTTTCTTGCTCATGTAGTCGGAAATGGCCGATCCTTAAGAGACATATCTAGCGAGCTGAATTACCCAAAATCGACAGTAGCGGATGTGATTCAGAAGTGGAAGGTGAGCGGTGATTGTCGGAATGTGCCCCGAATCGGCAGACCAACGAAACTGGGAGATAGTGACCGACGGGTGCTGTCCAGAGAAATTCGGAAGAACCGCACCCAACCGACGACCCACATACTCCAGGAGTTTCAATAGGCATCCGGGAGTGTTGCTTCGATTAATACCATCTGTAAGGAAGCACATCTGCTTGGTTTTCATCTTCGCGCTACCGCCCTTAAGCCTTTGATCACAAAGTCCAACCTCGCTGCTCGGTTAATGTGGTGCAAATCCCATCGAAAGTGGACCGTAGATCAGTGGAAACGGGTTCTCTGGAGCGGCTAATCCAGGTTCACCTTGTACCGTTCGGATGGCAGGGTCCGGGTCTGGCGTTTGCCTGGAGAACGCCTCCTGCCAGAGTGCATTGTGCCCACAGTAAAGTTCGGCGGAGGTGGAATTATGGTCTGGGGTTTTTCTCCTGTTATGGACTGGGACCCTTGGTACCAGTTCATGGTAAGCTCGTCGCCGACGCCTACTGCACTATTTTGGATGACAGCGTGCTTCCTACGTTGTGGCAGTTTTGCGGTCCATGTTACTTCCATACAACTGCCCATGTTACTTCCAGGACGACAACGCCAGCTGTCATGTTGCAAGCTTCACCATGGATTGGTATGGTGACAATGGGGTTAACCGAATGGACTGGCCTGCCCAGAGCCCAGACCTGATCCCTATCGAGAACCTCTGGGACGAGTTGAATCGCCGAATTAAGGGGTGCAGCAATCGTCCAAAATCGGTGAAGGAACTTACATGTTTTCTCGAAGCCGAGTGAAAGAAAATACCACTAGCCGTCGTACAAGGACTTGTGGAAAGCATGCCCCGGAGGGTTGAGGCTATAATTGCCTCATGTGAAGGTTCTACCAACTATTGAATATGAATAAATTTTGTTTTTCTTTTCTATCACATGTGTCCAAATACTTATTGGTAGATAGTGTACATCCGTAGAGAGTATTTAGGCGTTATCCTAGATTCAAAGTTAAATTTAATCCTTCATAGTAACGACACAGTTCGTAAAATGAAGGCTACAAAATTAAGGCTGCTGTGTACTAACCCTATCGGATTCGCTCACCTCAATGTTAACTTATGGAGAAAATGTGCCCAAGAATTGCCGAGAATTGTATTGAAAGATTTTTTTTAAGTTGTACTCCGTAATAGAGAAAGAAATTTTACACCTTGAGGCATTTTACTTTTAAAAAAACGGCAATATTTCAAAATTTAAATTATTCGACAAAAAAAATCTGTTATAGTGTGTTTTAAACGCTCATCAATTCCTTTGGTGGACGAAATTTGTAAAATGAATCCTGTTGCAAGGTGCAGAAAAGTTCAGGCTGTCTGAAAATACCTTTTTTATTGGATTATCAGCATTTATGTAGCTGAAAATAGTAGACAAATTTTCTCCATGGGTTAACATTGAGGTGACCAAATCCAACAAGGTTAGTACACAGCAGCCTTAAGGCCTTAAACCTTTACTCTGTTATCGAATTCACCTGTCATCCAAAATGAAATTGTTATTGTACAAGAGGTTTGTCAGTCCCACCGTGCCAAATGGCTCTGCTGTATGGGGGACTGCGTCTATTCACCAACTGTGGAGAAGTCATTCAAATTAATGTCCTCAGATATTTTTTTCCATGTTTTTATTAACTTGATTTCTTGTTTGTGTGTGTGTTTGTGTGTTTGTCCAGTACAAATCTTGCAATCGATTTTTAACTAACTTCCCGACTAGCTAGACATTTGAAACTTTTAGAATAGCTCAGAACACGATGACAATGCATTATTTTAATACTTTTAGCCATCTTTAAGCAGAATTAAATTAATTTTCAGTTATTTTCAGTTAATTTTGTTTTGTAGACTGGTGCAGCCATCTATTGGCCGAAACGGGAACGAAAAGTTAAACGCAAGTTAACTTCCAATTAACTTCATTTTCTTTCAAGTTGATGGGATAATTCATCAAAAAAATTTTTAAAAAGTATTTATTAATACATAGAATTGTCAAGTTTATATGATTCAACAGAAAATTTAAAAACATGGTATATAAAAAGTTCTTTTTATCTTGTAATTATCTTATTAATGCTCCTACGTTTGTTAAGCATGACGTGATAGACCTTGGAGTCAAGCCTATCTTACCTTCCATTAAAAGGCTGGCGTATAAAATTTATAAAGGTTTTTCAGCTGTTACGGATCCGATGCTTCAAAATATTCCACCTTATGCCCCCCCCCCCCCCGGGTCCTGAGTTCGGCCAAACGGGCCGGAGCTCTGTCTAGATGACAGCACATGTCCCATCCCCATTTACCTGTTACGATGTGAAACAGCTCAATTTCGAAAATCGTACTCTGCGTTTGCTCATTTCCATTTGGACAATAAAACATTTCCTATTGGACGATAAAGCGTCCGATCCGTTCGTGTTCACAGTCTTGCGTTTTCCCCTTAATGATGCTGTGTACCAACTCAATTAGATTCGTTTACCTCAAAGTTAAACAATGGAGAAAATGTGTCTACTATTTAGAGCTACATAAATGCTGATAATCCAATAAAAATGGTATTTTCAGATAGCCCGAACTTTTCTGCCCCTTGCAACGGGATTCATTTTATGAATTTCGACCACTAAAGGAATTTAGGAGAGTTTAACCCTTCAGCCGGCGCGCCCGTGTATAAAGTGCAACATTCTCGAAATTTTGAATGGTGTGTTTTTACAAGTAAGGTTTGAATGTTCTAAGCAGTTTCTATTTATAGCTACACCCTTTCTAATGCAGGTCTGATTTCCTGACCCTTGTATTCCTTTCCATTCATTATTAATCGGGATTTAACCGTGGTAAACCAGCGATAATACTGGATTGCAATACGACAAAATTATAAGTTCATGTAGTAAATCAAATGTGCACGGTATTACACGGTATTCCGCATATCACGAAGATGGACAATCTCATCTTTTTTTAATGTTTTTGGACATAATAGGAATCGATTCGCAAGTTGCCCTTAGATGCATTAAACCAGACAGTTTTGAAATAAGGCGATTGTATCTGCATTATTTGGCCTTTAATTATAAATATATCTCAATATTATCAACATTTTATATCTTGTCATAAAACGTAGAATTAATATTTTCAATTTGAAAAAAGAAAGTTTATTACAAAAGGAATAATCAAGGTTGAAAGAGACGTTGCACTTTATGCAAAGCGCGCTTGCTGGTGTAACAAAAATTGGCGCCCCCGCTGAAGAATTAAACACACTATACCAGATTATTCCCCCGACACATTTAAATTTTAAAATATTATTTGCATATTTAAAAAAAAAGAAAAATGCCCCAAGGTGTAAAATTTCTTTCTTTATTACGGAGTACAATTAAAAAAAAAAAAAAAATCTTTCAATCCAAGTCAACAATCCTTGGACATATTTTCTCCATAGGTGTCGTAATCTGCGATATCTAAGAGCTTTAAACATATCTGATCTGACAAATATACGCCGGAAAGTAATATCTAAGAAAAAAATATTTTGTATATTAATAAATTTAGGAAAAGAAATGTTTATATTTATTTTGAATGATTGTTTGAACGATGGTTACATTGCTATACATAACACTTGCCTACTCACCTCTCTACCAGGGTTGCCAGCGAGAAAAATGTACAAGGTGCGCCCATAAAGTAACCGAACAATTTTTTATAAATAAGAAAAATATGACTCACCTTCAAATAAATTTATCTCCTTCAAAATAATCGCCAAAGGAGTCTATACAATTTTTCTAACGTTTCTTCAAGTCATTGAAACACTTTTATAGGCGTTGGAACTAACCGTTCGCAAAATACGCGTAACATTTGATTTAGTATCCGAGACGTTTTCAAATCTCTGTTCTTTCAAGGATTTTGTATTTTTTGATTACAAAAGATTTATTCACCACGAATTTGTTCCTAAAAATCAAACAATTAATCAGTATTTTTACGAGGAGGGGCTTTTTCGATTAAGAAACAGGATAAGACGAGTTAGGAAGGAACTGTTTGATTCTGGGCAATGGTTTCTTTTACACGATAATGCTAGACCTCGTACAGCAATTTCTGTACAACAATATCTTGCTAAGCATTCAATTACAGTGATAAATCACCCACCATATTCTCCCGACTTATCGCCAGCTGATTTTTTTCCTTTTTCCGGAGCTTAAGAAAGGACAGAGATTTGAAAACGTCTCCGATATTAAATTAAATGTTACGCGTATTTTGCGAACGGTTAGTTCCAACGCCTATAAACAGTGTTTCGATGACTTGAAGAAACGTTGGAAAAATTGTATAGACTCCTTTGGCGATTATTTTGAAGGAGATAAATTTATTTGAAGCTCAGTAATATTTTTCTTATTTAAAAAAAATTGTCCGGTTACTTTATGGGCGCACCTTGTATTAAACCCAGATTGCACCTAAAAAAGATACCAGATTGTAATGAAAAAACCCAGCTTTAAAGAAAATACTTTTTTTAAAAAATTATTAAAAATATAATTAAGATAATACGCATTCTTTATTTTAAAATGTAAATAAGATAATACGCATTCCATTTTTTAGGTTACTTGAAGTTAAAGATATTTTATTTGATTGTCGCCAAATTTTTATTCATTTCATCATTCAACTCCAAATTAATTTTTTTGAACATCTCTGATTGTTTTTTTCTTCTTGTTTTTCATGCGTGCTTCTATGCGTTCGTCTATAACAGTGGTCCGGAAACTATGGGTCGCGAAAATAAGTTAAAGTAATAGTTTGAAGTAAAGTTATATCATATAGAATTATTTAATTAAAAAATTTCTTTAAATATGCCAATAATTTTGAAACCGCGCTCTATTTTAATTTTAAATTTTGTTAATTTTTAACTAAATGATATACAAATGCATATTAATATTCAAATATAAAGTTTTAGTCACATGAGATTTGCCAAAAAACAAGTACAAGAAGGTAAGCAAGACATTTTTTTAAAAATCGTTATTATGCAAAGTAAATACATACCCAAGATCTACAGTTCATTTATTTTTTTAATAGTTTGTCGAAATTGGCTTATTTCTTTTTTTTCTATTTTTGCTAAAATTTTCCTATTTAAAAAAAATTGCTACTACCAAAATATTTTCATAGGGGTCGAGTAATTTTTTTACCTGAAGAATCGAAATGTTTGTGCACCACCAGGCCCGGACTGGCTACTTTGGGGGCCCTCGGCTAGAGACTGAGAAGGGGCCCCTTACCAAGCGGGGGGAAAGAGGTCCGAGGGTCCCCTTCCGGACAATTTTTGAAAATCACATGCCTGAAAACCACATTTTTTGCTATTTTGGC
Organism: Dolomedes plantarius; assembly: GCA_907164885.2. Lineage (NCBI taxonomy): Eukaryota > Metazoa > Arthropoda > Arachnida > Araneae > Dolomedidae > Dolomedes > Dolomedes plantarius. The sequence continues at coordinate 190,632,278 of OU015490.1, forward strand.
ACTTAGAAAGTATTTGAGTAAAGGCAGGATCTTTATCAAAATTTAAGCTGTTCTATTATAGTTTACTTAAGTTTGCGATACATTTTATATTATTTTTATTATATCTAATCTTATTACACGCGAGAAAAAATAGTAATCAATTACAAGTGGTTTATTACTTGAAAATGAGAGTGAGAAACATTTTTAGATTTAGGCAACCTAACCTGTGCTAAAGCCATAATCTAAATCCTACTGCAGTACCTCAATAAAAAAATGAAAAATAATTAGGGAAAACACTAATGAGTAAGACAAGCATATGTAAAGAAAAAAGTTGTATTTTACTACGATTACCTTTTTAAAATAAAAAAAGGATAGATGATACAAATGAATTATTTACAATTTAAATTTAGAAATAACCTAACCTAACAGCTTTTTGGCCAGTTCTTCAATAATCCTGGCTATTTCATCTATAATTGAATTTTTATCTAAATTATTAAATAAGTCTCTTTCTACATTAATAAATAGGAGAATAGACGTAAGATCATGGCTTAAAGTAGACCTAATTCGATTTTTAACGATTTTAAGTTTAGAAAAAACCCTTACACAGGTGACTTGTGTACAAGGTATAGTTTGAACAAATTTGTAAGCTATATACAGGTTGGTAAATGGTCCAGATTGGGAGAGCTGGAAAACAACAGAAAAGGCACACGGTAGACACTGAATGCATGCATTTTCTGCATTCATTGTTTCTTGTCACAGCTTTATCCATAATGATCTTATACAGATTCTGATCTTCTTCAGATCTTATACAGATTCTGATCTTCTTCAGATCTTATACAGATTCGATCTTCTTCAGATTCGGATTCTAAATTGTCCTCTTCACAGATTTTGTCAGCTTCATTCAGCTTGTCCTGCTTTTTTCTTTTCCATTTTCGTTCTCAATTTTTGTAGTTGTCATAAAACTGTTTGTATTGATCTGAAAACTGTTTCAGCTCAACTACCAATTGACTTCTTTCAGTTTTACAAAGCTTAGAAATGCAGCAAAGGACATCCGTAAGAAAACTATCAAGCTTTTCGATTTCATGAAATTTCTTTAGCTCTAACCAGGGACAGTGTCTCAAAATTTCTTTATTTGGACTGAATCTCTCTTCGATACTCGTCTTAGCACAATCTAAAATATTGAAAAAGACCAATTTATAGTTTTGGACAGTTCAGATTCCAGAAGCTTCGTCTTTTGATTTTTCACCGAGAATTACCTTTTCCTTTGAGGTTCTTTTTTCCTTGAAATCTACTTCCACTTCTATATCAATCTTGTAATCTTCTAAACTGCTATTAACTGTACTACGTATAACATAATATTTTGTTTTTGAATACAGAATCTCAAAGTGTTTATCACTCCTTTTATGGCTTACTTGTTAAAGCAACGTCTGTATCAAGTTCCAGGTGGTAGAATAGTCAATGATTTTACTTTGTAAATATTTTGAAACAGGAGATATATATCCAGAAATAAATCTAGCAAAACAATAGACATTAATAGGTTCTCAAATTTGGACTATTGACTGATGAAATTGCTTGACATGAAGTTTAATTTGCTGTCAAAACTTCTAATTGCTATTTTTTTAAAACGGTAATGAAATTGAATAGCTTCTCTGGGTTTACAGTTTCTTCACTCCTTAATAACTCTTCGTAAATAATCGAAGAATGAGCTTTGTATTTTCTCCACCACCTTGTGGCTCTTATTTTTTACAACTTGTACAGTTTTTTTTTTTATGATCAATATGTTTTCTTTTTGTTTATCTGTCCCACACGGCCATTCTTTTGTAAGATGATCTTATAAAACAGCAGATTCTTCCACCAGTCCAAATAGGTTTTCTGCTTGGAGCAACATTGTTGTTGAATCAGCCACTACTATGTTAAGTACGTGTCCCATACAGTGAATGTACACTCATGTCCATAAATTAAGGATAATTCAGAATCACACGGAAATCGAACTCTAAAGTAAAAATTTCACCTGTAGAATTATCACAGACATTTTCAAGAATAATATGCAAATTACAGGAAGCCGCCATATGACTCCGATAGTACGTCACAATGACGAGAGTGTAAGAGAGGGGAATATATAGAATGGTGGCAAAGAAGTAAAATTGTTCACAAGCGTTCTGTAAGCCGATAAGTGCCATAACCGAATAGTTATGACACAGAGGACGCATGTGGATGATTTTTTACGTGGTAGAATTATCGGCCGCCTGGAATGTGGGCGTACTCAGATGGAAGTATCCGAGGAACTTGGAATTGCCCAAAGTGTCATCTCTAGGCTTTGGCAACAATTCCAAGATGATGGAAATGTCAGTAGACGTTACAGTACAGGTCGCCCCCGAGTTACAACGCCGAATGAAGACCGGTATTTGGTAGTAACTGCCAAAAGAGGCAGACGGAGCACAGCATCCGACCTGTCTCGTCAGCTATCTGCAGCCATGGGTACCGCTGTTTCAAGGCAAACCGTGTACAGACGTTTGGGATATATTGGTCTATATGCTCGCAGGCCTGTCAGATGTGTTCCGCTCACGGCATCTCACTGCCGGCAGTGATTAGTCTGGAGTAGAGAACATGCAATGTGGACATCCTCACAGTGGGCTTGTGTGATGTTTTCTGACGAGTCCATGTTTAGCGTGCAGTCTCATTCACGTCGGACTTTCATATGGAGAACGCCAGGTAACCGTTACCACCAAGACAACATCACTGAACGACACCGTTACAGTGGTGCAGGATTGCTCATTTGGAGTGGAATTTTACTGGGCTCAAGAATAGATCTGCATGTTCAGATCGGAACCATGAACGGCCACATTTATCGGCACATCATTCTGGAACAACATGTACGTTTGTTTAGGGCGCAGAATTTGTTTTTATGGATGACAACGCCCGTCCTCACAGAGCAAACATCGTAAACGAATGCCATCAATCTGAGGATATCACCCGTTTTTATGAATGGTATCATACATACATCATCTTTTTTGTTCTTTATCTTTTGTTTAATAAATGGGCTTTATGAATAAGTCACGTTTTTTTCTGAACCTTTATTTTCTGGAGCTGGCATTATCCTTAATTTATGGACATGAGTGTAAATAAGATCTTCGTTTCCCTCTTTGAACAGATCTAACAGCCTTTCATATTGTTAGCTCCCTCAAATGAACACGCAATAATATTTGATATTGCAATTCTACACTTGGCTAATTTTGATTGTAAAAGTTCGTACAAAGGAAGTCTACTTGAATCATCAACTACAATACTATGTACTTCAATACTCTGTATTGTTACTTTTAAAAGTCTTTCATATATCTTTCATTGACCGACATAACGGACGCAAATTTCCAATTGGTCCGTAATAGCTATATCTTGGGTACAATCTACCATCACGTTGTATATTATGCTAGTGTGAAGATCTTTCAAAATAATATTACGGCCTATCGAACAAATTACTTTGGTTAGCTTGTTAATAAAAATTTTTGACAAAAATGTCAACAGAGAGCCTCGTCTAAACGGTCCTTTAGTTAACTTTCCTGTAGTTTTTCTTTTGTTAATTATTTCCATTCTGTGCTTTTTGCTGTCTTCAATACACTTTCTGACATTATTTTGTAAAATCACATCATAATTTGCAACCAACATGACCAGTTCAAGAAAATTACCATGATTTTCTATAGAGTTCTGTGTATAAGTCCCTTCTGCTTTATAGCCTCTGTATGCAATGTCTTGCCTACCAATAAAAAAACTATATCAACTTAACGTTGAACAACCAATCTTCTGGTGTGAATTTTTCTTTCTCGCTGTTTGTTTTGGTTACTAGTCAGAAGAGTTGAAATATCATGACCTTTTTGGATTTGAAAAGCTGCCTTAGCCGCGAGTTCCTGATAACGAGAATCTTCATGAATCTCAACGGTTTTATAAATCTGTACGTCAGAAGTAAACCATCATAAGTGAATTTTCTTCATTTTCGATATATTATGGTAAGTGACTCGTTTTAGATGGAGCTTCTTTGAGGAAAACTGTCCTATATGCAAAACAAAATGGTGGGGGAAATATAGACTTATAAACTATCGCATATGTAAGTCATGATGAGAGGTAAACTATCACAAGTGGGGAAATTCACTGAAAAAAATTCACTTATGATGGTTTACTTCTGACGTACAGAATATAACTTAGGAGAAACGTCATGCCCGGTATTAAATGAGAAATGTCTATTATCTTTACCTCCAAAGGCAGCAGGAGCAGTACACTTTGTTAAGCCGAATCGAATATAACAACCATTTTCTATGAATTTTTTCACCTTTCGGTAAAAGTCGGTAATAAAGTTTTGAAGAGTCGATTGGCAGTTTAATTTCTTTTTCCTCACTAACTTGAATCGGGTGCTTCTCCATAAAAGCTATTTTCATTCCGATAGGGTCATTTTCGTTGGGACAGATGAAATATCCAAGTTGGTGTGTAACCGCATCAGGTGTCTTTAGGTGGGTTTCGTCATCATTTTTTGTGTCAGAGTTTGAATTAGTTCTGATTAGATCAGATTTGATGCGCTAAAAATATATTCCAATAAAAAAGAGCTAGGATGTTTATTTAGGAAGTTATGAGTCAATAACAAACTTATTTAGAACGGTCCCAACTGAATCAACTGTCCGGATATGAGCTGCCATGTTGGATCGAGGAGTCAGTCGTATTAACCACTCGCAAAATTAAATTTTTAATTTACCAAATTTTAGCTAGTATTTTTTTAAATCCCGTCCGGATTAACCGGATGTCCGGACATACGGGGTTCGGATTAGGGGTACTCTATTGTACTTAGGAGCTAATAAACTAATTTCAACTTTCTTACCTGTATTTGATGTATTATAGTGAGTCAAAGGCTGACTTTGCGACTGAGAAGTGGAACTAGTTCACCAATTTTTTAAACTTTTGGAACTTTTTTTCAACGTCTAAAGATTTTCTCTTCTTTTCTTTCCTTTTCGTAGCGCCACTTTGATACACACGTTTCATGTTGACAGAACTGTCTAGTGCACTAACAACAACATACACTGTTTGAGAGGTGTAGTGGTAGGATGAAGGCCTCCAAACTGTTTGAAACAACAGTTTTTCACTAAACAACGAGCAAACTGCTTTTCTGAACTGGCGCAAACACTTGGAACTGTTTGATCTGGGGATCAGACTGCCTGTTCTCTAATCTCAACTGCTCTAAGGTCACAACAGAACTTAACATAAAAGAACAAATGTAATGTTTTAACTGTTTTTACTTTTTTCCCTTTTCTCGATCCGGACTCAAGAATGTCTCGTTCTTGAACGGAAACAACTGTTCACGGCAAAGGGACCGACAACTTACTCTTCTCTCAAACAATAAAATTGTCCATTTGTTTCAATTAAAACTGATTTTAGATCCAAATAAGAACTAAAGTAATTTAACATATTTTTAAAATTATGGAAACCGTTAAATATTTGTATAATGTATCGGGAATCCAGGTAAAACACTTCAACAAAAAACGTTTTCCGCTTTAATACAAAATATATATAAAACTATTTTTATTTCTGAATTAAAACGTAAAATAAAATATTGATTGGTTATAAATATAATTTTTAAAATTTCTCATTTTTCCGTTCCGAGTTTAAAAAGAAAACTACACAATAAAATTAACTTATTTGTTTGTGTTTCTGTTAGAACAGAACAAAAAACAGACTAGATTGGGATACCGAGTCTGGACTTCCAGTTTCTTCTTTACGTCAACCTGTTTTTTTCCAAACAGTTGTTACAATTCTGCAAACAGTTCGTTTGGACTTTGTGAAAACAGCGATACATCAGTCGCTTCCCTTCACCAGCGACACGTCCCCACACAATACTCGTACATATGCAGACTGACTGTTCTGCCTTACTGCTGTGCTAAGAGTAAACATTTACTCACGTTTGAACAACAGCTTCAAATTGAATGGACACGCGTAAACTTCCTGGGAAAAAGGAAAATGACTCTAGTGCAACTAATTATAAAGTAGTGTAGTTAAAAAAGTACGTGAGTAATAAAAATTACAAACCACTTCTTTTGGGGCCCCAAGTATAAACCACTTTTTTAGGTCCCTTCGGGGCCCCCTTGGGACGGGGGCCCTCGGCGATCGCCGACTAGCCGACCTAGCCAGTCCGGGCCTGTGCACCACTGGTCTATATCATGCTCCTTCCATTACGCCTTTTCACCAGTTCTGTTTTAGGTATCCAGGTATAACAGTTTTGATGATATCTATTAATTCTCTGTTTTTCCATCATACGATCGTTTGCGGTTTCAGTTTAAGAGAATTTCTTTTTGTTTTAATTCTATTAACTTGCGAAAAAACTCTCTGCGCATGCAGAAGAGTGGGGTAAAATAGTCGAATGGTTCATGAAGTTTGATAAGATTTCATATTCGGGATTATTGATTCCATCTTTGGTATTACGTGACAAAAACAAAATTCTAGGATGTTGTAAAGGTCGCATCTCACGCCCTCTGGTGAGGAACGAATGGAAACCGAGAAAAGAACAAGAACGATTTAGTGACGAGGAAGCGAGCGTTTTTAAGAAGCTCGTGTGTATATTTTGTATTCGTTATAAAATGTAAATAAGATGCAAAAGTTAGTTAGCCTAGCTCTATAAGGCCTTTTTTCGTGGGGAGGGGGGGGGGCACATTACTTCACTGTATCAAAAAGCGAGCGGGGTTTGAGAAACTGGTTTCCAAACTTCATGTCAAGGGCGTCTAACCCTAATGCAGGATGGCTTAGAATCAATGAACCATCTTGACTGGCGTAGAAGCAAGAAATCAACTTAAATGATGGTTTTTGTAAGAGAGTCATAACACGATTCAATCGATTCATCTCCACTTGAATCATTTTACATTCAAACACATACTAGTGATGTCATCGTAAGCTCCATTTCCTTTATTAACTTGTCTTATTGCATTTAAACCAGAGGTTCCCAAACTTTTTTTTCTCGTGGACCACTTTCAAAGTTTTACTATTTTCGGTAGACCCCCTGCTGCTACATTTCTACTGTATTCCCAAAACGCCTAAAAAATATCACCCTAAATTGGGGGTGTTAAGAAGAAAAAAAGTAGCACATTTTCTTCTGTCCTATTTATTAAAATAATACTTGTGGTTATGCAAAATTATAAACATTTATTATTACAAACAATCAACAATTGACAAAAAATCAACAATGAACTCTGAAATGTAAATCAACAATAAAAAATAGTCATATTTTTAATGAGACGGATGTACTGGATGAATTGACAGCAAATTATCAATATTTGGCTTCAGTTTTGTAAGAAGTAATCTCAAATCTCTCCGTTCTGTGATGTTCAATCTGCTCCTTTTTTTTGTTAACAGGTTGGTAACGGCACTAAAACTTCTTTCGACAAGATATGACGAGGGAAACGCTATCAAAAATTTTCTCGCAATTTCCCACAACCCAGACTATTTTACGGGGATTTCTGCCTGCAGCCAAAATGCTTGATAGCCTTTTTTAAATTTCACCTTCAGTTCCTCGTTGGTGCTGAGCTCAAGTAGCTCCTCTTGTAATACCACATTCGCCTCTTCCGTTTCATCAAATGGGGTTATGACCCATGGTGGTATTTCCATCGTCAGAATATCTTCAAATCTATTTTTGAAGTCATCATGCAGAGTATTTAAGTGTTGAGCGTATGTCTGAATATCCTCATCAAGACATTCTATCTGTGACAAGTGCGGAAACTGGGAGAATTTGCGCCGACTAATATTTTGTTTCATTAATTTCAATTTACCAAGAAAAGCCGAAATTACACCCTTTGTTTTTATTAAATTAAGGCTGTCCCCCTTGCAACTGCAAGTTAACGTCATTGAATTGTATGAACAAATCTGTTAAGTACGCAATGTCCTCTTTATATTTGATCAGATTTTCTTTTAAATCTGGTGCTTTAGTTTCCAGAAACTCTATCACTGATTCGAAAAGTGAGTAAAATCTCGATAAGCATGCACCTTTCGACAACCAGCGTACTTCAGTATGTAAGAGCAGTCGTTGGAAATCATCATTTTCATCGCACAATAGTGCAAATTAACGGGTATTCAAAGCGTTGCTTCTTATTTTATTAACTGCGTTAATCACAAATTGAAGCGATTGGTGCAATCTATCACTCAAATTTTTCGCTACAAGGTGTTGTCGGTGGATGACACAGTGAATTGCAATTAGTCCTGGTATTATTCTTTTAAGATGGCTTATAAACCCACGATATCGCCCGAACAGGGCAGGAGATCCATCTGCTGCCACCGAAATAATGTTTGTAAATGGAATAGATTTTTATGTAAAAAAAATCACTCAGGACATTAAATATCGATTCGCCTTTAGTGTCCAACTTCAAAGTTTTTGCGAATAGCAGCTCTTCATGGATTTCTTTGTCCATAACAAATCGAACATATGCCAATAATAATGCTTCATTACCAGGCAAAGTAGACTCGTCCAATAGAATAGAAAAATGAGTGGTTTGCAGATAATTACACAAGAAGCTTTCTATATCAGAGTTCATTTCATCAATACGTCTTTGTACAGTGTTGTTACTTACAGGAATTCTTTTGAGTACGTCAAATGGAGGTTTGTGCAGAACAGTTTTTAAAACCTCTTCAATAGCGGGTAAAATTAACTCTTCTCCGATGGTGTGCGGTTTTCCAGATTTCGCTATATGCAACGAAATATTGTAAGATGCCCGCAAGCCATCATCGTTACTTTGAGACGTTGAAGCAAACATACTATTTACGGTAGGTCTCTTTTCATATTTTTCCTTCAATGTTTGAAAGTATTTCAGATCTTTACCTATTTTTTCCGGATGACACCTTCTTAGATGGTCTTCGAGCTTCGATGGTTTCATAGAGTCATTGCTCAGAACTTTGTTGCATAAAAGACACATGGGCAATCGTTTGTCTGCCGTTGATGGAAGAAAACCAAATTTCAAATAATCAACACTGTACTGTCGACATTTCTTCTTAGATTCAGCCATTTTACGTATCAGTTGTGACCTGTAAAAAAAATGTTTGTTTTTGGAGGCGATTTTACCAGAATATGGCTATTATAACACAACAGAATAGAATTATTGCAATAAAAAAATGCCCGGGGAAACACCGCTCTTTTAATTAATCGCCGTCGTCGCGTAAATAAATATTTTTAAACAAAAAAGTACCTAGGTACCTAAAGTTTCATCTTCCCTGGCTTTTTGTTCTTTTATAGAAGTTTTGAATAATCTCTAGTATTTAATTTTTACTACATAACTACCTACTACACTCAAATAGTAAAACAAATATAATATGATTGATAAATTTTGTTGGACTTTGTCCGAAGGCGTGCAGATTCGTAGATGTAGAATATTAAAGGTTTTCTTACCTTTGGTATGTTGTCAAAAAAGGTTGAGAGATCTCTTGGTGATACTGGATTCACAGGAATGAAAGATAGCTAATCTTGTGGACATAAGAAAAGAAATCTTTATTAAACAAAAAATAACATTACTGACTATCTGAGTAAATAATAAAAGAAGAAGCATTCGTTGAATGCATGCGACACGTTAGCCGCGTACAACACACTCGCTAACCGTCTCTTAGGGAAGAGCAGTTTTTTGGTTCATTTCGTAGTGCAGTAGCGCTACCTGGTGAGTCAAGTTTCAGAGCAAAATCTGATATCCTTGTTCTTTCCCAACATATTTCCCCCTTTTGCGATAGAAACTTGCACCAACTGCATATGATCTCTGCAAATTTGAAACTTTGGTTTCGGAAGTGGTTTCGTTAAAATGTCTGCAGTCATTTTTTCAGTAGGAAGGTAAAACAAATCAATTATGTTTCTTTTGTATAAGTCTCGTATGTGATGATACTTGGTATCGATATGTTTTGTGCGGGAGTGATGTTTCTCAGACTCTATAAGTTTAATCGTCGACTGGTTGTCTTCAAAAACTTTTATGGGTAGTCTCTGTGAAATATTTAAATCGTCAGTCAATTTTAATAGCCATGACAGTTCTTGCATTGCCTGTGACAACGCCACATATTCTGCTTCTGCACTTGAGAGTGAAACACAAGTCTGTTTTCTCGATGACCACGCGATGCATGACTTTCCCAAAAAGAAAATATATCCTGATGTTGATTTTCTGTCTTGAGGATCTTGTCCCCAGTCAGCATCCGAGTACACGGAGAGGTTAGGAAAAGATCCTGACGCTATCCGTAAACCAAGATCTTCTGTCGTTTTTAAATATCTAATTATTTTTTTAACTCCGTTCCAGTCCTTTTGTCTAGGATTATTGTTTCGTCTACTCAAGATATGGGTAGCGGCAGCTATGTCTGGACGAGTAACTGAAGAAATATAAAGCAGTGTTCCAACTGCTTGTCTATATTGATCGTTTGAAGTCAGAAGATTTTCTTCCTTCTGTTGGCCATAATAATTAGTCTCCATTGGTATATTAGTAGGTTTTGCATCTTGAAGCTGGAATTCGTTCACAAGTTGATTGATCTTTTTTCTTTGAGATAGTAGAAAGCTTCCGTCGTCTTCTCGAATTATCTCAATTCCTAAGAAATGTTTTGCTTCTCCTAAATCTGTTATCTCGTAGTTTTTTTTTTATGTCCTCAATGACTTGACGAATTAAATTTTCTTCTTTAGAACTTATGAGTATGTCGTCGACATACACAATTAAATTTATTCTGTCATTGTTACTTCCTTTAAAGAACAGGCAGGGATCAGCTTCGCTTTGTACAAATTTTAGATTTTTGAGCGTTTTTTCTATTTCTTCATTCCAACATCTCGCTGCTTGTTTGAGTCCATAGATTGACTTTTTTAGTTTGCAAACTCTGTTGTCTTGTTCAAAACCATCCGGTTGCTTCATGCAGATTTCCTCATTCAAATTTCCATTTAGAAACGCTGTTTTTATATCGATTTGATGTACCTTTGCTTTATTATACGCTGCCCATGTAAGAAAACTTCTTATAGTGGTGTGTTTTACCACTGGAGAAAAAGTCTCGTCATAGTCTGTTCCATATTTTTGTGTGAAACCTTTAGCAACAAGTCTAGCTTTGTATTTAATTTTGCCATTATCACTCCTTTTTCTCTTGAATACCCACTTATTTCCAACTACGTGCTTTCCATTAGGTAACTCTGTTAGCTCGTAAGTGTGATTTCTCTTTAGGGAGTCTAATTCATTTTGCATGGCTTTGAACCATTCTTGTTTTTCTTCTTGTGGCAAACATAATACCTCATTATAGGACTGTGGATCTTTGTTTTCAGTTATAAACGCTTGAGATTCATTTTTTATTTTATAGCCATACCTTTCAGGTGGAATTCCTTTGTTTTTTCTTTCGGAGCTTCTTGTTGATTGTGTAGGTATTTCTGAATCTCTATTTTCATCTTCGCTTCCCTCTTCAGGAATATCGTCATTATCATCATGTTGAGGTTGTGGGAGATTAAATTGAACTAAATCGTAGCGTCCATTGGAATTTTCATTGTTCGAATGTGATGGGTTAGAATTTTCTAAGAACTTTACGGTTCTGCTGACGACTATTCTTCGTCCTCCTGTATAGATTCTATACCCAGTACTTCTCAGGTCGTATCCAACGAATACCCCTTCTTCTGCTTTCTCATCCAACTTTCTTCTCTTTTGTTTATGGATATGAAAATATGCTTTGCATCCAAATTTTTTTAAATGGCTTAAATTCGGTCTTCGACCGTTCCACATCTCATAAGGCGTTTTTTCAGTAGACTTCGTTGGTAGTCTGTTTTGTAAATACACCGCAGTTGCTGCTGCTTCTGCCCAAAAAGTTTTCGGCATGTTTGCATCAATCAATAGAGCGCGCGTCATCTCGACTATGGAGCGGTTCTTCCTTTCTGCGACACCGTTTTGTGCCGGAGAATACGGAACTGTGGTTTGTGCAGCAATTCCAAGTTCCTTTAGGTGACGATCAACGGCTTCATTGCAATATTCTTTTCCGTTATCGGATTTAATAGCTTTAATTGTCAATCTAAATTTATTTGTGGTTGACGCAACATACTCTTTGAGTTTGTCAAAAACTTCCTCTTTCGATGACATAAAGTATATTTGAGTGTATCTCGAAAAATCCTCGATGAAAGTTACAAAGTATCTCATTCCCCCTAAACTATCAACCTCCATAGGACCACACACGTCTGTGTGTATCAAATCCAAGACTTGTTCAGATCGATGTGACGGATATTTTGGGTACGGTTTTTCGCTCAGTTTGGCTTTAATGCACGTTGGGCATTCTAAACTGTGAGAGCAATTATTAATGGTTATTCCCCAAACTAAATCTTCCCTTACAATTTTCTTAACAGTTTCCAAATTTCTATGGCCTAATCTTTTGTGCCATTTTAAGATACAGTTATTATTTGTGCATAACACAGGTGTTTCGGAGACAGAAAACAATTTTTCTTCTACGGGTTTTATATTTATTCTATATAAACCTCTACCTAATCTCGCGTCAATTATTATTTCATCACCCTTTCTAACTGTGCACACGTCATCCTCAAAAGTTACTACATATCCTTTATTGGCTACTGCCTGCACTGAGAGTAAATTAGAATCCAACTCAGGAACATATAAAACATTTACAAGTTTTATTTTTCTTACAATTCCTTCTAAAGATTCGCACTGAAAAGATATTTCACCGATCCCTTGCGAATTAAGTTTTGTTCCATCTGCAATAGTTACAACTTGTTTGTGTTTTTCATTTAACTGAGAGAAAAAACTCTTGTCATAGAACATATGACTTGTAGCACCACTATCAAAAATTACGGTATATTTGCATTCATTTTTCTCACTTGCTGTTAGCACAAAATGGTCTGCGGAATTTATCCCCTCTTGCTTCAAAACTTTTTCGTCCGATTGATTCTTTATATTTTGTTTCCCACTGACATCCGAAGATAGCTGCAATTCAGCTTGAAATAATTTATGATTATTTTTTGACGTGCTAGGTGGCGGCGGACGATGATATTCCGAGTCATTTCCTTTTTGAATTTTGTGGTTTTGATGCACTCGATTTCCGGTTTTATTGCGTTTCAGATAAAAGCATTGCTCGCGATCGTGACCTTTCCGGTTGCAAAATGTACAGAATTTTAATTTCGTTTTCTCACTATACCCCTTTAATGCGAGTGAATCGAATTTTTGGTTAGCTTGTCTCATTTCAACGCGTCTGGAATATTCATCTATCAATTTATTTTTCACATATTCTAGCGATAACTCTTGTTCAGATTTGCTTTCGATAGCTGTAATTAAGGGGTCATAAGAAATTGGTAGCGAACATAACAGAATCGCGATCAAATTATTTTCTTTTATTTCTTCCCCTATACTGCGTAATTTCTCATGTAAAATCAAAACTTCCTGGATATGTTCTTGCATTTTGGTTGTTTCTTTATATTTAATGGAGTATAATTTTCTCAGAAGAAAAAGTTTATTTGTTAAATTTACTCGTTCGTGTACTCCTTTTAACTTTTGCCATGTTTCTCGAGCAGATTGAGCATGCAATACATGAATTATTTGTGAATCCGAAATATTTAAACATATTAACGCCTTGGCGTTTCTGTCATTTTTTAACCATGCAGGAGTTTCGGTTTCCGGTTTCTCTTCAAATATAACGTCGTAGAGACCCTCTTTTATTAGAATCTGTTCTATTTTAAATTTCCACACAGAATAATTATTATCAGTAAGCTTATCAATGAGATGATGGTCTTTTAAGCTCGACATTTTCAAAAACAGTTTATAATTAACAGTTCAAAAAGTTGACAAAAAAAAGTTCAAGAATCGAAACTGTATAAAAAAACATAATGCACTTCAATATACTGTGGAGATTATAAAAGTTCAGTTCATCGATTCAGTCTCATAATCAAAATGTTGGACTTTGTCCGAAGGCGTGCAGATTCGTAGATGTAGAATATTAAAGGTTTTCTTACCTTTGGTATGTTGTCAAAAAAGGTTGAGAGATCTCTTGGTGATACTGGATTCACAGGAATGAAAGATAGCTAATCTTGTGGACGTAAGAAAAGAAATCTTTATTAAACAAAAAATAACATTACTGACTATCTGAGTAAATAATAAAAGAAGAAGCATTCGTTGAATGCATGCGACACGTTAGCCGCGTACAACACACTCGCTAACCGTCTCTTAGGGAAGAGCAGTTTTTTGGTTCATTTCGTAGTGCAGTAGCGCTACCTGGTGAGTCAAGTTTCAGAGCAAAATCTGATATCCTTGTTCTTTCCCAACAAATTTCAATATACATTAAAAATATGTATAACAAATAGGCAGATACTTACTTTTTCCGGCACTGCAAACACTGACATCGATTCACTCACAGTCACACTTTTATGTTCAAAATCCCGGAAACAAATGAGTAACGTTTTGTTCTTGGCATTCGTATTTATACTAATGTAGATTCCAAGCACAGCGCAAGTCGCATTTCATCCCTTTGCAGGTCTAAACAAGCATCCCGGACGAGCGGGCGCACGGGCGGCACTTTGCAAGTCTCGACATGTGGTGTACACTTGTACTATTATCTATTGTTCTATTCAATTCTGTGTTTGAAGTGAGTCTCGAATATTTTTGAGCACCTACCTAGTGAATGATGCTACCTGCCTACGTTGATAGGTAAATCCAAGCCAAAATTTTTGTTCTTTATTATGAAAACCAGAAAATTTTTTGTAGACCCCCCACTTACAACTTGTGAGCCCCTGTTTTCTTTTCACGTCTACGTGGACCCCCGTGTGGTCTCCTATGGACCCCTGGGGGTCCACCTGGACCACTTTGGGAACCTATGATTTAAACTATGCTAATAATAAAAAATAAATATTCATTTTTTTATTGTTGTATTTTTAACTTACAAGGGAAAACCCAGATTTTGAGATATTTTCGAGGGGAAAAAGCACATAAAACCATATAGTCATCGGAAAACCCAAATCTGGGTTTAAAAATCCAGGTCTGGGAGCTTTGCTCTCTACCTCCGATTGTGGAGTTTTTCACGGTTTGTCATCGTCAGGTAGATATACAGTGGAACCTCGATAACTATTTGATACTTTCATAAGTTAAGATATTTTTAATAATACACTGCTGGCCACTGTAAATGCAACACCCTGAAGGAAACATGCAAATAACATGAAATTTACAACATGCGTTAGCGGAGGTCAGATATGCAAATGATTAGAATTTCAGCGCAGACGCACATCACACGCGCCTGTGGCGCCACTTCAAAGCGCTATTTAAGGCTTGGAGATTTCGACGATTTCAAGTTCGGCAATTGTGTTTTTCTTGTGGTTTTTTCAAAAAAATGATCAATTATGCCTCGTCGAAATCAGTGATCATCTTTTGATCAAGTATCCGAGTTCGACAGAGGAAGGATAGTGGCCTACCGAGATTGTGGATAATCTTTCAGGGAAATCGGTAGTCGTGTTGGACGAAACCAAACAACTGTAATGCGGATATGTGATCGTTGGATGCAGGAGGGTACGACGGACCGGCGTGTTCGATCGCATCCACCTCAGCGCACTACTTCACGTGATGACAGGCAAATTGTGCGCATGGCAGTGACGGATCACTCAGTCAAATCACGAACCATAGCACAGTACATGCAGTCTGTAACGCATCATCCAGTGTCTGCACGTACCATTCGACGCCGTTTACAGCAGAGTGGTCTGTCCGCAAGACGTCCATTGCTTTGTCTACCCTTGACGCAGAACCACAGACGTCTCCGCCGCCAATGGTGCGATGACAGAAGGATGTGGACGGCAGAATGGAATGAAATTGTCTTTACTGACGAGTCACGCTTCTGTCTGCAACACCACGATGGTCGCATTCGAGTCTGGAGACACCGTGAAGAGAGGATGCTGAACAGCTGCGTTATGCACCGCCACACTGGTCCTGCACCGGGTATTAGGGTATGGGGCGGTATTGGATATCACTCTCGCACACCTCTGTTACGTGTTGCCGGTACTTTAAACAGTCAGCGCTACATCTCCGAGGTGTTGGAGCCAGTTGTCCTTCCTTACCTTCAGGGCTTGCCCACAGCCATATTTCAACAGGATAATGCACAAGCACACGTGGCACGCATTGTCCAACGGTTCTTCGTCAATCACCAGATTGAATTGCTTCCCTAGCCGCCTCGCTCTCCGGATCTTTCGCCTATAGAAAACATGTGGTCCATGGTTGCTCTACGATTGACCCAGATTCCATCCCCAGCTGCCACAGCAGATCAACTTTGGCAACGTGTGGAAGCTGCTTGGTCTGCTGTACCCCAAGAACTCATCCAAAGTCTCTTTGAATCAATGCCGAGGCGTGTGGCAGCGGTGATCTCCAACAATGGCGGCTACTCTGGCTGCTGATTTTGGCAGGAACCACACTTCACAGAAGTCTATAAATTTAATCATTTGATACTTGGTCAAGATGTTATCTACAAACTTAATTTTGTTGCGATATCTCTTGTCTTTCTTGGTGTTGCAATTTGGGTGGCCAGCAGTGTATTTTGTAGCATTATTCCTCATTAATTTAAGGCAAAATGTGTCGACGGGAAGATGTCAATTGGCCGATTAAAATAAACATTAATTTTTTAGATGCGTAAGTGAAATCAGCTTGAATTCTTTATTATCTCAGAACAGCGGGTTTTTCGAGGGAGGACTAAGGGTGTATTACCATTTTATAGTCCATTTCTGTGATGCTGTGATATCTCTTTCTTATCATGAAGATTTCTCAACGATAAATACTAAACTTTCGTAATGTAAAATTATTGCACAGGATTCGACATATTTTCCTATTATTTCGGTATATTTCTGTTCTTACTAGCAGCACTTCTGTTTATTAAATAAAAAAATGATTTATTGTTTAAAAAATGTTATTATCCTCTTGACAAAGAAAAAAGATCAGCATTCATATTTCCTTTATGACTGTGGAAGGGCTTTAAAGTCAATTCTGATATCCCAAAGTAAAAATTAACCGTGTATAAGTTTATTCTTTATATTTTTTTCCAATCACAATATTTTTTTTTCAGATGTAATCACTCCCCGTGTGATAGTCATCTCTGGAAAGTACACTAAAGGAAAAGGCAAAAATCCATCACATGGAAGTGAAATTAAGCCCATACTTTCTCACACTACACCATCAATTAAAAATAAAAACCAGCTTTATTTCCGACTAGATAATCATATGATTCCTCCACCTTTCCTATTCCCGCCATTGATAGGAACAGATACTAAAACTTCCATCCAGACACCCTCTACAAGTCTATCGAGTCCTGTGAGTAATACGGCAACGGGTAATGTCGCCTCCGATGGGCTGACTTCGACTGCAGCAAGTGTGAGTGATGTTACGGGGTCTGCTTCTCAGACATCTCCAGCCCCAGACACAACTTCAACAAGTGACTCCAAAAAGGCTCCATTAAAGCTCACAGATACTACGACTACCATCCAAACACCCTCTACAAGTCTATCGAGTCCTGTAAGTAGTACGGCAACGGGCAGTGTCGCACCCAATGGGCTGACTTCGGCTGCAGCAAGCGGGAGTGATGGTACGGGGTCTACAGTTTCCGCTACTCAGACATCTCCAGTCACGACCGTGACTTCAAGCGAGTCCAAAACGGTTCCCATAAGCACGACAAAGCAACCCGCAGGAGATATACAAGCTCTACTGAACATTCAGGCACCCTCGAAAATGACTTCAACAGGCGACTCAATAATGGCCACAAAAGTCTTTCTCAATTACCATTATCATTATCACTATTACCGCCTGCACGGAGATACCTATACCTCCCCTAGCCCAAATGGGGAAGGCACAGTTACATCTAAATAACTCAAGAATACGACCGCGACTACGCACACCCGAGGAGGAAGATAAATAACTTTTAAGCTACGTACTAATGTGGGAAATATTACTCATTCAAGGTAAAGAGTTACTTGGTACGGAACTACGCACGGTCGTGGAGGAGACTGCTCGCAAAAAGAGCAGATTACTTCTAAACCACGGTTGAACGTGAAGGAGACTATTCACATTCGAGATAGAGAGCTAGTTAGTACTGAACCAGTCATGAACGCTCGGGTTGAGTGTGTGTGTGTGTGGGGGGGGGGGGCTACTCACATTCAAGGAAGATAGCAAATTTTACTGATTTACGCACCAACGTAGAGGAGACTAGTCTTATTAAAGGAGGAGAATAAATTACCACCGAACAACACACAAATGAAATATTTTGAAGACTAAATACTGGACGTTTATCGAGAATGGAGTGGAAAATAGCTCTCTATCACATCAGGTAGCATCAAGAACTGCTTTTGGGGACTAGATTTGGCCCATCAGAAAGAAAGTTCGATTGATAATTGCTGGGAAGTACATATTTTACATTCTTACCCGAAAAGTTTTAACCAACTTCACTACTTAATGATGTCTTCCACTATGAAGGTGGTGATTTGCACCTTGAATGACTAAGAGGGAAAAGATGGCAAGGAGAACGTGTTATTACATTATACCCCGTACTAACTTAAAACATGTTTAATGTGAATTTCAGTAGCTTAGTTTCTTTGTCGTTACAAATCCAGAGACTAGCTTGGATTGCGATTTCACTGAAGTCTTTGTACATTTTAAGCCAGGTAACTCTAATCATCAACCATTTTAGTTTGTATTAATGTGTGAATTAAACGTTGTATTAAAGCTCAAGATTATGAAATGGTCAAAGTTTTTTTTTCCTTCGTCTTCTTTCTTTCTCTTTTTTTTCCCGCAAGAGTCAGTATACGTATGCATTTTACTGTCACTTTCAGCTACGCTTTAAACTCTAATAATGGAAAATTAGTATCACTTAAAAAATTTCCCTGAAATTTTCCCCATTGTGAAAGTAAATTTTGATCATCTGAATATAGATCTGAAATCATGCTTCCAATAAAATAATGATATTTTGTAACTGTTAACTAATATTTCTCTACAAGTGTATATTTGCAACTCCTGCCAATAAAAGTTGTTAGCAATTGCATCGCCAGATTCTTTTCTAGAACTAAATTGCTGCTATATCCTCTTTTGATTGTTTTAGTGCGGCTGCACATTCTCCAATTTTTATATCTAAATATCTCTTCTACATTTATTAACGTCATATTACGTCCCGTGTACTTAACACAAATTCGTTTTCTTCAGTTAACGATAAATAACATTTCGTCACAAATATTAGATTCTTCATTTTAACGTAGGATTACCATAATAGTCCTCCATAATGGGCCTCCGCAAAGCAAAATTTATTACCCTAAAACAGTGATTCTCGACCTTTTTAAAGCTTCAGCCCCCCCTAAGGGGCAGAAAATTTTTCAACGCCCCCCCCCTCCCCCCTTTGGTAAAATCCTGTAATTTAGAGTATGGGGAAGGGGGGGGGGTTACAGAATTATAAAATTCAAAAATTTTGATTTATATTTTTCAGTTGATTTACACAGCAAATTTGTTTGATTTAACTCGATATATTTGCCCTAGAAGGCAATTGTATTCCTTTTATTAAAATTAAAATGAGTAATGCAAAAAAAGCTTAAATGCTCTTTTATGTTTAAAAATTATTTATTCTTATTAGATAATTAAAAAAGAACAGCAAAACAAATTACACTAAAAGAGTAATAGCAATGAAGCAATCAAGTATGTCAGTGGGATGGTTGTGCTTGATGGTTCAGAGCCAGTTTCTGAACGTTCGCTTCAATATTTTTAGAGAGATGAAGGCGCGAGTCCCCTCTTGCCCCGATTTGGAGTCGACTTCTCTTTTTTGTAATTAGATCAGTCACAGCACTGAATACTCGCTCAACAAGGTAGGAGGAAGGGAAGGCAATAAAAAACTTTTTAACGATAGTCCACAGTCCTGGGTAGAAGCGACTGATATTACTTTGAAGCCAAAATTCTGTGAGACGACCATCATCCTGGAAGCAGGCTTTCAAAGTTTCATTCGTTGAAAGTTCGACCAATTCCTCTTGAATCTGAACCTCTGCTGTCTCAATATTCATAAAAGGGTTCATGACCCATTGAGGGACTTCCAGGGACAAAATATCCTCAAAACTCTCAGAAAAGTCCTTGTGCAAAGACTCAATGTGTTGACAGTAAACTTGTATTTCATCGAAGGAGATTTCACTGTTCTTAGGCAGATTCGACAAGATTGGAAACTGGCTGAACTCTTTGTGACCAAAATTCTGCTTTCACAAAGTGAGTTTTTTTAGGAAGGCAGAAATAACAGATTTTCTTAAGATCAAATTGAGCTCTTGAAGCTGCAAATTAATTCCATTGAATTTTGCGAATAAATCGGTCATGTAAGCAACATCAATCTTAAAATTGTAGCAGTCTATCTCTCAGAGCTACATCCTTCTCTTCGAGGAATTCAAGTACAGAGTCGAAAAGATTCCAGAACCTATTGAGGCAGGTGCCTTTGGAAAGCCAGCGAACCTCGGTGTGTTGAAGCAAGCGATTAAATTCTTCATCGTTGTCCTTACACAGTCGTTGTCCTTACCTTTTACAACCAAATATTCTGTCGTGGTTTTATTTCTAACCCTGTCTCAGAGGGGTTCTAATTCATTACACTTCTCTTGATCCCTTCGTAATATTTCTGAGCTTACGCCCGCTACTGGTCACCTCTGAAGAGAAGATCCCTGAGAAACTTGTCACTCGGGGAGAGTTCTTTTTTGATGAGGGGTGGAACGTTAAAGCGAAGGTCAACGAGAGAGGAAGAGATTGTCACCAAACATCCCCCACTTTTCGCCAAATATCGGCATTTGTCCCAAGGAAGAGTCGAACAAGGTGTTTTTCTGCCGATTGACAATGGTTTAGTCTAAGAAAAGGCAGTGTTTACATGAAACAGATGGGGAGAAATACACATCTGCAGTTACAATTGAAAGGAAATTGTAAACACTATTGGAACTATTATACCTTTTGAAATATTAACTGCCGTGATGTGCTGTATAATCTGAAATGTTTAAATGCTCATTTCTGAAGTCTATTTTCAAAGGTATAAATTTGCAACCAAGCAAAACATCTTTCCCGTTTTTATTAGCCATATTTTTGGCCAGTTTAAAAGTTAACAAAAACCAAGTTATGAGAAAATATTTCAAAGAGGGGGAAGTTAAAGTTTGAAGAAAATTTTCCTTATTCAAATTGCGGAAAATGGGAAAATTTTATAGTGTTGATAAAGTTAATTGTGAATTTTGATTAGAAGAGGTCATTAGGGTAGCACACTTTAAAGGGCAGGGCCGACCTTGCCAGTTAAACCTATTTGATCTGGAAAATTAAAAATATGTCTAAACTGAAATGGCTGTAAAGTATGAGCTGTTATTTTTGAAAGTGGTATAAGTCCATTTTTTCATGTATCGAGATATTTAAAGGTTTGTATTTGAATAAATTTAAAAATATTGGCAAACCTTAATCAATTCGAGTGATGTTTTTAACACTATACACCTTTTACATTTTACTATGAAATAATAATTATTTAAATTATTTAAAAAAATAAACGATTTTTTTAGCTCCAAATGGACTTATACCACTTTCAAAAATAACATATTATAAAAAATAAAAACAAATGGAAATTCAAGTCCATATTTTTATATACATTAGCTTCACTGAAATGGATATTTTAATGTAAACTCTTACTTACCAACGTCACTATCAGACCAAATTGACATATTATCGTCTTTTTTATAGGTATGTGAACTCATTGTAACAACTGTATTAAATGTTATTTATCTAAAACTTTGATTTTCTGCTTTAATAACAATTACATTTAAATAATACTCACTCTGCAATCTATTAGTATTGGAAACACAAACCAAACAGTAGGAATTGCGAAAGAAAACCAAACAAAATCAGTGAAATTACTTCTGACCACTTAATCAGAACAATAATACCGTTATCTTGTTAACGATGTTGTTTTTAAGACACTAGCTAAGTAATATATGCTAAAGCGTAGTGTACACTGAAGTCGTAATAATCAATAATAATTGCAATAAGCAAGTTGCTTTTATTATAATTATTAGGAATGGACTTATTTTATAGCCAAAATTCTTTTGTTTACTTTATGAAAAAATCGTACTTCATTGAAAGCCTGATTATAAATATGAAGAGAAGGTGTCTATATCTTACTAAAATCACCGTTAACTCATTTTTTTAAAGTGAACATACACCACTTTCAAATATAACAGCTCATATGTAAAAATAACGACACACAAAGTGTGTAATTATTTTTTTTAAACCAATGCGGAGACACTTGTCGTGAAGACATTCGCCTATAATACACCGCAGCTATTGCTGGCCATTTTATTATGGGGGCGCCATATAGGCGGACCAGCATTACCCCCTATAAAGGGACGACATAAACGGAGGCATTTTCAGTGGCGCAACGCCGGGATTCGATCCGAGCACCCTCAGCACCGAAAGCCAGAACGCTGTACCACAAGGCCACCACAGACCAGTGTGTAATTATATTTTTATCAAAATATCTGTACATTATATTTTTATCGCAATTTCTGCAGTTGGGCCCCGCAATAACTAAGGCCGGCGCTTTTAAAGTGCAGTTCTATTCCTCCGATATTTGGAGGAGGAAATTAGGGATTAAATTATACTAGAGTTGTGTCTTTTTTGCAGTCATTTTTTACGTAGAGAGAGATACTAAAAATTATTGTCCTTATTTAACATAAATTATTTGCGATTTTGCTATTCGTTCTCAAGTAAAGCCGTTTTCATAAAGATTTTGTTTTGATGTTAAAAAAACGTTATATTCTACATTCTCGTAACTATCTCGCGAAAAGAGACCATAAAAATATCTTTTTAAAGACAAAAGTTAGAAACACTCTATTAAGTTTTGAAAATCTACATTAAATTTAGAGCATGCATGCCAAATTTCAGCTTTTCAGTCTCGTAATTTTCGTAATTATAGTTCAATTATATTATATTCTTATAATTTTAAAATTTTGTTACAATTTAATCTTGAAATGCAATTTTTTCAGTTTGTAAAATTTTATGCTTTGCCCCAACATTTCTCAGAAACTGATAAAGCAATTTCTATAAAACTTGGTAAATACGTTCATTTTGATGCAAGGAATAATGTATACTTCAAATTTAGTATTTTTAATTCCATTAATTATTTTAAATTAATATGTTTTCAATAAAAAAATGCATTTTTTCAAAGTTTAGTAATTTAAATTTAAATTTAAATTTAAAAAATTTAAGTTTTTAATTGCTTAAAAATGGAGTTTACGTTAAATATACATTAGTTTTACAACTTTAGCAATATTTTTTGGGAATCTAGAACCAATAGTTTTGCTACAGTCTTGCGCGCAATGGATGCAAGCCAAAACACAATTTTAAAATTTTCATCAAAATTAAAAATTGAAAATTAATTAAAATACCAGTTGTAGAACATTGAAATAATTTTTCTACGTAGAACATATATTGAGCTTTCAGTGGCAAAAATTTCATGTATTTATGTTTTATAGGGAATGAGAAATAAAACTGAATGTGGCATGATGCTAAATTGCACCTTCAGTAAAAAAGTAAGAGACTCCTGAGACCCCTTAAATGAAAACAAAATTACCGAAAAAGATCGCGTCTCTTTTGGCGAAAGAAAAAAAAACAGTTGCAAAAACCAAATACCCTGAAATTTTTATCTATAATAATAAATTTTTGTATGATCCAGTATTTATAAAAATAAACATGACTCTATATTTTATTGAGGTTTTCTGAAACTCCCTTACATTACTTCGGGAAATAGTAAGTAATACGATGCAGGGTAAAAGTCCCAAAATACGTTGATTACATGAAAATGGAAATCAAAACATGCGATGGTTTTCTTAAAGCTTAAATAATTAAAACCTTCATAATTTTCTTAATGCCTAAAGAGCGATAAATACTTTCCGCGGGAAATGGTACTGGGGTTTTGATTATCTCCGACCCCTCATTTTGAGAATCGACCTCCCCGAGGCAGCAACCTTAAAACCGGTCTCAGGTCTCTTCTGAAGGGAGGTCTGCAGTAACTCCGTTTCTGCACTCCCTTCCCCCGGGGGCAATACTAATTCCCTTTCGACCCCGACCGCTCCTTCTTTACTCTGACCAGGAGAGTCAGTTCTAGTTTCTACTACTACGTCGGGATTCGGGTTTTCTGGTTCTTCCTCGAGACTTACTATGGCTCACATAAGCTGCGTTTACATGGACAACAATAATACCCGGGATTTACCCGCTAATAGGGAAAACCTTCGAAGTCCGTTTACATGGGACCACATTTTCACCCTGCTTTTACCCGTCTTACCGGAAGTAAAGGCCGTCACATGATTCGGCGGAAGTGATCCTCATACACCATCATTCCTTGTAAATCACGTTATGGGTTCGATCCCAGCCGGTGTCATACTTTTCCAAATTCACTGTATTGCTATTTTTAGCTTTCCATCTTCGAACTCCGCATTTATCTCGTTACGAAGTGTATGGTCCTGGGGAAGGCCCTTTTTTTCCAATTGTTGTTCTTTTGACCTCGTATTCTTAAATTTTAAAAATAACAACAACAAAAAAATTATAAAACTTTAAAAATCCAAAAAGGTTGAAAAACTTAGAAAAATATTTTTTGTATTCTTATGATATCTGCTTTTCTGGGCCTCTTAATATTATTACTTTTTTGTTTTCCGTGGATCATTAGTCTTATCTAATTTTTCTTCTAAATTTTCTTAACTTGTAACTCTATATTTTTTCTGTTAAAATTAACTTTTTTGTTTTAATTTAACTTTACTATTATTTTTTTTTCTTTTACCCGCGTAATTCTTACCTTAATATTTTAATTCATTACTTAAAATTTTAACTACTGAGCACTCCCACCTTGATTACATATATCTTGCTTACAGGAGATAAAGTCGACACGACCAATGCACTCCTCTTCTAAAACACAATTACGTCTGCGTCTATTTGTTATTTAAATGCAGCACATGTCAGTCGCTGTTGATAATTATAGAACGTTTACGATTGTTTTCTGTTGTTTTTAAAAATAATTTAGAAAATAGATAGGAAAAAAGGAATATAAGAACTAGAAGATTGATGCGGATATTAGATATAATCGAACGATCTAAGGCTTCATCGCT
Organism: Dolomedes plantarius; assembly: GCA_907164885.2. Taxonomy (NCBI): domain Eukaryota; kingdom Metazoa; phylum Arthropoda; class Arachnida; order Araneae; family Dolomedidae; genus Dolomedes; species Dolomedes plantarius. The sequence goes on from OU015490.1 coordinate 190,657,350, forward strand.
AAATTTAGTTTTTCCACAACAAAGAATGTGGGCAAAATTACGAAGCTCTGTTTGGTGGGAAGAAATTGTTTTAAATTCCTGAAGTAATAAAGACTGGAAAGAAAATTTTCCAATCGATAGGTGCATTTTTTTAAATTATAAGATTAATTGTAAGATACTTATTGTTTTAATAAATCCTTTTATAAAATCAAAATGTAATTTTGATTTCAATTTTGTTTCAGTAATTTTTAGTCATGTATAAATAAAAAAATCATAAATAGATATAAATAAATTTTTATCTGTGAATTCTAAAATAATTAATTTATAAATAAATTTTAATGTTACGTTTAATTATTGATTATACTTATTAAATTTATTAATTTTACCATAACACTTTAAATGAAAATGTTATTGAAATTTTATTGAAATGAAATTTTATTTCTTATTTTACATACCAGATGGCACTACCATTCTATTTATAATGTAATTGGGGATGGGTTTTTTTTTTTTAAACTAGATGGGCAGAAATAAATGAAATCCTCCGGAAGACAAAAGGCACTTTTCTACTGTTTTCTTGAAAATTATGCGATCGTTAAGGGGTTCCAGATCCTTCCATCTATCATTTAGCTGCATTTTCATGGATTCACACAAGTTCAAACCCGCCATGTTATTTACTCCCAGCTTCGAAATGCTTCATGGGTAATTAGCGGGTTTTATCCTGGGTCGAAGCAGGGTCGAAAATCAACCCTGCATTTTTCCCTATCGTAGGGAAAAAGTAAGAAACGACCCTGCTTTTACCCGGGTTTTTGGCACATGTAAACGGCACTATAGGCGTAGCGTTGGGGGGGGGGGGACCTCCCCCCTACTTAACTTGAAATAAATTAAAACTTAATTGATGTTCAGTTAAAATTGGAAAATTGTAGAAAACTTTTAAGAAAGTTGGTTTCTTTCGGCCGTTTCAAACTGTGAAACTGAAGATCCCGATTATGTTTTTAGCTTTAACATAGTTTTTAACAATGAAATGATCCATAACAAAAGTTTGATGCTACATTTTTTCCTCATTTTATTTATATTATTTTTATTTTCCTCGTTGTATAACTTTAGAATGCTACTCAAACATCAGTTGTATTGTTATTTAATTTCAAAAAATCATACATCATATTTTAAGGACCGTCCGGCAGTCAATGCTCAGAGGACCCTAACTGAATTCAATTCGTGCGAGGCATGGGATATTGATATCGATATTATCGAAATATCGATATTTACCCTTCGATATTAGGTATTATAATATCGATATTTGATTTCCGATAATGTCGTAATTTCGATATTATATTCCCGATATTATAGATTCCACATTTTCAAAAGAATTTATTTCAAATAATTATAATTTACTAGCCGGGCTTCGCCCGTCTGGCCGGTCGGTTTAGGGACCCGCTCCCTTCAGCAATCATTGTCAGAGAATGGAAACACTAAAAAACAACGAATAAAGGTATTTAAATTTTGTGGTGCAACAATAAATAGCGCAAAGACTATGTATGTGTCACATTCGATACAGCGCATTCTCTATCGCTCTCGTGGCGCCATCTAGAGGACCTTAAAGCAAATAGAATAAAATATTGCATAAAAAATTGAATCAAATTTTTTTCTAGAATAAAATTTTAAATTCGGGCTTCGAGATGCTCATACAAATGAACGATAACATAATAAATGCAACAATTTACTTTAAGAAATAATAACAAATGCGATTGAGTACTGAAATTAGCCTTATGAATTATAAAAATAATGCATATTAGCTTTTTGAAAAAATTAAAATTTTACCAAGGTATTTTTAGAAAATAATTTAAGCAAGGTAAAAATAACTTTTTGCCTACCTGAATCAGTCGATACAGTAATCCGAAAAGAAGTAAGGTAATCAACACTTATAGCACTGTTAGGCACATGTTGTAAATAGATCGGTAACTCTTCGAAGAATGAACGGTAATTCTTCGAAATGTGCAAAAATATAAATTTCAGATTATAAGATCTGACTTTAAAGATTATTTTTTTCATTTATTATTCTGGACATAACTTGAAACTTCTATATATCACTTGAAACTTTTTGATTTTATTTATTTTTATCTTTTCGCTCGCTGTTTGCTTGTTACGCCTAACGTGGCGGCCATATCCAGAGGGGTGATTTTCGGAAATGTAACAGCCTCCATTTACTGTTGTCACCCTTCAAAATTGTTGGTTTATTATTTATTAAAAATTAACGGTAATAAAATTTAAAATTCGGTTTCGAGGTGCACGTACTCATCGTCTGCACTACGTATGTGTCGAATTTCATGGCTGTAAGTGACATAGATTCGTCTCGAGGCAGCACACACACAAACACTTCCTTTTATTAATATAGATAGATAAAAATTTGGATTGAAAAATCTCAAAACCAAAGGGAAAAAATTAATGAGGTTCAAAAAGATTATACAGAAAAATTGTAAAATTAATCATTGAGGGTCTATATTAAATTGTTGAAACAAATGGATAAAAAAATTCTATAATACAATGTAAAATAAAAGTTATAGGCCAATTCCACCATGAAGTTTTCTTCCTGATAGTTTAATCTTGAAAGTCTTTTTCATCATATTTACTACACGTGTAGATGTTTACTCCCTAAGACAAACATCTTTTGAAGATTTTGGTTTATGCTGTTTTGAGTTGGAGATTTTTAAATTTAAAGGATAAAACTGTTTTGATTTTATATAAAGTTCTCTGGGGACTTCCTGGAAACGAGCCAAAATGGAGCAAATTAATCCAGTAAGAATAAAAATTGATGATGGAATTGGCCTATATCTTTTATTCAGTAAGAATTATAAACCACATCATCCCATCTCACTAAGGGGTTTGAAAGTCAGTTCCACTATAAAACCTGTTATAAAGTTTCATATCAATCAAGTAAACAAGGCTAAATATTTTGAAATATCTTGAGTTTGGTATTTATTAGAAGTATCGAGTTGAAGACAGGTGAATTATTGTATCCAAATATAAAATAAAAAATTACTTAATTAAAATATTATCATTAATTATTTTAATTTATGAAAGCCCAGAAGTGATTTAAATTGTGAATAGCATATCTAAAAATTTAATTTTAAAAAGATACATAAGTAAATCAGGCAAAATAATTAAACTTAAAAATATTATTATTTATTTCTTTAAATGCAAATAACTTCTAATTTATACAAAGTAATTTTTAATGTAAGCAATCAAAAAATGTGTGAAAAAAATCAAAAATTGTTCAGCATATAAAAATGAATTCTAGAAAGAACAAAAAATGAATAAAACAATTATTGTCCATTAATTAAAAAAAAGAATTCTTCTCCCACTGAGTGGTGGAAAGAATTTTATTCAATGTGAGACGATTTCTGGCTGAGTTAATTATATTGCTGGTTTGAGAAAAAATTCTTTCAGATGGCACTGATGTTGAAGTCGCAGCCAAATACCACTTGGCAACCCCACATAGTTCCGGGTACAATCCAATTGATTTACTCCAAAAAGAAAGCGGACACTTGTTGATGTCAGCTTCTTCAGGGGATTGCAAATAAAAGGCAGGCTTTAGGTAGCTCAGATTTTCCTGGTGAAAATCTGAGCTACCTAAAGAACTCCGATGGTTCTAAGTTTTCTGAACCGTTTTGGAGTGTTCACCAAAGAAAGATGATTCAGATCCTTCTCCATTGTCAGAATCGGAACTGTGTCCACTTTTCGGTGAATGGGCGCTTTTCAAAATTCCTTTCAGTTCTCGAATTGCTTTGGTAGTAGTCTCAGGATCCCTGAAGTATAATGTCTTCCATCTGGAGTCCAATAACGCAGTGCTCCCCAACCTTTTAATCGCCGCGGACCGGTCAACGTTTGATAATTTTACCGCGGCCCTCTGAGGGGGGCCATTTTAATTTATAATTTGAAATGTTTAATAAGCAATAAACTAATTTAAAATAGTAACAAGATTTCTTCTGTTACAAAGGTATAAATTAGCACTAACCCGACAAAGTCGCACTAACCCGAGAGAAATACACCACAGTAAATTAAATGGAAATAATTTAATGTTTCTTGGGCGGCCCGGTACCATTTGATCCACGGACCGGTACCGGTCCGCGGCCCGGGGGTTGGGGACCACTGCAATAACGTACTTTCGGCCAGTGCTATTACATTCTCAACCATGAGCCGTTTTTCGCCGCTTCCAAGATTCCTTCCTTCAGTTTGAGGCCAACATTAGACGTAGGTGGCATCTTGGAAATTTTATTTTCTACCATGGTTGCTATTGGAATCGCGATACTGATTGTGGGGTATTTATCTCCTAACTGTTTTGTGGCTTTTAGAAGAGGCTCAAGAAGCTGGATGATTTCCTGCAAATCTTGGTTCTCTTCAGCTGTTGTCATGCTTGGTGCCGATGTGTGTCGGTGGATGATGTTGTTGAGTGTTGAGCTGAGGCTTAGAAAACACTCGATCATTTCGTATGTAGAATCCCCCTGTGTTTCCACACTCTGCATGAGTTTCAGATTACTTTCTGCTCTCAATTCATATGAAGCCCGAACACTGTGTTTGAACCAGGTCACCACTTTCTTCACCATTCCATTTAGTGGCACGAGCTCTGGTACGGCTTCAACTGAACGCTAAGCGACCAAATTGAGGAGATGGGCAAAACATATTGCATGTTTTTTTCTACCACAAGCAATTTCCACGGCTTTAACCATATTTGATCCTCCATCAGTGACCACTGAATTTAGTGTTTCTTTTTTAAACCCCACTACTGCAAGATATGAAGGATTCTTGAAGAAATGTAATCTCCAGTATGTCTCTGGTCCATTTTAAAGACTCCAATGGTGCAGGAAGCTAATTTTTCATTTTCCAAATAATGGACTGTGATGTACAAAAACTTCTTGTCTGAAGGGCCTCTGTCCAGAAACCGTTTATCTCCAATATCTCCTTCCAATTTGTTTACATACACTCAGTGTTGCCATTGCTTCACCCAAACTAGGATTTCTTTCTTTTTCTAAATAGAAACTTTTTAATTTGATAAAGTATTGTTTATTGAAATGTTACTTCCTTATTGAGTTAAATTACGATCATTTTTTATCGTACTATTGCCATATGTATACATATATATATATTATTTTACTATACAATCATTCCTCCGAATACGATTGACTGGATAGTGAAAGGAAAATGTGTTATCGATATTTTGAAATATCGTTTATATTTTGAAATATCGTCTATATTTTGAAATATCGTCGATATTTTGAAATATCGATATTTTTGTACAGATATATTATTGATATCGATATTAATAGCCGATATTATTATCGATACTCATATCGATATTTTGCTTTCGATATCCCATCCCTAATTCATGCCCCCCCCCCCAAAAAAAAAAGTTAGAAGCACGCTACGCCTATGATGGCTCGCGACCGGCTTCGCGTAACTATGGCGTTCACGGACTGGGGTTCGCTTTTGAGCCTCACTATGAATTCCTGGGTATAATTTCCCAATAAGTAGTGGTCCATTTCCACTGACTTTCTTACCACGGCTGCTTTCGTGAACAGATCCCCATATTTTTCAGTCTCTATTCGCACTCTGGTGACCGGTAAACTCCACAATTCCTTTTCTAAGGCTGTGCGAACCCATACCACTCTCCCGTAAAATCTTCGGCTTTTATTAATTTAATAGGGGCTATGTCAATACTCGTCCCGTTGTCCCTGATAATGGTGGTATCGATACCATTTATTTTTGCCCTACTTAAGTATGGCTTAAACACTGGTTCAAAGCTCTCTGCGGTAGCTACATTGTTCACACGCTCGGCATTTTGCCTGTGTAATTCGGGGCACTGAGGTCTCAGATGCTCGGTTGACCCACACTGATAACAAGCCGGTAGCTTCCTCTTCTCCAATTCGCGTGTGCGCTAGTTATTCCCACCTGATCCCTGGCTCCTCCAGTTAAAAGAGTTGGACTTTTCCCTGTCTCCCTCTTTATCCTCATTTATCTTCTCGACGGTTTTGGGTTTCTCTGCCACTTTTCTCTCTGGTGGTTTAAATTAAGAGGTTTTCGAGTAGAGCGTCGCGTCGCCTCATACTCGACTAATTTCTTTACAAAGATGTTAGGGTCCACGATAGCTCCCCAATCATCTAAAAAGTGTTCTCGGATTTCCGTCGGGACGCGTTTTTTAATCTGGTCTGCAACCATGAGATTCTTAAGGGTTTCAAAATCTCTTACATTTACCCCTTCCAGCCATCCTTCTAGATAGCTTCTCAGCTCGAAAATTAAATTTTTCCATAGGACGCCCGTCCGCCTCTGGTGTTGATTTAATTTAACTTGGAATGTCTCCGGACTTAACTTATATAGGTTCAAGAGTAATGCCTTCACCTGAGTGTAATCATCTGCTACCCCTACGGTTCACGAATAATCAATTCTGCGATCTCCGTAGGTAATAATGAAAGCAGATGCATTACCGGGTCTTCGTCTTCAACCTCGGCCTTTCGTGCCTGTCGTTCGAAGAGGGTTAGGAATAATGAAATGTTTGACTTTTCAGGGTCATATTTTTGCATTAAGGCTTTAATATTTCGGACCGGTCTAACGTTGTCATTCTGGAAGGAAGCTACACTGTTGGTTTCGGCTGCCTGACTCAACCGCAACCTTTCCAGTTCAAATTATCTTTGTCTAGCTTCGCGTTCTAATTCAATTTGTCTAAGCTCGGCTTGTTTAGCTTCAGCTTTGGCTTGTTCGCGCTCTTCTTTAATGATTTTTATTTGAACGCTTTTATCCTAACGCTCTCCTCCTCATACCTATCACTGGATAGTATTTTGTCGCATAGGTTACATTTCTTACCGTGATCCTCGAAATCAATCCCTAGATCATTAGAAAGAATCTGGAGATCTTCTTTCTTATAAGTCATTAAAAATGCCATTTTGCCTATCTCAATACAATTTCTAAAGCAATTACACTATTCAAAACAATTCTCCCAAATAATACACTTCTAATACAAATAAGTTAATAAAGAAGAATAAAAATGCACTTTTCTTAGATTCAAGAACCAATACTCTTAACACTAAAATACAATATACAATCTCTGTTCAAATAACAATTTACACAGTTTGTCGTATTGCTCGTCCATTTTAATTATAGGGCATGATTATTTGGTGGTATTACAAATATTATCTATCTTAAGACAAGGGGTATTTGGGTGCGTTGTGTTATAATTAATTATTTTGTTACACAAGGCTCTGGACGCAATTAGCAATTAACGAACAAATTTTTAAACCAGTTGGATCTGCTACATCAACTTTGCTCCACATTAAAAACACCCAGCAGATAAATAATTACTGAAACAAGGTTTAAAACAAAAAAACTTATTTATTTGCACGGTCCTAATATTTACATATCATCTCATCAAATTTTAATTAACATCAAAGCTGCTCTGTTCACTATTAAAACCACGAGCAAATGAAACAGGGATTTTTTTTAGTTGGACTTTCTGATTCAGGGAGCGTAAATACGAACTACACAAAATTCTAAAAGCTCCTATCCAAATTAAATACACGATATATTCAAATACGTAAAACTCGCACTAATTATCAAAGGCAAACGCGGGATCTGAACTAAACAAAATCAAATAAAAACACTCACATCTTTTAGCTGAGAGAGACTTTCGGGTTCTGTGATAACTCTGGTAGGGGACTCTTTCCGTGACGTCAGTTTGAACTCTGTAGGTTCTCTTTAGTTTGATGGGGGACTCTTCCACGCTGGGGTTATCTGTCACTGAAGACAGGACTGGAGGCAAGCTTCTCTGCTATCCCTCTTTATTTCGGAATCGGGATCAACTATCATTCGTCTCTCCACACAGGCTTTCTTTCTCGGGAAAGATCATCCTAGTTGCGCATCAAACCCCCTTAATTTTATTTTTGCTCCGGGAATATTCGACCGGACTTTTGGGGCAATCAAACAGGGGCAGGTTATTTTTCAGCCGACCCAGAGAAAGGCCTCCTGGACTCCGACTGACCCCGACTTCCTTCTCTCAAACTCACTTCCAATATTTTAATTCTTTAAACGTTCCCGCCTCCGGAACCATTTCACCAGCCATTCAGGAAACACCCGACTTTTTATTTGTTAAGTTTCAACACCTAAAAACCTCTCATTTGCTACCCTCTTTCTTAATCAAAAACGCCCCTCTTACGCAATGATCCAAACAGCTGACTGACCACCCGCAACACCGCCAAACCATGTGGTTTTCTACCGCTCCCCTCCAATCAATCACCCACAAAGAGCCATTGTAACATAACGTCACAAACGGTGCCATCCTTGCTTATCTGCGTCTATCATCTAAAAGACCCCCACACACTCTAGGCCCATAAAACTTTTGTAAATTTGCTACTGTTGCCGACAACCGGTTTGCCCTATAATTACATCAGCATTAAAGACGTCCCCGACCTTTTAACACAAAATGTAATGAATCAAAGCTTTCAAAGTTTTTATTTTCTCTTCAAATATGAATTTTAATTTTTTTTTGAAAGCTCTTTATTACACAGTTCTACTCAGAAAAATTTCATATAATATATTTTCCCACAATAATATGCACTTGCAACAATTCCAACATTTTCAAGGCATACAATTTACTAAATATTTCGTAATGCTTCCCGACTTGTTCATAAACCATAGATCACATGTAAAACCGCAATGTCTCGAATTTCTCGGACTAAAAAAATTTTTACTAATAAGCTGATGCCCTATCGTTTCTGAATATCTCGAAATTAAACTAATCTAAAGAGTTAATTATTAAAAAACAAATACTGTTTCGACTTTCTCGAACACACTTTGATTAACAGAAGAGTTAATATATACAGAAATACACTGTGTCGACTTGCTCGAACACACTTTGCTTAACTAAAGAGTTAATATATAAAACCTTGTGTGTCGACTTTCTCGTACACACTTGATTGACTAAAGAGTTAATTTGTAAAAAACTACTGTTTCGACTTTCTCGAACACTCTGAATTAACTAAAGAGTTAATATATAAAAAATACACTTCAACTAACACATTTGCCTCCAGAGAATGAAAAAACAAGTACCTATCTTCGAAGTTTGCTTCCTTCCTCTGGTCTGTTGACTTAATAGGAATGGCTCCACACTGGTTGAAAGTTCAGGACTTTTCTTTACACAACCAACACACACACACACACACTTTGGCCTTGAACAGTTCATTCACTATCGGCTGGATTCTATCCCACCGCTGCCACCATTAATTCTAATATTTAGCTGTAACATATTCCCGTGCTGTAATATATTCCCGTGCTTTGGTGTCAAAGCCGACACTCTAGGTAGCGTCACACAGGTTATGTAAATTGATCAGACAGCTAACTAATAAGAACTTCGTTACATTTAATAACAATTTATTTGGAGTATTCTGGATTAATTATCTCACGACTAGGTCGTGTTCTTGAACATCTAATACACACAAGTAATTGCCGTTGAAGTCTGCGAACACACGTTGGGGATATTCCTCTCTGCTGGCTGGATGCACTGTTGCTGCAGGTCATCTGTCGGGCCTTCAGGGAATTAGGCTCTAACGCAGAAGTAGAACTATTTGTAGGAAACGGATTCTGCTCGTCGGAATCGGCTGTATTGAGGCAAAACTCGAACTCCACGCATAATCAGTAGATCTGTCACAGAGTAGTGGACGGCTCGTCCCACACACTCTCACTAAAGAAGCTAGCTCCTTCAAAACTAAGGAAGATCAAGCTTTGATCTTTCCACGACCCTTCTCAGCGAGAAAAAAGGTCTCCACACTTCAGAGGTCTGAACCTCAGAATCAGAATCGGAATCAGCCTAGAATCTGGATCAGATTCAGCATCAGAATCAGTCTCCGAACTCTCTAAAATTCTCCTGCGTCGCCTTTTAAAACCTTTTCCCCTGGCGGAATCTTTAATATCCCCGTTCTTTGATTCTAGGCTCTGACAGGCCCTTCCTTTTGGCCCGTGTGCAAAATGATACTTGTTTTCATATCGGAATCGCACCGATGGATCATTATTGCTTCACGTCAAGAGGCGGATCCCCTTTTGTACTTTAACTATCAACCGCCCAGACATCGTGACGACTCAATATTGTGTGTCCTTCCCCACCAGCACGCCGAACGGCTGACTCCTTTGTAAGCCACCCTTCACTGCGGGGAAAATATTGCATCCTCGAAGATCGCCGGTGGGGTTGCTTTGTGTCCAGCCGCGGTTAATAAATTTTCTGGGTCTTAAGGAGGGAAAATGCCGCACCACGATACAAAATCTCAGCTTTCTAGCCCTTATCATTCGAGGGATGCAATGGCCAGTCAGTCAGTGACTAAAAGATATTTCGCTTTGGAAAAGGCAAAATGTAATATATTTGAACACATTTGTGAAAAATCAAATTTAAAAAAAATTCTAACTCCGTCCATTTCAGGCCGATTTTGAGGAAACTTGGTATGTTTACGTTCCCTGTGTCCTGTTTCATTTAAAGGTAGTGTCCAGTTGGAATGAAACATTCAATATGGGTTTTAGATTTCTTTTATTTTTTATTTTTGGGAATTTAAGCCTATTAAAACCTCCTTCAAGGTAGAGTTTTTGGAAAAGATTTCTTAGCACCTAGGGCTTAAGAGGAAGCACCATACAAAATTTCAAGTCCTTAAGCCTTATGTTACAGATATACGGTGATCAGTCAGTCAGTCTTGTTTTTGCGCTTTAAGTCCTTTAAACCCGAATAAGCTTTGAATTTTTATGTATAAAGAGGCTGTTCACACATTTTTTAGACGATGTATATTATATTCACAAAACTAAATTACATAAAATTCTTGTGTTTTAAATGTTCTATTTGACATCCCTTATTCTGAACTATCTTTCGACACCGCAATTTCCAGGATAATAATGCCTTTTGAAGTGTCAGAAGAGGTATTCTATCCCATTCCTCCTGAACAGCTTTCCAGAGTCCTGTAAGGGTTTTGGGACGACGTTTGGATAATGCAGATTTTAAAAGTCCGAAAGCACAAAAATCCATAGGTGATACATCGGGAGATTTAGTAGGGATATCAGTGAAGGGTATGGCCTTGATACCAGTTTTTTGTTCCATTTCTTTTAGGAAATTTACAGTGGAGTTTGATGTGTGACTGCTAGCTTTGTCCTGGTGGAGTCTCACAGATTGATGGCACTGTGGGTAAAGCGATGGTATTTCATTCAGAAAAATTGGCGATAAAATATGTTCCTGATAGTATTTGGAGTTAATCTTGACATTTTTTTCCACTCTCTTTATTTTTAACTTGCCATTATAAGAAAAACCAGCAACAATCATGAATCCCTTAGAAAAACTTTCTTTCGATTCTTTGAACCATGTACTTAAATTTTTTTCTCCCCTTTTATGATAATAAATGGCTCTTTTTTTGTTGCAATCATTTAAATACACCCATGATTCATCTATTGTGACAATTGTTTTCCATTTGGATTCCGTTGGATAAGTGTTTCTCATATAGAATTCTGCAGCGTGTCCTGCGTTCAGCGATATGATTTGAAAGAAGACGAAGCACATTGCGTTTTTTCGCTTTCTTAAGATTTAAATCAACGTTTATCATTTTGTTTACAGTGGACACCGAGCATTTTAATGATTTTGCAACTGTCTTTTGACTAGGGGGATTTTCTTAACATTAAACTACGTACCTTTGCAATAGTCGAAGATGTCCGTTTTTTCCTTGGATACTTGTTTGGAATTTTTGTCCCACTTGAGGCTCCAATTTGACTTTTTTCCTTTCTTGTTGACGATATTACCTATCGACGCTTTAGATATCACAAAACCATGACTCTCACATCGTTTTTGGATAACGGAGTATGCATATTTCTCTTCGGAAAGAGCATAAATGTAGCCTTCGAACCACTGCTTTGTTAAAAACGTCATTTTGAATAAAAACAAAACTTTCAAGCCGCAGACGATAATTTTGACTTTTAAAAACATAGTACAATTGCAATTATTTCTTTTGCAGCAAACGTTTTTTTATTACCGCTTACCAAAATCGTCTAAAAAATGTGCGAACAGCCTCTGTATATTCAAGGCCGTGCTTGGGGTTTTAGCGGCCCTGGGCGATACACATCTACTGGCAATCAAATTTCTCTATGTACTGAGTAATGGATCTTGTAAGTCAACCCCGGTTCCCCCCCCCCCCCGAAAAAAAACTTCACCCACTACTGATTTTACTAATTATTACTTTTAATGCATTAAGTTTCAATACTAAAAAACCTACATTCCAGCTACGTTAAAGAAAATTATACATGAAATTACAACTGGTATCCACTAAAATATAAAATTAATCAATTTGTATGAATAATGAAACAATGGAAAAATTATTTACACGATTTAGAAAATGTAAATTGTTAAAAACAAATACTTACATGTATGGATGTGTTGGTTATAAAGCAATTTTTCTTGCTTTCTGAGCAGCAAAATTGTCTATTATAAGTGAAAAGTCTAAAGATGATGACAGACATACATGGACAAAAAGTTTTCGTGAGGTTCCAAATAGGGCTAAGAAAGCCCATTTACCCTCGGTATGGATATGGGAAGCACTGAAGCTTTTCACGCATGGTCCAAGAAGAAATAATTCAAGTTTAAAAAAAATTAAATTACAAAATAAATTAAAGAAGTTACAAAAATAAAAATAAAAATGTTAGAATTTAGTAAGTTAAAGTTAACACAAAATTAAATCAGCAAGACTTATCAAAAAAAAGTTCCAATATAAGATAAAATAAAAAGCAAAATATAAAGATTAAACTCTCAAAAGTCGAAGACGAGCCACAGATGACCGCGAGCAGCAAAGATATTAAATGCTGGGATCAAACCTAGGATGGGAAAGAACTATCAAGCAACCCGTGCTTGAAAACAGTCCGAAAAAGAAAGCAAGATGATGAAATTGTATTACAGAGGTTAAAAAGATCAAGCTTAACTACTGGTCGAGATCAAAATGTGTCCCGCAACCTTATTGGTTGACGAAACAGGATCCAGGAGCTTAGAAGAATATATTATCAGGGAGGACAGCTCACAATTTGACCATGAGGATTCGTAGAGGCATATTACACCAACGAGACGACACACTACCTTTTTTGAAAAAGCGTAAGAGGATGTGACTGCATAAAATTAGGAAAAATGGGGGGGATTAAGCGATCAAGAAAGAATTTAAGGAAAACGAAATGACATAAAGAAAGAAAAAAGAAATTTTAAATTATGGGAAAGAAGAGTTGGGAGTAATCCCAGTGTCAAGCACTAGAGTCGCTCTAGGTCTACGATTAAATTCTCTATTGTCATAATCAGGAAGATTGGCAATTTCTTCATTAGGGGTGGAGTAAAGACTATTATAAAATTTAGTGGCGAGATTAATTATAGTCAGGCGAATGGGTTCAATACTTAGATCTTTGTGGAGGGAGTAGTTAGTTTTATATCTATTGGATTTAGGGATTAGGCGTAAGGTCTTATTTTGTGTGCACTGCAATTTCTGGACATGACTGTTAGGGCCTGTTCACATAGGAGTCCGTTGCGTGGCGTTAAGGAAAAGATGGCGTTGAGACGAAAATAAACCAATCATATGCCTCCAAACGATTAGCAATGAAATTTTTAACGCCTATGATTGGTTTATTTTCGTCTCAATGTCATCTTTTCCTTAACGCAACGCAACGGATTCCTATGTGAACAGGCCCTTAGCCGCTGACCCCCATACAGGTACTTCATAAAGAAGTATAGGTCAGCTCATCCACTTGTTTGTTTTGTAAAGCAGAACTTTATGTTCTATACTCATCTCCTTCTGGTACAGGAGGTGGGCGATATCTTTTCTAGCTTTAAAAAATTTGGAGATATTATGATTAATATTTTTCTTCCAAGTAAGCTTACTATCCATGAAGATACCCAAATATTTCACTTCCCTTTCAAAGTGGATGAGCTGACCATAAACGTTTACTGGGGGTGGGGTAATCCTATTGTATGAAAAGATAGCTTTTGTTTTACTGGGATTTAATTTAATACGCCATTTATCAAACCAGCGCTCAAGAATGTTAATGTGACGTTGGAGGTAAGTATGCATATATCTGACATTATGGTTTTTAGCGAGAATGGCTGTGTCATCAGCATAGAGGGCAAGCGAAGTGTTCGGGGTGATGGGGATATCATTTATAAATAAGTTAAATAAGACCGGACCGAGTTTCGAACATTGAGGAACTCCCGCATTAACAGGGCGTAGGTCTGAAGTGGTACTAGAATAGCTTACAGCAAAAGTTCTGTCCGAAAGATAGGATTGTATAAGTTTAATTGGGGCAGCTGGCATTTTAAATTTAATGAGTTTATAGATAAGGCCACTGTGCTAGACAGTATCAAAAGCTTTAAGAATATCAAAGAAGACAGCACCAGTCTGCATTCTGTTCTGTAGTCCATCATAGATGATGAAAGATCATTTTCATTAGAAATAAGTGCCAAGGAGAACAGGCGTACAATCCGTATTCAAAGCATACTGATTGTACATGCTTTGTAAAATTTTCAATTCTTCGAGAAGTGAGAAATAAAATCCATTCTAATGATAGACAGAACAAGTGTAAAAGCCATTTTTTTGTTTACCTCACTATTTCAGCCTCCAGACCCCTTTCTTCCCAACATGTTTGAAACGCATTTACTTACTTGTCTTACACACCCTGGAGAAATGTCTTGTCTATTGTTTGCTTTGAATAGACCAAACATTCGATCAAATGGTATTAGTATTCGCTCACAAAGATAGTTCACGTTTTTCTCAGTTTGCAACTATTCTGAGAAAACGGGCAGATTCCAATAAAACGGTTTATAATTCTTCAAATGGCTGTATGTAGTGACTGACATATAGTAGAAACTGATATTGAAAAAGAGGATTGATAATCAAGGTTTTACTATAACTGAATTGAAGATAAATCATGTTTTTCTAACCGAGAAATTTTTCGAACCAAAAGGGTAGTTTGTCAGTTAAGATTCTTTCTACGATTCTTTTCAAAAAATCGAACCATATTTTTTTTTATAAATTGAATTATAGAAACCGCGAAAAATGAGAGATTTCTTAAAAACCCTGTAACATTTAGAAAAGTGTTGCGATGAGGAATAAAAATGGTGGCCCTAAATTTTTAGCAGACCCGGTTTGGTTGCCCAGTTTGCCCACCCCTAAGCACGGCCCTGTATATATTTTTCTATGTGAGCACCTAAGGGCCTGTTCACATAGGAGTCCGTTGCGTTGCGTTAAGGGAAAGATGACGTTGAGAGGAAAATAAACCAATCATAGGCGTTAAAAAGTTTAGAAATGAAATTTTTAACGCCTATGATTGGTTTATTTTCGTCTCAACATCATCTTGTCCTTAACGCTACGCAACGGACTCCTATGTGAACAGGCCCTAAGTCTTACAGAAGCCACCATGCAAAATTTCAGCTTCCTAAGACTTATGGTTCTATAGATACAGTGACAAATCAATCAGTGGATTTTTTTTGGGGGGGGTGTTTAAGCCCTTTCTAACCCCCTTAAAGTTTGAATTTTTAAAAAAGATTTCTCATTAAGCCCCTAGGGCCTAAGAAGAACCACCGTGCAATATTTCACCTTCCTGGGCTTTTTGGTTACAGAGATACAGTAATCAATCAGTCAGTGTTTATTTTGGAGAATTAATCCCCTTTAAATCCCCTGACAGTTTGGATTAAAAAAAAATATTTCTAACTGAGTACTTAGGACTGAAGAGGACCCACCATGCGAAATGTCAGCTTCAAAGGTGAGTGAGTGGTTAAAAACAAAGTAATGCGCGATCGAAGTGTGACGTCACGTCCGCCATTAGGGCACCTCCGCAATGGCGGCCCATGTTATTCTCCCATAGGACAGATAAACAAATATTTATATCTCTTAAACTAACGAATATTATCTCCCTGCACGTCCTGAAATCAATTAAGGAGCAAAAAATACCCCACTTCAAAAATTGAGGACTGTGATTTCGTGCAAGAATAAGAGCAGATGGTGTTTTAAAATTCCATTCCTCTAAGCCTATCCCTGTCAAAGATAGGCTTAGAGAAAGTGATACTCTTGAAATTTTTTATTTAGTGTTTGTGAAGAGTTTTGTATGTTGTTTCTGTCTATGTGGATATTCTAACATAATCTAAGATGAATTGGTTAGTAGTTTTTATTCCCAGTAACACTGATTTATCTCTTGTGCCATTGTGTTTACCACAATTTGAATGTGTCGCTGATGGTAACGGTATTAAAATGTCACTTTCGAGAAAAATTATTACTGTAAAACTACGTATGTACCTTATTGTTCATTCGATTTTCCTCAAATATTTGTATGGTAACATTCTTAAAGCACCATAATCCACTTTGCAGAATGAAAGGGTTCTTGAAGTTGATATATTGCTAGTATAGGATACTGTATTGTTGTTGTTTTTATGTGTTAGATGTGTGCTTTTATTAATTTCTTTACCTGTGTACTTGATCCCCTTCCCTTAAAACTGAATGGGTGTCTGAGTAGGATAGATTTAAGTCAATTTATTCTATGTCAGATTTCTTTTCAGTTAAATCGATGAAACTATAAGATTACTGACAGACTTTATGGCTAAATATTTTTCATCCATTGATTTCATGCATCCTTTTTGTTGCTGGCTGGTTTAATGATGGGATTGTTTGATTTAATAATAGTGTGTTATCAACCGTAGTTTAATGCAGGGCTCTTAAAGTATGAAGCATGAAATAATTGATTTGTTTTGCATTGTTCTTACATCATACAGTTAGTGGAAGTGATACTCTTCAAATTCTTTATTTAATGTTTATTAACAGCTTTTTTTATGATGTATCTGTTTATGTGAATAATGTAATATTCAGTATGTAGATGTTTTTCCCAATAATATGCCTGTTAAAGCTTTCTTGTTATTGTTTTGCATTATAAATATTGAAAAGTAGTGTTTGGTAACAATAATTGCTTCAGCTGTCTATTCTTTATAACTACTTATGCTTCATAAACAATAACTTTACATTAATAACAGACTTTAATAATAAACTGATTGCTGCAACATTCTCATTTAATTTTTTTTAAATGAAGTAGTGTTTATTTTTAACGGTTCAGTATTTGTTTCAATTCTAACATTTTATTCAAATTCATAGTCATGTTTTTTCTCTTTATTTCGTTAATTTATACAAGACACTTTATCATGATATCCTGGTTTGAAATTTTCACCTTTTTTAGCGATCAAAAAACTTTGATAGACAGAGGAGAAAAAGCTCTGGCTGCTAGTGATACTCAATTATTTGATAACAATCCAGGAAACACCTTGATTTTATCCAAAGTGCAAGCATCTATGAGAGACAGATATATAATGTGACAGTAAGTTGTATATGTAGCAACATTTGTTTTCTTTAATAATTATATTTTATGGTAGTAATTAAGATAATTGTTTTTTTTTATTCTTAAAATATATTAATCTCTTATGTTAATTTATATGTATACCTTTTTGCCAAATATAGAGCTATGAAAGAGACTATAACCAGGACATTTTGTTTTGTTATTCTTTTTAAATTGTTTTTCTTTTGAAAAATTATTGATTTCTGTTGTTAATGTATATCTATATTTTTTTGTATTTTTAATAAAAAGGCTGTAATGGGATTTCTGTGTTCTTTCTTTCACATTATGAATGGAATGTGATATAAGTTCTGTAAAACTTGACTTTCCGTATTTTGAGTAACTTTTAAATAAAGTGACAAAAATGAAGAGATTTCAAAACATAACTCATAATTTATGTGTAACCTCCAAATGTAATGGTTAAAGCATAGTTATTATTAAAATACATGTAATGGAAACTAAGCTTTTTATCTAAAAAAACTCACCAAAGGGATTAAACAAAAACATGTTAAGATATTAACAAAAAGATTTTTTTTCACCAATGGATTTTACAAATTTACCTAATTGGCACAAACTTGAAAACATACTGAAGCGTATTGATTAAAATAATATGGGATGTTATCAAGAATTTGAAAACTTTTTATTCTTTGTATAGCTTGTTCAACATGAACATGTATATGTGCTAATTTAGTGGTAAATTTATCCTCACTTTCTGTAAATTGTGGATTCGTTAAGAATGGGGGAATATTTACTGATACACCTGGAGGCAATAGGTCAAGTATTAAAAAACCTTTATCTGTTAATATTAGATCTCCAGGATTCCACAATTTTATTAAACCACATTCCTCAAAAATGGTTTTATCAGAAGTAGATCCTGGCCACAATTTACTAACGAAACAAATTGCACCATTAGGAGCTACGGCTATCAATCCTTTTAAAGTTTGCCTTTTCTTATACTGTGAAAAACTCTGCCTCTGATCCTCTATGACTTTGCAGAGATTTTCAATAAATATTTCTGTCGTGTTTATTAAAAAATGGCAATTAGGGAAGTCAGGGTTGTTTATTGAATGTTGAATTTTATTATTGACATTAGCATTAAACTGTCATTCTCACTAATTTGAGAAAATTGAAATTTCACATTTTTTGCTGCCAATAATAACTGCAGCTCTTTATTTTTTCCTTTAGTTGGTCTATCTCTGCTTTTACCAATAGTGACTCTACATCCACTCTACCTTTATCTTTAACACCTTCAATGTTCTTCATCACAGCACTCTGTTTTCTAAAGGAATAATACTAAGAATATTAAATAACAGCATAAATGAAGATTAAGAAAACTCATAATAAATTTATTGTTAAAAACGTGCATTTGATTTGTGAAAAGCTAAGTACAACAAATAGAAGTTTTAATTATTTATGAGATTAATATATTAATATCTATAATACTACTACATAACATAAACAAACATTACATAAACAATAAAATTACTTGTAATTTGGATCAGATGAGTTATCCTCCTTCTCTCATGTTTAATTTCAATGTATAAAATGACTATGTCCTCAGTTCTGAGAATCAAGTACATTTAGTACTTATTGTAAAGATAACACGTGAAATTAAAAAAGCTGTTATTAAAAATACATTTACTTCTTTCCTTTATGAGCAGGAAGTTCAATTTGTTGCACTTTATTGCTGTCAAAAATTGTTGGATTATTTCATTTATCCCCTACTTTAAAATGGCAGCTACATCTGGAATCTCTACCAGGTTTTCGGTCACTACGCCTGAAAAATACCAAGATCAATAAATTTTAAAACATTTGCATGTTTTATTTATTACATATACATTCAAAATTATAATTATTCGGTTTCCCTTGTATCACTGAATTGAAGCTCACGAATTTTATGAATCTAACCTACATGTTCGATCTATATATATATATTTTCATACAAAAAAATCTATTATTTGATTTGCAGACAATTTGACAAACAATAACTGTAAAATTTAAGACGAAGAAACTATTGTAGATTTCTGTTTATAATAGAAGTCCTGAAAAATTTTCTAAATGAAAAAAAATTTCATTCTAAATTAAGAATTTTTTAAAGCTTAAATACAACAAAAATTCAGTATGTATCATTTAAACCATTAAAAAAAATTAAATAGCTATTGAATACTATAGATTTACTATAACCTGGAGACCAAGAAATGTGAAATTAACATATGTGGAAAAATGTACTCATAAATTAAAAATGAGAATATTAAAACTTCTATTTTCAAACTTATTTTGCCATTCAGGTCCAAATAGCGTGCTTTACATCCTTTGGAAAGAGGTAGAAGGAACAATGATTTAAACCATTTTATGCTTGCAGTCTGAAGCAAAGAATATAACCATTTTTTAACTTTGAAAAAGACACCTGTATTAAACATCTAAGGCCTGGACTCCACTTCACCAGAAAACGCGACAGAAACAGAAAACAGAATCGAAAAATCTACGCACTTCCGGTTTTTTCCGTTTCTGCCCAGCAGAATGACGGCGGAAAACAGAGTTGAAAATGTTGAACTTTTCTGTTTCCGTTCGCGGATTCCGCGTGTATGACAGCCAATAGGAATGCGTCTTGATCCACGAAACACAAAACAGCAATGGCGTCTCGGTTTGACATGGAAGCGTTTATTTATGAAGTTGGGACTTACCCATTTCTATTTGATAAATCTTCAAAAGATTATAAGAATATACAGATGAAAAGAGCAGTGTGGGAGATTATTGCTCAGAAATTCCAAATTATTAGTTGATTTAGTGCAAACTGATCTGTAATCCTAAGATGTCACTTTGTAAAGGTCTGATATTTTTAACTATCCAAATGTTATAGAGATGATCCGTATACACTAAAGAGGCTATACACTAAACATGACACACTAGAGAGGATATACACTAAACATGACAACTAAAACCCTCAGTAATATTTTGTCGAAATTTCTATTACATACTATTTGTTATGCACTACTGTTTTTTCAACAAGACTGTTTTTTCAGAACTCCTGATCGGTAGTTCGAAGATCTCTAATTAAGGTGTTGTGAATACCATATTTTTCCCTTTCTTGGAAAATCTTTCGAACCCAGAATCGATGTTTTTTTTTTGCTTCAGAGGTTCTAATTAAAGACAGCAGACTTAGGAAGTGCAAACTCGCCATAGCAAATTCTGTGTCGTTTTCCATCCTTTCTTGAGCTTAAGTATTTTATGTCCGAATCACAGCCAATGTAAAACAATAAACAAAAACAAAACAAAAAACTACGACAGGTGGCGCCAGCTGAGCGGAATCTGTCGGAGCGGAATCTGGTGAAGTGGAGTACAGAAAGAAAGGAATCTCAGCAGAAACGGAAAACAGAAAAAAATTCCGTTTTCTGTTCTGTTTTCTGTTTCTGGTGAAGTGGAGTCCTGGCTTAAATGATAAACACATTATTCCCTCAAAACATGGACAAATGAATTTTATAATTTTTACTTATTAAATAATGCTACACTTTAAACCAACAAAGAAGTACAGACTTCAACGATATAAAAACGATTGAAATAGAATCAACTGCTTATACATACGTATGAAGACCTTGGGGGTAAAAAGTGATAAACCACGTTATTGTAGTTTAGAGATAAACAGATTTATATTTTCATAAAATATTTGCTATTACATATTTCAAATTGAAAAACATTTTTTGTACATAATACCCTTGTTAAAAATGTCATTAAGAGAAAAAGTAATAAAATCAACATTTATTACAATTTTAACAATGTTACCAAACACTACTTTTCAATATTTATAATTCAAAACAATAACAAGTAAGCTTTAACAGGCATATTATTTGGAAAAAACATCTACTTACTGAATATTACATTATTCACATAAACAGATACAACATAAAAAAAAGCTGTTAATAAAAAAATTTGAAGAGTATCACTTGTGCTAACTGTATGATATAAGTACAAAGCAAAACAAATCAATTATTTCATGCTTCATACTTTAAGAGTGCTGCTAAGGTTGGTAACACACTAATACTAAATCAAACAATCCCATCATAAAATCAGGCAGCATGAAATCGATGGATGAAAAATATTTAGCCATAAAGTCTATCAGTAAAGTTATAGTTTCATGGATTTAACTGAAAAGAAATCTGACATAGAATAGATTGACTTAAATCTATCCTACTCAGACACCCATCCAGTTTTAAGGGAAGGGAATCAAGTTCACAGGTAAAGAAATTATTAAAAGCATACATCTAACACAGTAGAAATCTACAAAAATTTACACCAGTCACAGGATACATTAAAAACAACAACAATACAGTATCCTATACTAGCAATCCTATACTTCAAGAACACTTTCATTCTGCAAAGTGGATTATGGTGCTTTAAGATTGTTACAAAACAAATATTTGAGGAAATCGAAAGGTACATACGTAGTTTTACAGTAATAATTTTTATCGAAAGTAACATTTTAATACCGTTACCATCAACGACACATTCAAATTGTAAACACAATGGCACTAGGGATAAATCAGTGTTACTGGGAATAAAATCTACTTAACCAATTCATCTTAGATTATGTTAGAATATCAACATAGACAGGAAGAACATATAAAACTATTCACAAACACTAAATAAAAAAGTTCAAGAGTATCACTTCATCTAAGCCTATGTTTCACATCGATAGGCTTACCGAAATGAAATTTTAAAATACCGTTTGCTCTTATTCCTGTACAAAATAACATTCCTCAATTTTTGAGGTAGGGTATTTTTTGCTCCTTCATCGATTTCAGGACGTGCAGAGAGATAATATTCATTAGTTTAAGAGATATTAATATTTGTTTTTCTGTCCTATGGGAGAATAATATGGGCCGCCATTACGGTGGTGCCCAACATGGCGGACGTGACGTCACCACTTCGACCGCGTATATGGGAACGAAATAAAGCAGATTAAATGAATATTAATTAATCACCATAAGAATTAAAATGCAACACATGCTTCGAACTGTTAAAAGAGAATATTAATATAGTTTATTTTTGGAAAGCATATGACAGCACGCAAGCAATTTTTACGCTAATAAATACCAACTTAACCCGGATGTATACCCATGCTTAACGTAAGAAATATTTTTAGAGTAGGATGACAACTACTCAACTTCCACTATATTTATAGAAAAATAGAAACCTGACAGACGGTGTAAATAAGAACATTTGTGTTTGATGGATATATAATCATTAAACGTTTTGTGTAAAGATGGGGAACTCTATTAAACCCCATATAAAAAATGCTGAGAAAACGGGCGTTCTTCAGTTGGCAAGCATTGGATTATCGGAGGTAAAGTATTTAACCCCTAAATACTCCCCTGAGCTGCGTCACCGAATTTGTTGAATCTGTATCATGAGTCTCCCTTATTTTTGCCAGGGTATTAGGGAATTCGTTAAAATTGTAATGAAAGCATAATCAAAAAACGGTAGGACTGCAGTTTAGGGTCCCCCTTGTTTTTTTGGCGCCAATAGTGCCAACGTGCCACAGGAGTAACAACATTGGCGCACGCGTGAGAAAACTCGCACACTTGGCGTTTATTAAGACAGAGAAAGAACCGAATTCTGGGGGCACCCTCAAGTGCAGTAAAAATGCACTTCGGGGTGCCCCTTGTTTTTTTTTTACGATAAACATCCATAAAAGCTATGCAAAGGCAATAAGAAGCATAAACTATAAGTATTAAAACGGTAAAAAAATACAATATAGAAAAATTTTATACACAAAAACATTGTACCAAATTTTTACATTTGCAAATGTATGGAGTACAATTTTTTAAATTATCAAAAAAATTCTGAAACTTAAGACAGAATACATGGGTACTTACTTTAGGCAGAACTAGCTTTGTCCAAATACAGCGGTATAAATAAATCTTCAACACAATGTATGAAGTTTATATATTAGAAGAAGCAAAAAAGAAATAAATTAGAAGAGATAAATTAGAAGCTTTCCATTCATAGCTTGGTAGAATTTTATAAAAATGCACTTTGGGGTGCCCCTTGTTTTTTTTTGGCACCAATAGTGCAAATGTGCCATTTAATATTGCAGCGATAAACATCCATGGTGATATATGCGTCACAAAATAATCACATGACAAACAGGTAAAAAATTTGCAGAAGTAACAACATTGGTGTATGCGTGAGAAAAATCGCACACTTGGCGATCAAATTCTGGGGAACTATTGGTGCCAAGAAAACAAGGGGCACCCTAAACTGCAGTCCTACCATCTCTCACTATTTTCTAAAAACCTCTTTTATACCACTTCTTCCAGGTTAGTGTTTTTTTTTCTACCTTTTCTTCAAAGTACAGATTGTCGTACTTAAAGTCTCGATCGATTATTCCCCAAATCATTTTCCCATATGTATAGAGTTTTTCACCCAGCTGCGAATAAATTCCATATAAGACAAGCAAAAGCAGACTGTGTAGATCTTGCCTCTATCCATCATTTTTATGTAGTATCCATTTGGAATATTATAGCTTTATTACTATTTTACTGGATCGGTCATATTTTTCAAAATTACCAAACTTAAAATGTAAATTGCTGGATTCAGTTAAAATGATGCTATTACTAAACAGTTTTGAATACATATACACTTTTTTTTTTTTTTTCACGTATTTGAAGTTACGCTGTCCAAAAAAAAGTTTTTTTTTCCTTGCTTTATTTAGTCTAACACGATTTCAAAATCATTGTCTTATAAGTACATATCAAAAATTTACTACCACACTTAAAAAACTAGCAGCACTGCTATTTTAAGGAGCAAAAGAAACTATGTTTTGACAGAAATGTATGCTGACAAATATTTCTTTACTGTAAGAGGGGGCTAATGCAAAGTTACTTCTATTATGTTGCCATTTTTATGTCAATTAATTAGAATTTGGTGTATTTTTATACATGCTTGTTGCATTTGACAATGAAGTCTCATTTTGTGGGTTGGAAATAATCAAAAGCTTTTATGATGTAAGGTTGAAGGAGATATCAGAAGAGGTTGAAAATGGTGTTGAAGATCCACTGCCTGTACCTTTGTTTTCAGAAGCATACAGGGCCTATGAAATGTTTAAGGAATAGCTTCCTTATATGTGTTCCAAGCTCGCCAAGCCAATTTTCACGCCAACCTTGGTGCCGTTTTTATTTACTCCAGTTCATGTCGGTAGGACTGGTTCTTAAACCCTGCCCATAGCACTACTCGTCACTTATCGTATCACAGGCTTATTTAATTACTCTTTTTCAATAAAATAAGAGTATAAAATAATTTATAAATAAATAAAACTTAATTGTAAATTATCTGGTGAA
This sequence comes from Dolomedes plantarius, assembly GCA_907164885.2. Lineage (NCBI taxonomy): Eukaryota > Metazoa > Arthropoda > Arachnida > Araneae > Dolomedidae > Dolomedes > Dolomedes plantarius. Next base: position 190,682,063 of record OU015490.1, read on the forward strand.
GATTTTTAAATCTAAAATCTATGTTTATTAATGAAAAATGTTGTGCTTCTAGCAAAAACAGCTGGAATTTTTTTTTAATGTAGTTATGGTCTCAGATAAGTCTTGGAAAAAAAGGCGAGTATTCCTAAAAATATCAATTATAAATAACCTATTGGGGACACCGTTCAAACTGAAAGCATGTTTACTGCTGACTTTGCTTTCTGAATTGGACAGTCTAACTAATGCAGCCTGATATTTAGAAACAATATTGCTAATAGGTGTGATGGGGAAATTGGTTTGAAATGGTGGGAAGGAAGATTTCTTATTAATTAATTATGTAAATATAAAATATATTAATATAACCCGTATAATCAAGAACATCCCCTTTTCGTATAGCATTAGTACATAGTATGCATTAAATTATAGTTGTGTTATGATTCTTGTAGACAAGAACTACTCTGGTTTAAATGAAATCTTGATTTATTGAATTGAAATGAACACATAATTATTCAACATATATCTCATTGAAATATTGCACCTGATGTTATTAAAATTCATATTCATAGTTGGTTCATTATTAGTAACCCAGAATTGGCTTAGATTCACAATTAAATCCTGATACTTTCTTCATCACAACAATCACTAATTCAAATCAACCACATGAACTTAATCAATAATTCTCATTAATTCTTATCATCGTTATATATATATATATATATATATATATATATACTCAACATTTCATATCAATCCATACGCGACTCACTTTAGTTTATACTATACAAAAATTTCATTTACAAATTATCACTTATTATTTCTTTTAACTGTCATTGTGACATTACCTAGCTATCGCGCTCTATGTTTTCATGTTATATGAATGGTTACGTGTATGAGAAGCAATGACAGTAAATATGAAAAGGAAACAAAAAGACGGTACCTTTGAAGACGATTACTGTATCATCTTTATGGGCATCGGGCACTTAGCTATGATGGATGTCGTATCACACTCACAGCACTGGAACTGGGGCACACTCATAGTAGGGTACTGGATCCTTCAGTCGTTGTATGCTTACGGCACTGGAAAATGGGACACACTCTTCTTCAGGCTCTTTTGGCATAGGCCCCAGCTTACACAACTATCATTGGGCGTGCTTCGTACATTTTTAAGCTAGGTTGATATCACTTCTGTTTCTAACTCTTAACTCACTTTTTTCGCTTTTTCTATCTTTTTTTCATATTCTTTTTCTCTTATTAATTCTGGCCACGCCTCTTCCAATCCCATTGGCCATTTTATTCCCATGTCATCTCAATACATCCATGGCTGCCTCTTCTCTATCCCCTTTTCACCAATGTACATCGAGGTGGGGTTTATAAAATTTTCCCACTTCCTTAACTTTTCCCATGCTCAGATCAACACCGAGCACGGTGGTCCGTTTTATAGATATCCTAAATTTATGTCTTCCCCTTCTCTTTTCTTCCTTCGTTGCTATTCATTCTGCAGAATTTTTATCTTATACTTTTATTTCTTCCTTCGGGCCCAATCTTCTATCTGTAGTAGTTTTGGTTTATTATTGGCTTTTCTCCCCTCTTCTGCTTTTATTGCTAGTCTATTGCTTCCTTGCCCTGTTTCTTTCTTATATTGTGCCATTATTTTACTTTGTCCCGTAATTTTCAACTCTCCTGCCGTAGGCCTTGACGCTATTGTCATATCCCTATGACAATGGGCAACATAACTATTAACTTAAATTTATTCAAGTTACATTAAATAAAATAATATCCAATTGACAAACCTAATCATTTCAAATAAAGTTTTAAAAAATTCAAATTTAACAATCTAATTCTATCCATTTCAATTTAATATAAATACATTATATATTACTATATTACACTGTATATATCTATAAATGTGCTGTGTATAAATATAAGGGTTGCCCAAATGAAAGTGGCACTGCCGTTATTGCGCCATCGTTTTAAGATACAGAAGACTATGCATGCCCCTATAGAGAGCGCTGAGTACTGGGAAGGCATGACATATCGTCAGATTACGACAGATGCTTGTATGATAGCATATGAGAAGGTCAATGGTATCGTTCGTATTACGGATGCCTCCAAACATTGTCAATGTGCAATTTTTAACGGCGGAAAATCTGAGTGCTGGAGAAATTTATCGTTGCATGCAAAATGTGTATGGCACAGAGTGTATGTCACGCAGATCAGTATTCAGATGGTGTAGCGATTTTCATAATGGACGAAGGAGTACGGACGACAGGGCACGACCAGGTCAAGCGCCTGAGGTTATCACCCAGGAAGCAATTGCAGCTGTGTACAGTCTCGTGAACAATTCTCGGCGAATCACCACTAACGAGATAGCGGATGGAATGCATATGAGCGAAGGAATTGTTCACAAAATTCTCTCATGGTTCCACTTGTTCCACTGCCAACTCCGGAGTTTCTTCATCCAGAGTATCCATCATCTCGTGGACCTCTGAGACACTTGTTTCAACTTCCAAGGCAATTATGTCTAGCCTATATGTTCTTTATGTATTTCTTTTTATTTTGTATACTAACTTACAGCAATACCATTAAACCATTTGTCACACTGACTGTAGTGCCACTTTCATTTGGGCGACCCATATATATGCTATGTAAAGTAAAATATACAAACTAAAGAAAATCAGATTGAAAAATCATACAATTACCAAGAACATGTGCAAAAACTTGGAAAAAAAATCCGTGTGCTGACATTTGACCCTTCTGAACCGACCAACTTACTATTATGGTAACCCTTGTAACGTGGCTCATTGAGGCGGCTCTCCTGAGGGGAGTAGAACGAGCCGTGCCGCAAGGATTGGCACAAAATCATCTTGGCAAGAATGGAACACATATACAGAATCTTAGCCAGATTTAAAATTTATTTATATTTTCATACAATAACTGATGCTGGAAAGAATGCTATTTGCAACACAGAAAAAATATTGTTTATACAGGACATAAAAACACCAAAAAACAAATGATGATAAAAGACTATTTTAATTAAAACAAAATTCTTGTGTACTAAGTATATTTCTTTTTTATTATTATTATTTGGATTTCGATATAACTTTGAAATTTTTTTCAAATACACAATAGGTATAGGGTGAAGTGGGGTAAGTGAGAACGCAAAATCATATAGTTCCACTTTGAATCTAAATAAGTTTTTAACAAGTTGTTGTATTTGTATGAAAATTTGCATACATACTTTTGGTTATGTTCTACATGTATAGTTTTATTTCTTTTTAAATCTATTCTGGGAGCAAGTGAGAACGCAGGTCCCAATAAATCATAGTTACTTATAGCAAAATAAGTAGGGCAAGGAAAGAATAGATATTTAATGCTGAACAAAAGGTTTTTTTTTTTTTTTTTTTTTTTTTTTTAACATTGTGGAGGTATATGTTGTTGAAGTTAAATGTGTCAGTAATGTCCGAATATTAACAAAATAAGTATATTTGTATTATTTATTTTAGAGTAACAAATGTCTGTTAAAAGTTCAAAAAAAGTTTTTATTTTCTTTGCCTGGGCCCTACTGAATATTGTAGGACTAAAAAGACACGGAAAAAATTAGTTCACCATGCCTTCCAGGCCTAGGCTCTTCCAGGAACACTAATAAGTCATCTTCTAGTACAAAAGGCAACTCAGAAATAGTAACAACGGAATTAGAAATTCAATATATTCACGCACAGTTTGAAATGACCTCTCTACTCTTATTCACTAACCAGTTACTCTAAACAAGTTAGTTTATTACAATTCACTTCTTCAAACCTATAACAAAAAAACTGGTTTCAGTTGCATAATTTGCTATTTTTGAATCTTAAGGAATTAAAAACAATCATGAGCTGTTAAAGATATATGGCAAAAAAGTGGTTGGTAATGAAGTTTCTCCATCTAAAAAACATGTTGGGAAGAAAAAACTATTTATATGGCTGTTATAGCACAAAGATAGGGTTTTTTCAGTATATTGGGCCAGTTCTCACTTGCCCTAAGAGAAAATTTCTATGGGGCAAGGGAAAACTCTACAGTACTGAAGTAATATTGCAAAAAAAATGGTTTTTATTTATTTTATCTCTATCTTCATTTCTTAAGGAATAAGTGGGTAATTTAATTTCAAAATAACTATGTGTTGGGGTTAATTAATTATGTTTTTTTTTTTGTTTTTTTTAGACTAGTACTCGAACTTGAGTATCTTACTTAAAAAGCAAGGGTTTGGTAGATATAAAGTTTTCTATTTTACAATTTTTTTTCTGTAAATAAAAACTACATAGCAGTAGAGCAAGAATTTTTTATAAAGTACACTTTAAAATTTAAGTTAAATTTTTTAGGGTTTTAAGCCTGTGTTCTCACTGATCGCACTTCACCCTATTATACGCATTTATGTACTTGGGCAAATATTTTTTTTGCTCACATACGATATCAAACTTTTAGGTATGTTAATATTTTTTGTTTATTCCTGCATTTATCGTTTAGTTTGATAGGCCCCTTTAAAAATGATAGAGATTTCACTGTATATCCTATAAACTTATTTATTATAGGCCCTTTTAGTATTAGTTATAATATTAGTTTTAATTTTTATTAAAAATTATAAATCAAAGTTGGAAAAATATTGTGAAAAAAAATTGCCTAAGGCAAAGACTTGCAAAAAAATTTACTTTCAGATATAGATTTTGAATCATAAAGTGAAAGTTAGAATTCTATGAATATTAAAGTCATTGCTTTTAGTGCGATTTGAGTTTTTATGACGTATGATATTTTAAAGTATGATTTAGGTAAGTTTAGTTTAGGTTAATATTAATTATATTAAAATATTAGCTAGAATTTTAATTATTTTCTTTATCTAGAGTTTAGATGATCTGAGTAATAATCAAAATTATAAAATCACTATATATATATATATATATACAGTCATGCCTTGACTTATGAGTTTAATTCGTTCTGTGATGGAGCTCGTTACTCCAATTACTCGTATGTCAAATCAGTTTTCCTCATTAAAATGAATTGAAATGTCATTTATCCCCCCCACCAAAAAAAAAACAAACACTATTCTTTGTTACATAGTCTTAAATAAGAAAAATGTATTTATAAATAACATATATTGTATTAAAACACAATACAATATACTGTACTGCAATAAACTGGTTTTATGAAGTAAGATGTACAAAATTTACTGTGGAGATCAGACGACTTAAAGATTCCTATGGAGGTGGAGGAGAAAGGATGAAATGAATAATTGATTCTTATTTGCTGATTTTTGCCCTTTTTGCCATGCTTTCCTCACTTTCATCTGCAGGGGTTTTAGGTAAAAAATTGTCCTATGAGGACTGTTTCCCCCCCCCCCCCTTTTTCAGAATGTTTTTGATATGAGAGGTTGGACGCTGTTTGGTTTCCGGGGGTGACTCAAGTGTGGGCAGAGCAAGCTTCCCTGTAGGATAATTGTTGAGAGTTAATCTATTGGTTTAAGACTATAAAGTAGTCTTAGAATAATATGTATATAATTGTATAATAATTGTACATACAGGTTGTAAATATTATATTTTTCTCATGTGCTCATTTGACAAGTACATGGCGTTCATTCCTATCGGTGGAGTATCTGAAGCTGGCACGTAACAGAAATTTTAACTCATAGCTCTAGGCAAAAAAATGGATGAGAGACTGCTCATATCTCAGAAAACTCGTTAGTTGAGGTACCACTGTATATATAAAATTAATTCAGTATAAATTTACATTATTACCTGACATTTTTATTACTATTAATACTGTACTTAATAAGTATATGTATTGTGTTTACAGTTCCCCAAAGACATTTTTCAGCTATCAGGTGTTCTGAGAACATTGGATTTATCAAATAACAAAATCGGACATTTACCAAGTGCTTTAGGACAATTCACAAATTTGAAGAATTTCTCTGTGAGCCAAGTAAAATTAAGTAAGCAGTAGATTTTTTATTCATTATTGTTGTATATGTGTGTGTTGACTTTGCTAAACTGAAGAATCCTGACAAGAAAGTCCTGTACTTTTGTATTGCAATGCTGGTTGCATTCAGCATTTGCCCTAACCCATACTGCCCTTGGTGATAAGGAAAACTTGTCAATATTGCAACCATACGAAACCAGTAGAATATGTAATATACATGCTAAATTTTAATGAAGCATTGTTATGCTCAAAACGTTGGTTAAATTCAAATTTTTATTCATCAAAATTTGGGACTTACCCATTCCAGATGATGGAGCTATAATTTTTTTTAACTAAAGATTTTACATTAAGTACAAATGTGAAATTAACCACAAATGGAACTATGTTTTAATGATTGTATTAAATGTGATGCAACATACAGTGACTCTATAAATTGAGGATAAACCAACTTTCTCCAAATAAATTTAGATTTTAATGCAAATAATCAATTTGAATGAAGTGTAACCATTGTTTTTATTTATAGACCAAGTAAATCATTCGATTTATGATAGTTAGACAGAAAGCTGAAACTAACAACTTTAAAATGAAAATAAATAAAACATTTTAAACAAACAGTCACACATTTTTGCCCACAATAAATTGAGAATACAGGAATACTTTCTTTTATTTCTAGACCTTTTAAAGAAAATATCAATATTTTGTAGTATGGCTTTTAGCTCTTATTATTGCCTATCAGCATTGTGGCACCAAAATTACCAAGTGTTTAGCTGTGTCTGAAGATACTTTTTCCTATTCTTCTTGTAGGATATGTTTCAAATTATTTTTGTTCTTTATTTGATGTCTGTGGGCAGCTTTTTTGAGCATAGGCTACAAATTTTCAATGACATTGATGTCTAGGGACTGAACAAGGGTGTGTAGATGCTTTTTAGAGGGGTAAAGTTACCAAATGTTTACATTCTTTGCTGCATGCTTGGGATCTTTGTCATGTAGATAAATGAATTTTCCAAAGCCCAACTTAATTGCACTTTCTTTGAGGTTTTTCGTGAGTTTATCTAAATAGACCATTTGGTTCATTATACCATCAATGAATAGAAGCTTTCCAATTCCACTTTGGCAATACAGCTCTATACTATCACAGATTTATCAGCAAGCTTCACTGATGGAATTAAGTTTTTTGGATCAAGAGTTTTATTTGGTTTTCTTCAAACCATGCAACAACCATCACTTGCAAAAATACTAAATCTGATCTTGTCACTAAAAATAACCTATTCAAAAGTTTTGGGGATTTATTAAGTTAATTCAGCAAAGTGTAAGTTTTATTTTGTGAGCTGGTGAATGGCTTCTTTCTAGCTACACTACTGCTGTGGTCAGCTTTTCAGAGGACTTAGTTTCTGACATATAGTTTCTGCATATATATATATACACCTTCTTATAGTTGCAGAGGTTTGTGCAGCAAATTTAACTGCATTAACTATTGGCTTCAACTTGATTTTCTTAATTATTTTTTAACTTTGGTTTAAGTATATCTTTTGTCCTTAGGATTTTTCTCCATCCTTTTTCTACCCGTATTTGTGATCAATCCATTCCTCCTGTAGTGTGAAATTATTTTCTGTTTACAAGAATGACTTTGTCCTACTATATTAGCAATTTCCTGAAAAGACTTACCTTTATGTAATAATCTTTTTACTAATTTTCTTACGTCAACACTGGTTTTTTTGTTTGTTTGTTTTTCAGATCTTATACTATATTCTATCATTTGAGTTTGAACTATAAGCACAAAATTTTAAAAGTATTGCAGTATTTCTTGTATGTTGATGAAAATTTACCTTAAATAACTTGAATTTTTTAAAAATAGGGATATTTAAAATATATTTTCGGAAGTGTATTCTTAATTTTTTGGTATAAGAATTTGCCTTAATTATTTTGTAGAATCTCCTAAGTAATTTATTTTTGAATAATTTATTTTTCTTTTAATATATATTGCATATCAGCTGCCTGGAATTTATGCATAAGTAGCAAAATTTGTGTAGTCCATGTCTGTTGCTTCAACTTTAAGAAATGCTTCCTATGACAAGTAGCTAATCACTCAGTCGCACTTATAATGGAAGCTATTAGGAATAATATGATGGTGGATCCATCAATTATTCAGATTTTTGGAAATTTTACTGTGTAATTTAATTAAGATGGATGGATTCCACCACTTTAAAGTCAATCACAGACATAATTTCATGGATCGGAAAACCTGTACACACACAGAAAAGACTAAGCAATTGTAGGGAAGTACCAAATGGTGAAATAAAAAACATTGAGGAATAGCAAGTCATCATTTGCAATCATACCTAGCTATATTTCTGTGGCAGTAATAAAAAGAGGATCCTTTTAAGGACATAGAAGAATTTTTGACCTCCTTACTTTATAAAACGAATAAAATTCTTGTTTACTGATATATTTTGTTCATTTGTGTACATTAATCATGAGAGTTACAGTTAATTAAAATAATCCCAAAAATGTGACTTGGGAAACCATAAATAGCAATTTATCAGTTGCACCTGGCAAACCGAAAGTCCTTTAAAAGGAACATGAAGTTTCAACTTAGTATATTTTATACTTGGACAGCAGTTTTATCTTATTGAGATCAATGAAATTAGGTTTAATTTTGTAGATATTACTATGATGTATCCTGACCATTTAAGAGATAAAATTACTAAAAAAATTTCTTAGTCTGGGTTTTTCTTATATAGAATCTTTGACTGGATTTTTTTGTTTATGGTCTTAGCATAGCTTTTATCTTTTTCTTTTTTTTAAATTGTATTTGTTAAATTATTATTTGACATTGTAAAATGTATGTTTTCAATTAAATCATTAAGTTTTTGTAAATACAGAAATTTTCCCTTTTTAATTCAGCTCATTATAGCTATTAGAAATTTCAAACTTGTAATTTTTAGTTTAGGTCAAATAAGTTCTCTGATAAATTAGAACTTCTGTAAAATTTTTGAAAAGGAAGATAATTAAGAATAATAATAGACCAAAAAATATTTTCCCCAGTATAGTATTAAAAAATTGTAATAAATCTTCATGTAGTTAAGGTTTAAGTATATCTTTTTCACATTCTCTCTGTATCTTGCAGAATTTCTGCTAAGACCCATTAATAGGGGCTTGTTAAGAAATTATAAATATATATGTGTGTGTGTGCACGTGCACTCATTTCAAAAGACGCATCAGGATTTAAAGGAAAAGGAACTTTTTCTCAATAAATTTAGATACTCTACTATAAAAAAATTCTTATTTTATGTAGATATCTCTAGACATCTTTTATGCCCTGATTTTTAAATTATAAACTTCTAGCAATTTATTTTCATTTTATGATTATAGTCTTATGTGTATATAACCTTTAAATTATTCTGATATAGCAACTGACCTATATTTTGATTATTGAAAAAAAACTCAAAACTGTACTGGAAATTTATGGCATTTATGTATATATGTATATATATATATATATATATATATATATATATATATATATATATATATACACTCATGGACAAAAAAATTATATATTTTACATACGTAATGACTACTTTGATATAAGGAAATGATAAGAAAATCAAAGAAAAGGGATAATTTATTTCAGAGAAAGGCAAAAGAACGGAGGAGTTAATACTCCGTTAGACCCCCTCTAGCGCGAATGCATGATGCGATACGATCAGGCATTGAGTCATACAAGTTCTGTATGATGTCTTGAGACATTTCGTTCCATATTTGCTGTAACCTTGCCTCTAGTTCGTTCAAACTCGTGGGATGCCCAACTCGTCGTCCCAAATGATCCCAGATATGCTCGATTGGAGACAAATCTGGGGATCGGCAGGCCAAGGAAGGGTAGTAACAGTGCGGAGACAGTCTTGTGACACCCTTGCCGTATGAGGCCGAGCATTGTCTTGTTGAAAAATGGCTCCTGGGAGCCGTTGCATGAGTGGTAACACATGTGGCAGGATTTCATGAACATACCGTTGGGATGTCATGGTGCCACAGAACAATACTAGGGGTGACCGTGTATTGTAGGCAATGGCACCCCATACCACCACACCAGCTGTGGGAGCGATGTGTCGCTGTACAGCAAGTCAGGATTGAAGCGTTCACCACGGGCTCTCCGCACACGAACACGATTGTCATCACTGCCGAGATTGAATCTGGATTCGTCGCTAAAGACGACCTGATTCCATTCCGTTGCAGTCCAGTTTCCTCGTGCGCGGCAAAACTCCAAACGGAGGCGTCGATGGGTGAGCGTCAAGGGCAGCACACGTAATAGGCGCCGCGATACCAACTGTCCTTCAGCCAGGTGCCTTCGTATGATTTGAGAAGAAACAGAGGCCCCTAGTGAAGGTGCTACCTGTGCCTGGATGGCGGCCGATGAAGCAGTTGGCTGTACGCGAGCATTTCTTACGATGTGGCGGTCTTCTCGACGACTGGTCTGTCGAGGGCGTCCTGAGCCTGGTCTTCGTGTACATGACATCTCTCGGGTCCACTGGTCCTAACACCTCCTCACAACACAATCAGAGTGGCCTAATTGACGAGCTACTCGCCTAGCTGACCACCCAGCTTCTATCATCCCGACGATTCTCCCCCTCTCAAACTGCGACAACTGCTTATATTGTCTTCAAACACGGCGTAATGGCATGTCTATCTCAGCTCTTCCTTTGTAAATGATTCAGCACACTCAAACAAGCTTTGGTTACCTGTTTTATACTCCACAGAGTACGATGTTCAACGCCCTCTACCGGCTATACATAATGCACAATCACGCTGCATTTCTAATCATTTGCATATCTACCCGACATGTACCTTCATTGCAAGTTTCGTTACGATCCCGCAATTATTTCTTGGTGCGCTAATTTTTTTGTCCATGAGTGTATATATATATATATATATATACAGTTGGCTCTCTGTTTAACGATGCTCTACTTAACGTCGATCTCTGTTTTAAGACGTTATTTACCAGTCCTGGCCCCTTCAATATAAAAAAATTCTATTTAAAGACGACGTTTCTGTTTAACGAAGATTTTTTTTAATGACAAACTTTTTCTTCCACATTTTATATGAAGGAGGGGAACCTTCTGTGAGGGAAAACAAGTTTGGTTTCAATAACAGACCCGGAATTTCCTTGATGTTTGCAATGTTGCAATCATAGACTTGTTGCAGTTGGAAAAACGGGGAGAGAAATCTCGGAAGATCGTATATTCTTTCATGGAGCTCTTAGTACGGGAGCTGAATCACTCTATTGTCCTTACCATCTCTTTTCATGTGACTTACGAACTGTCCGATAGCAGCCCTCTGTCACTCCTTCTGGGAAGAAGGAGTGACAGAGGTGGTTCATGTTTAGAAAATTCGTGGTTGTGTGTAGGAGCTCATTCCAGTAAAAAAACTAGATGAGCAGAGCAAAATGGCATCAAAGTGAAAGCATCTTACGCTACACGAAAAGGTGAAAATATTGAAGACTGGGAGGAAAGTGTTGGAATTACAAAAGTCCAATTCGCAAGACAATTTCAGCTATCAGAGTCTACTCTCAAAGGCATTTTAGCAAGCAAAGAGAAAATTCTTGAAGCAGCACAAAAATTTGGTTTGGGATCCAAATCCAAACGGCAGAAAATTCAATGTAGCCGATCAGAAGAGTTTGATATGGTAGTCATGCAATGGTTTCATGAATCAAGAGCATCCATTAATAAACAATGCGGTTGACAGTATGAAATATAGAAAATTTATGAACTAGGAAGTAATGCACATGATAACATCAACATGGAAAGAAGTTTCTTCATCCATAATAAAAAACTGCTTTCGCGTTGCTGGAATTCACTAAGTACTTGTAGTGGAACTGCAAAGTTTGGATGTAGAAATCAACGAAGATGACATTACCCCAGAAGAATGGAGAAGTCTTGTTGAAGATGAGAATGTTTCAATTCAAGATTTTTACAATTGTGATGAATGTGTTTTAACAACAGATTACAGAAATGTAGAATAAATTTATGAAAATATAGTAAACGAAAACACAGCGTCAGACGAAGAAGGTAAAGTTGAAGACACAGAAAACGAAACAATGCCACCATCTTACACAGATGCAACTTCTGCTCTAGATGATCTCCGACGCTATATTACATCAAATATGGAAAATGACACATTTAACAGTTTAGAAAATCTGGAAAAGAGAATAACGAAATCAAGGTGAAAAATGAAGCAATCAACACTTTTTGACCTTTTTAAAACCTAATTTATTGTATTGTTTTATTCTTTTTTTAAATGTAATTTAAAATAACTTTTTATGAATAAAATAGTAACGATAATAAAAATAACTTTTTTAAACACTCCAGTATATAAAGAAATATATTGACAGTCCTAAGCCTGTACAGAGTGAAAAAAAAATGTTATTTTTTTCACAAATTCTGTTTAAGGACGATTTTTCTAGGTCCCTTGAAAGTCGTTAAACAGAGAGCCAACTGTATATATATATATATATATATATATATATTTGAGTGTGTGTGGTAAAACTATGAGATCTTCACTTAAAAGCTAACTCATAATGAAATGTAATCTTTCCTGAAATGGGATTGTTTGTAGATTGATACTGTTGATAACTATTTGATTGATGACTGTATATAATACTCGCTATGTCTAAATGTATATGACTGTAAATATTTATATGTTAAGAAAATTGAGAGGGGTAAAATTTTTCAAAATAACTTTTAATGTTTTTACAGGTTCTATACCTGAAGAAATTGGCTTGTTGAAGAAACTAGAAACTGTAAACTTCAGTGTGAATGAATTAACATCTTTACCATCATCATTTTCAGATTTGGTTAACTTAAGAACAATAAATTTAAGTAAAAATAAGTTTTCTGAATTCCCACCAGTGTTTTCAAATATGAAACGTCTTGAACTGTTAGATATGTCGCATAATACATTAGTGGAAGTACCAGATTTTATCAATGAAGTATCTGCTATCGAAATAAATTTTAATCAAAATCAGGTAATTATGTCTAATCTTTTTTTTCTTTGATATCAATGTTTTTATTTGATTTTTGTACTTATAATGTTTATCTAATGTTTGGTATAGGGTTTATTACTTCTCAGTTTTATGTAATATTTTTCTTTGGTTTTTTGTAACTAGAATGGATAATTTTATACAGTGGAACCTCAATATATTGAACCTCAAAGGGAATGAGAAAACTTCGAATTATTGATGATTTCGATATACCGAGGTTCAATTTATAGTGTTAGGCAGATTCAAGGGGAATGGAAAAACTTCGATTTATAGAGGAATTCGATTATATCGAGGTTCTACTGTAAGAATTTTAATTTTTTTTAATTTACTGTTTGTACATATATACTTTATTTCTAAGTTTTTGACTTTATTTTTGGATTCTTTTTTAGATTTCTGCTTTGTCAGAAAATATAGCAGATTGCCAGAGGTTAAAAGTTTTACGTCTTGAAGAAAATTGTCTTCAGTTATCTGCTGTTCCAGAAAAAATATTGACCGATTCCCAGATTTCACTACTATCTATTGATGGAAATTTATTTGAATCAAAGGATTTGCATGCACGTGAAGGATGGGAAAAGGTAAAATCCTTTATAACAAGTTACAGTTCATTGTTATATGTTACAAAGAGGCAATGTCTTATTTATAACTCATAAAAAGGTATATTAAATAATACCTGATCCATAATGTTAAATATTTGAAGTAACTTTTCAGCAATCATTTATTGGAAAGATTCAAGCCAATCCACACAAAACCTATTTAAGATCCAATGGGTCATCAGAATTGTTATGGTATACTAAAGGAAAACAATAAATTTACTTCTTGCATTCCATAAAAACTGGAAAAACATTTGAAAAAAAAAATTTAGGAGGGTCTTTTAAAAATGGCAGGTTTTTTGTTTGTTTTTTAAATTGCCAGGATGCTTTTTTTTTTTAAATAATTTATAATTGGGTGCATTAAGTACAAAATACTATTTTAAATGGCCTTATAGAATAACTTTCTGAAATAGTTAAATTTATGAAAAGGGTTTCATTGCAGCATAACATCACATAAAACAAACTTTTTAAAATTTTATAAGGTATTGACTTAATGTTCCTTGAGAAGAAAAGGAAATATGTTTTTAAATTTACCTCCCATTAATATTTGGAGTAAGCTAAAATAAGATGTTGGTGTGAAAAAATGGGGGTCTTATTGAATTTTGAAAAGATTACAAAGGAAACACCAAAAAGGTGGTCTATTCAGTTCCTTAATTCTGTTTGCAGAAAAGTTAGTACTATTATGATTGCTAAGAAAAAACTCTCACAGCCCTGCTCATTTTCTCTTACTTTCAAAGAGCAGTGATTTTTATAATTCATTGTAACAAATTTTTTATCAGCAAATTCAAATTTAATTTTCTGTCATTTGTTAATTTAAAAAGTCAGTTTTAGTATATATTATTTTTTATCTCATCTGGTTAACAACATTAAACTAAGTCCTTGAGATTGGAGGTGTAAAAGAACCATCTCAGGAAGAGATGGCCCTAGCTGCTAGGCCAGTGATTCTCAACCTTTGTTTCGTCACAGTAAGCTTTTAATAATTTAAAAATTTGGTGGCACACTAACAATAAGATAAATTTAAAAGAATTTTACTTGGATAATTGATTGATGAACCTATAATATATTTGTAAAAATAGCATACAAAATAATTTTCATTGAATTATAAAATGAAATTGCATTACAAAGTAAGCAAAATAATTACTTAACTAAAAATTACATTTAATGCAAAATATGAGCTTGTCTTTTGATAACATCATTTATATTTGAGCATAAAAATGATATTACTCTCATTTTGTGATCCAGATTTAAAAGTCTGGATTATTTTTTATTTTATTTTTTTTTTTAATGTTGGGCAAAGCTGAAAATCCGAAGTCGCACAAATAAGATGTGGAAAATTTTAATAACACACTTAAAGCTTTTTGTGATATTGTCAGATAATCATATCTAAGATTAATCCAGAATGAATTGTTTCCTCTGAATGTTTTGAAATTAAATCTCAGTTATTACACACCGAAATTAGTTCTTCCTCTTCTTTCAAAGTTAATTCATACACCGACGTGTCTTTATCACAAATGAATTTCAAATCTAATCAAATTTTTTTATTTGGAAATTTGGAAAGTACTGAACAATTCTTTGCTCTAATATTGTCAAATGATCAATAACTATTTTATGAATAATTTTATAACAATCTTTTGGAACTGACTCAAACTTTTCTAAATTACCTTCTTGTGCTTTATTCTTCCATAAAATAGATTTTTTTCAAATCCCAACAATTTATCGGTTGAGTTTAAAATATTTTCTTTTGGTCCTTGCATACTTGTATTTAATTATTAAAAATAGCAAAAATATCAGGTAAGTTAGCTAGCTTAGTACACCATATTTTGTCATCCAACAAATAAACAAAATCATTATTATCTTGTTCAAAAAATATCTTTTATCTCTTTTTTTTTAAATTCAAGTACGCAAGATAAAACTTTCCCTCTGGACAACTACCTAACTTCCATATGCAGTAACAACGATTCATATTTAGACTCCATAGCCTGGTATAATTTACTAATTAGGTGACTTTTTAATGGTCTTGATTTTATATAATTAATTTTAACACATTGTTCCAGCACTAATTTTAATTCTGATGGTAATTGTTTAGTAATGAGTGTTTCTCGATGCAAGAAACAGTGGGTAATTGCATTATATTCCCTTACATGGGCTACAAATCCTTTTATAGATCCAGCCATAGTCGGAGCACTGTCTGTGAAAATACCAATGCACAAATTCCATAAAATTTTAATTTCTTGTAAATCCGAATTAATTTCATTGAAAATATGTTCTGTTGGGAAATCAGATAATTCATGACAACATAAAAAATTGGTTAATTATATCATTTTCTTGAATGAATCGAACAAATGCAATTAAGTGTGCTTTTTCTGTAATATCAGTTGTTTCGTTGATTTGTAAAGCAAAATTTGAATTTCTAAGAGTTTTAGCAGTATTTTCTTTAATATTTTGGGACAAGTCTATAATTCTGCAATGAACTGTGTCATTTAAAAGTGGTATTTTACAAATATCAATTTTTTGCTGATGCACTGATCATTCTTTTTTCAATTTTACGACAAGCAGCTAATATAATTTCTTCAGCCAAATTATGGGGTTTTAATTTAGGAGCAATTAATTCAGCCACTTCATAAGAAGCTATCTGAGCTTTTTCAGATACGCTGTCTGATGTCACTTATGTATGGGTATTCGCAGTGGTGGCACATTTCAAGAATCTCATGGCACAGTGGTTGAGGATCACTGTGCTAGGCTATAGAGGTACTACCCTTTTTCACTAACTGATTGACAGTTTCATGCCTCTGCTGACTAACATGGGGTAGAATCTACTGAAGAAATGATTTGTAGTGTACACATAAATGCCTTATTTTTAATGTTAATATTTCTGCTGGTAAGGTCACTGTGTCTCTACCATACTGAGATGTTAGATGGAGCTTTGGCTCTCTCATAATGTTAATATATTTCTGTCAAAATGGGATGTTTGAAAATAATTTTAACATTCATCTGTGAGTTAAAAGCATAATACCAAACAGTGGTTAGGTTGTTGTTTTTTAAAATTAATTTTAACATTTTCACTCTCTAGTTTGATAAAAAAAAATTCCAGTACCAGAAAGAGCCTCATCACCTATGCAACCATCTATGTAAGCTTGCATTGCATTACCAGGAATTTTATCAATAACCTCCCTTTTCAATAGCTGACAGGCAAATAATATGTATTTTTCCTGGAGTTACAGTTAAAATAGTAGCTTAAAATAGGGCTTAGCTCAAAATCTGTGTCTTGATTTCATTTGCTTGATAGTAAAGGATTTCATGCACTTAATGTGTATGCTTCTATTTGTTCAAGAGCTAGAGAGATAGAGGAAAACTATGGAAAGATTAGAAGAAACATGTTTCTTAGCTACCATTACTACATTTAAATTGGAATAAATGCAATCAAACTTCAGACTTAATAATCATTCATAGGGAAATAGAAGAATAGCTCTTAATTTTAGACAAATTCTATACCACTTATTCATAACAGAGTTGTTAGATCTTTCAAGCAAACAGAAAATTCTGAAGCAGCATCAGGTATTGAGCCTTAACCATTTAAAAGTAGCTTATATATTAGTTTGGGGTTTATGTGTTGTTTGATAGATTTACTATTGATTCTCGTGGTTTTTTACCAGTTTGTATACATAGTAATTGGATTGTCATCTGTGATATTTGCATGAAATGATTTTGTGCCTAAAAGTATATGTAAGAAATGAAAAAAAATTCATTTAATAATTTTCAAACTTCCACAAGTTTTGATGTTGGGTAAGTTAAATAAACTTCTACATTTAAAAATAATCATTTTTAATAATTTATTACAATTAAATTAATGATTTTTAGATTTTTATTATTTATTAAAAAAATTTTGTTTCAGTATATGGAACGTTTCACAGCTACAAAAAAGAAGTTATATTGAGCATCTGCACATATGTATGAAGCTGCTGCCTATGAACTTTTTCCCTCCTGCTTTTTTCAATGAAGACAGAAAATGAAATTTTGACCCACTCTTCAATTTGCTTGATGTTTCATCTTTTTTCAGTCAAATTACAATTTATAGCTTTTTGTTGTTGTCCAGCTAAAATATAATTGTGAAATTTTGTTATAAGTGAAAATGTTTTTGTATCCTTCATTAATCAATATTCAGAATATCTAAAACTGAGAATTGTTTGATGATAAATCAACAGTGATAATGTTAGGAATGAGGGAATATCAATAATTAATTGCAAACAAATGTGCATGAGATTGAACATGATTTGTTTTTAAATCTTAATAAACTTCATTTGGATTTGTATTAATTACGAGTATTGGTTTCATTAATTTGATTATACAGTATATTATATTTGCTGAAATATTAATTAAGGGAGGCATAGCTTTATTTATTTTCTGTGTATGTGTCTCTTTCACATTTTTTTCGTACTGTGTTTCAGTGACTGAAAATTGAAATACTTTTTCTGGTATGGTTTCTATATAAGTTACCATTATGTCTGTTTCTAGTATATTGTTAGACATCCATTTGCTCATTAAGTTATTTTTACTAAAGGTTAAAGTGTAATAATTTATAGTCATATTTATGTTTTTTCATGATGCATTTGTATATAAAGTTTAAAACCATTTTTTTAAATTCTACATTTAATTTTAAAATTATGCCATACTTATTAAAATCCTAACTGAACAATGGTTTTTAACTAATCTTTATGTGATTGATTGCATTAGTTCAATATATTCAAGGAAACACATTTAAGCATTTTAAAAAATTGTTTTATAAATAAATTCTATTCCTAAAATCTTATTTTTGTTATTGATATGATAGGTGTTTAATTTGTTGTTATATATAATATATTAAGTTTTCACTCTTCATTATTCTTACAATATCTTAGTCTGTAGCAATAAAAAAAAAACTGAAAATAAACTTAGTTAACATTCATCCTATTTGGTTTTGTGGGTGTTCATGTAATTTATATTGGTTTATACAACCTGATAATGTCCACATTTATTTGAACCCACCTCCCATTGTAATCCAAATTTTAATTTTTACACATAACAGTTCTATGTGATTTGCTTGAAAATTAATAATCAATTAGCACTCTTAAGTAAATATCGATTATTATTCTGAATGTTGTGCATTTGTTTTTTATGAATTTGGTCTCCATATACTTGCTTACAAAATATAAAGAGCTATAAAAACAGATGCTTTAAAATTTCAAACACTTATATAAAACTGGGTACAATGTTATAATAATTCAAAAATGTATAATAGCTATTATATGCAGCACTGCAAATTAAAAGAAATATGTTCTGTAAAATAAAATTAGAAATCCCATATGTGATAAAACTAATGTTTTACAAGCAGTATTCGATATAAGGTTTTTCTTCTTACTTTCATGTTTTTTTCCCCTTGGTTGGACAATTTTTCTCATAAAAAAAAAAAAACCCAGTGAATTTGATAAAGTTTTGAGATAAGCTGTGTAAAGTGTGAGTAAAAGTTATGATCTCCATAATTTTTACTGACTTATGAAGACTTGGGAAACTCATGAATATAAATCTATTAACAATAGAATTACCAAGCCTATCAAAATCATGGATTTTAACTTTAGCTGAAATAGGTGTATCTTGAGAATATTGCACTGTGTGGCTCTGAAGTAATCCTAGTTAATACCTTCATTTTTATAACACAGTTGTTTGTAGTTCATGTATTTGATTTAGTAAGCAACCTACTGTGTTAAATTTCAGTTATTGTGAATCTTTTTATATGCTTCTGTAACCCAGTCTGTTAATATGTTGCTTTAAATATGACCTTAATCAATTCTCTATGAATAAAAACTTTTATACTTTCTTATTTTAGAATTCATTAATATTTTACATTTCTGTAATATCTCATTAGGTAGTTTCATACTTTAGGCAACACTTATTAGAATTTATGAAATCGTAGTTTGTACAGTAAGTTTACCAGGTTAATGAAAAAATTCTACTTTTATAAAGTTACTTTATTGGAATGTTATTGTAAAAGATATTTGATTGCTAAATTCTTAGTTTTATGGTTCATTCAAGGTAAATTTTAACATTTGTATTACTTTATAGAACTATATTCTAAATAAAAAGTACATTTCACATGAAAATATGTTAAGGATGATAAAAATTAATTTTTGTACATTTAATTTCATAAACAAAACTTATTACATTGGAACTTTAATATGTGACAGATTCATATAAATTTGAAATTTATCAGAATTAATTCATCTAATTTATATTTATATGTAGAATTTAAACTTTTGTTTATATATTAAGAGTATTTAACAAATTATAAAGATTTTCTCAAGGTTTAAGGTTGGTTGAGAGTACTATAGTCATTTTTTGCTACACAAGAGCTAATTAGACCGGGACCTACTGCCTAAAGCCGATAGGCTATAAACATCCATGCCAATAGTGGGACTTGAATCCTCAGACTCTATTGTTGAATGCGAGTGTTCTAGACATTTGGTCATCGCCTGGCCAAAGACTCTCTCAAAGAAAGCATGAAAGTTAAGCAGAAGTCTGATGTTCAATAAATATAGCTTTATTGAACAAAATTTCTTTTAGTGCTGCTAAAGTTAAACAAGAGAGGGGGGGGAGCTCATTTATTTAAAACAATGACTATTTCTACATTTGGATTGATTTCCTATCATCCAGTGTACTTTTTTTAGGCATCCTTACAATATCAACAATGAAAAATCTCTTATAGTAACATCTATTGACTTGTTCAAGTATTTTCACCCAGTATTGCACTCCATTTTCTGTATTTGTTTCTTGTAAGTATTCCATAATTTTTCACTGGAAATTTGTTTGTAAGGCTGTTTGTTGATAAAGGATATAATAAATTTAAGAACTTTTGATGTGAAACAAAAGTTTTGTAGAAAGAATGCATATCTGTGGGCACACTAAATGCAAGTGGTGTTTTTTTCCCAAAACATTTTATGGAATGATATGTTTTCATAAGTTCCTCATACCATGAATAGATAAAACAACCCATAATCACTCTGGATTGTGATCCTATATTGTACACATATGACACACTCTGTTCCTAAGATATTTATATTACTGCTGACCCCTTACATATATGTTTTAACCAAAGATATTTGGTATGTATCCTCATCAAATAAAAAGTAAATTTGTTGGGAGGGGGGGAGATCTTAAAAAATTTGAAATATAATATACTGTGCTTTCCTTCAAGATTAAAAGCCACAGATATTTTGAAATAGTAATACCAGCAAACTACCAGTGAAAGCCTAGTTTTATATTCTTGCTAAGGCATGGATATTCCTGCGATTTACCCTAGCAGGGAGCAGTATTTTTTCTCTCATTGAGTACTACCGATAGGTAATAAAAGAGCTAACAGAAATTGAAGTATGTATAGGAGAATGCTCGCAAGATAAATGCCTGCCACATTGATGTGTGTATATGTATATACTCAAATTTTTTTATAATAAGTACTTAAAAGTAAAATTGTCAATTTTCTCTCTAAAGTTACAAGCAGTATACTTACAGTATGACTTTAAAGTCACTTTTTCAATTGCCTCTCTGGCACTAGTCAGATACTTGGCCTTATGCTTTTACAGTGTGTCTTAAATTTAGGCTACAGCATTTAATCTCCTTGCAATAATAGACTAATTTGAAGTTATTAGATTACTCTTTCTACTAAGCTATTCTTTTAACTTTTTGAGGACTTGTTTTTGGCCATTGCAGTATGTTAGAACCTCATGTGAAGGATGTCACCTAAACAGATTAAGGTAGTTGAGGTTTAAAGGAAAACAATATGCATTTAATGAAGAAAAAAATAAATTTAGTCTTGGGATACTGTAGCAGGAATTGTTCTTGAGCAGTTTAATCCAATGAAATACAACAAATTCTCATATTCATTGTTATTTTATATTCATAAAGCTGTCAATAAGTATAAGTGTAGAAATTTACAATTTTAACTCTCAGTTGATCAATAATTTTTTGTTCTATTTCAATTGTAATAGTTGTAGGTTCCTATATTTCTTGTTATGCTATTGAAATTATTGCTAAATAAGAGGGCTTTCATTTAGAGACCAAACAATCCACATTTAATTTTATAATGGCAAGTCTTCATTAGATAAAAATTGATTACATATCATTAAACATGTCTGATGAGAGAAAACTCGAGCATTTGGAACATACCGGTTAGATTTTTTTTTTCCAAGGCAATGTTCTTATAACCTTACACACCCTCATAATTATACACTTGAAAACTTAATGTTATGTTTTTTGTTAAGTTTCTCTTTTCTCCCAATTTTGACAGTCATTTAAACACAATGGTAAAAGCTTCATCTGGTTTATAAAAACACAACTACGTGTTTCAAAAATAGAAATTAAGATGGTAGGCATAACTAGTCTTATAGAGCAATTATTTAAGTAGAAGGTATACCAAAAACTTAAATGTACAGCTCAGATTCAAAATATTAGAATAATTGAGAAAAAGTAATAAGAAAGAAATTATTTTCCATTTATTTATGTTTGATACTAAGTAAATGCAATTAAATTTCTTATAAATTAAATCTGGAATGTTTAGATAAGATTTTAACATTTACAAAATATAAAATACAATAAATTAGGTATACAACAGCTTTCTGAAACACATCAAAATATTAGAATAAAATTTAGATTCATTCAAAATATTAGAATATTTTATTTTACGCAAAAATATTACCTTATGAATATGAAGTAAATGGTAGTTAATATTTTGTAGCATCCCCTTTAGTTTTAATAACAGCGTACAATCGATCTTGCATATTATATACAAGGTGTTTACAAACATTTCTATCAATATTAGCCCAAATAGACTTTATACGGGCCACTACCTCAGTTTTACTTGAAGGAGGATTTTCTTGGAGGTTTTTTCTTCATTATACCCCATAAGTTTTCGATTGGATTAATGTCTGGCGAGTTTGGTGGCCAAGGAAGTACCTTAATTTTACGTTGGCGGAACCAATTCTTAGTTGACACCAAGGTATGCGGTGACGCTAAATCTTGTTGAAAGATGAAATCATCTTCAAATAAATCTTTGGATGATGGAATCATGTAGTATTCCAAAAATTCTTGATATATCTGAGAGTTAACCTTTTCGTAGACGATGCATAACTTCCCAGGTCCTTCTGCACTCATGCAACCCCAAACCATGACACTAACAGCAAATTTTACCGAACGTTTAAGGCATTCTTTATAAAATGCTTCTTGCTTCATTCTCCAAACTCGAATACCTTGATTACCATATGAAACACAAAACATACTTTCATCACTAAATATTTTTTTCCAATCTTCTTCACTCCATAAACGTCTTGATTTACACCAATTCAATCTTATATGCTTTTGTTTTGCAGTCATGAGAGGTTTTGTTTTCGGTACACGAGATTCAAACTTAAATTTATGGAGACGTCTTAATGTTGTCTATTTAGAAACTTCAACTCCTTCTTTTTATTTTTGGTGCAAGAATTGCACACTTTTAAAACGGTTTTTCATAACTATATGCTTCAGTTTCCTGTCATCTCTAGCAGATGTTTTTGGTTTTCGGCGATTACTTTGAAATACAGTGGTGCCTCGACTTACGAGTTTAATTCGTTTCATGACACAGCTCGTAACTCGAAATACTCGTATCTCGAATCAGTTTTCCTCATTGAAATGAATAGAAATGCCATTAATTCGTTCCGGGCTCCCCCAAAACACCGCAATTTTTTGTTACATGTTTTTAAATAAGAAAAATAGGCTTATAAATGACGAACATAGTATAAAAATGCAGTACAATAGACTGTATTGCAATAAACTTGTTTTATTACTTGTGTTCTCATTTGATGAGCATGTAACATGGCGTTCACTGTGCAAACTAGTGGTGGGGTATCTGAAGCTTGCTCGTAACTCTAAGCAAAATATCTGGCGAGAGAATGCTCGTATCTCGAAAAACACGTAAGTCGAGGTACCACTGTATTCCATTTTTTTTAATATTGTGTTAGTATTTTACTAATCAGTGGTGGGCCCAGGGGGCCCTGGCCCCCCCAAAGTAAAAATATTGATTTTGCATTATAAATATTTTTATTCGTTCCTCTCCCCCCCCCCCCCCCCCCCCCCATGCATTATAAATATTTTTATCCATTCATCTCCCCCCCCCCCCACCCTAAGAAAAAATCCTGGGTGCGCCAATGTTACTAATGCTTGATTGCGAACAATGTAAATAATTCGCTATATAACATTGATTTTTACCGTGTTGTACGAATCAACCATACGAAGTTTAATAGATTCGGAAATATCACTCACACGACCCATTTTAAGACGAAAAAGCAAACAAACTGCAAAAAGAATACTGATTTTAAATAAAATCATCTGAATTTAATCAAAGATGCCACCAGTTATGAATTGGTGATAATTAAAGAATTAATGTGAAATATTCTAATATTTTGAACTACTTGAATAAATATTCTAATATTTTGACTTTTCAAAATAATTTTTTTTTTCAATTAATCTTTTCAAAAATGATATTAATTTTAAGATAATAAATAAGTTTAATCAACAATAAGTTCTTAATAAAAATATCGTTTGCATATTTGCATTAAAAGGCATTAAATTACCAAACGATATTTTCAATTTGTGAAAAAAATTAATTATTCTAATATTTTGAATATGAGCTGTACTATCTAAAGCTAAACACAAGTATGCTTTTAATATGTATTGCAAATATGTTGAGAGAATAGGAAACAGTAGATAGATGTTTATACAGTTATGATGTTAATTCATTATAATGTTTCCCAACTTTAATTTTAACTTTCTCTGAGATGTTTTCAGTTTTATTCATTGGATATAAATGCAAAATACATTTCAGATATTGCTATGTGATGTTGTAGCTATAAATGTTGAGAACAAATTACTTTATAATTAATTAGCTGAATACCCGTGCTTCGCTACAGGGTACATTCAAATTAAATACAACGGTCAATGTATGCAAATTAATGCTAAAAAAAATATACTTATAAAAAAATCGTAACGGATATTTTTATAGACAAAATAATGTAGACGAAAATATTGAAATTAAAGCTAATAGAACATACTACAGAATATAGTACAGTTTAAGGAACATTTCTTTTACTGTATTTTATTTTTATTTTTTATATTGTCCCATAGTCTGCCACATTAGAAAGAAAAAAAAAATTTGTCAATTTATTTCGTTATACACATGACGCAAATTTAAATTATCGCAGAGAAAAAAGAAACCAAGTGATCAGCATTTAATAAATTAAATTCTAAAAATTCACCAAAAATCAGAAAATGGTGGTAAAGATTCGAAAAAGATTTCATTTTAAAGAAACATTTAGGATCTTTCTCGTGATATAAATTTTATAACCCTCAGATTATTATTTTAAATGCAAACAATAAAAAATGTTACAAAAACAGCTTAAAAATTTAATTTTAAAAAAAGTAAGAAGAATTTTTCAAAAATCTTTCTCAGTGCTCCCCTCCACTGTAAGAAGAATCACCATGCAAAATTTCAACCCTTTAGGTCCAGCAATTTGGTCTGTGCGTTATGTCAGTCAGTCAGTTACGGAACTGTTATATATATATATAGATTATATATTCTCCAAGTCAGTTGGGCAACCACAAGAAGAGGTAATTTAAAAACCCTTACCAGGAAACTAAAATTCTTTAGGAAAACTATTTCCAAAGTAAATTTTCATCAATGGTCAGTAATTAATAATTTAATCATTTTCTCATTCTTTTGAACACAGCTTTGTATGGCAGTTACTACAGTAATGGTCACATAAACATACAAGACTAAAAATATAACATCTTATTTTAACATCATCTGAAAACAAATTGGAACAGATGTAGTATACACAACGGGCTATCGCCAATTTGGCACCAAAATCCCGTTCGGAGAGCTGTTAGGCTTAAACTGCGAAATGTAAACAATAAATTGGAAAACAAACTTACTGCTGGCTTTATGAAACTCGTAGGTGCACACGGGATCTTCGCTTCTCTCAGATACCCTTGCTTCACTCCGCTACGCATCCGTCCAAAAACATTACAGAAAATCCCCAGCCGCTGGCTGTTGTACAGTAAAAAAAAGCTTCCACTGGCTGTAGCGGTCAGTAAAACAAAGCTTATCGCAAAATTTTTTTTAAAAATACCATCCGATCTTAAAATCCTCCCTGCCAGAATATAAAAACCGCCAAAAAACCATCAGATTTGGCAAAAAATTGCCCCTTGGCATTCGTTGCGTATACTACATCTGTACCAACAAATTAAAAAAGATGCAGAGTGATAGCTTATATGATGAATACATGAATTGGATTTTACGTATGAATATTTCTTAAACTTCACCAATTTTGCAAGCTGAAATACATTAGCTTACTTTATCTTTTCTTCATACTTAAATTCTATTATCACATTCTACTCTAAATATAGCTAATTAATTTGATAGCTTAAAGTTTGATAAACTTATGGTAAAGAAAGAATAATTTTGGAATATTATAAAGAACAGGAGAAGAAAATTTAAGTATCATTACATGAGAAGGACCTTTATAAATTGGATAAGTAGAAAATAGGATGTGATTACATATTAAATTTAAGATCTGATTAAGTTCTGTACTTTAATCTATCTTAATTTCAACATCTAAAATCTATAAAAAGGTTGGGGAAAATAACAACTATACCATATCATAAATATTAACAATTTTTACACTAAGATTGATATTTAGATTGAAAACTGAGAAATGTTTATCACTTTATACCAGACTTGGAAATAGAATACAATTACAACACATGATTGCACACAATATTATACAAGATATCTATTTGTAAGACTTAAATATTTTATTTACATAGCATAAATATCGTACATATGCATTGATAATCATGAACATTACAAAAATATAAGTTGAAATTATCAGTGCAGTTGAAAGTCATCTATCATAACTCTCGGTGAAATGTAAAAAAAAAATTATTTTACATTGGCAAGAAACTGAGATATAAATATTTGAATAATGTTATCTAATGCAACTTGAGCTGTCACTTATATAGATCCAAAAGGTATGAAGACATCTTTAAAAAAAGGATGCATCAAAGCACGTTTGGCAGATATACGAGATTCAGGTTCATAGGTCAGAAGTTTCATCAACAAATCTTGGCCTGCTATGTCTAACATAGGTAAAATTGTTGTCATATCTTGTGGTGACCATTTAGGAAATGTAGCTTTGTAGTCATGCAGTTTTGAGCAACCAGGCCAACAGTCTTCATCAGGCGTTCCAAGTGTTCTAAACACACGAAACAATTGGTCAATTTCAGAATCACCTGGAAACAGAGGTCTTTTTGTAAGCATTTCAGCAAAAATACAACCTATGCTCCAGACATCAACAGCGGTTGTATAAATTTTTGTTCCAAGGAGAACTTCCGGCGCTCTGTACCATAAAGTAACAATTTCATGAGTATATGCTTTTAAAGGCATTGCAAATGCTCTCGCTAATCCAAAGTCAGCTAATTTGATATTTCCCTCATTGTCAACTAGCAGGTTTTGAGGCTTGAGATCTCGATGTAATATACAACGCGAGTGACAGTAAGCTATTCCTCGTAAAAGTTGATTAAGATAGCTTTTCGCAACACGCATAGACAGACCACCGGATTTTGAGTCTAATAATTTTTTCAAATCCAAATCTAAGTATTCAAAAACAAGATATAGTTTTTGATCACAATATACAACATCTTCAAGTTGAACGATGTTAGGATGATTCAACTCTTTTAGCAAACTGATTTCACGAAGGGCTGTACTAGGTACTCCTTCTGTTTCTTTTTTCAATCGAATTTTTTTCAGAGCTACAATTCTCTTTGAGCTTTTATCCTCAGCTTTATACACTACTCCGTAGGTACCCTCACCAACTTTTGCAATTTTTTCAAAATCTTTTAAGTCCGCCATATCGCATACACATGAACTTAGGCGGGCAAACTCAGTAATGAACCGTAGTTTGATAGGGAAAGGCTCGAATTTTCCCACTTTACTCATGAGTTGAAATGTAATACTGCTGTATCAACTTTAAGGAAAAGTATTTTTAATTTTTAAGACCAGAATTTACTCTTGAAATATGATGAAGTTATATAATAGTCTTATACTGTGACTTATTATATTTTAAACGTAAATATATTTATAAAAAATATGTGTAATATATATTTAAGCAACAGCCCGTATTGGTGTCGTCTGCTCCAAACCGTGACATCAAACCGGCAGATTTGTATTTATGTAAACAAACATTACAGTGGGGAGCACATTTATTGAAATGATGAATTCTTCGCATATTTTGTTAACAGGTCCACCAGGTGTGTTTGTCAAGTAATTAATTTAATATTTTAACTAGTTCATTTCTGCCTAATGTTTATTATTTCGTGCGATGTAAGTGTGATACGATACTTCAAAATCTAATGTTTTTTTTCTTTCTTTTTTTTTAAAGGTGTAGGCAAAACTACTGTTATCAGGAAAGTATGTGACGAACTAAAAAAACAAAATCTGAAAGTTGATGGATTTTTTACTGAAGAAGTTAGAGTTGATCGGGTGAGAGTTGGATTTGATATCGTTACCTTAACGGGAAAACGGGATATTTTAGCTAGAACCAGGTAATTTCTATCATATTACGACAGCTTTTACATTAAAATTGAGTTTTATGAAATAAATGCGATACCCTCAGGGACGGATTTACATATTTTTATGCCCTATGCCAAAGCACCATTTTGCACCCCCTTCCAATCAAATTTTTGACTTATAACATTAGATTTGATATACAGTAAGAGTTTTTGAAACATATAAACTTAATAAACATTTGAATAACATATTTTTAAAAAAATTTCCTACATAATTTCTTCTAATTTATCTAAAAAATACAGTTAAATTTTTTTTTCCTTCGTGCTTTCGCGCATGAAAATTCTTCAATAGTTTCATTGAAGTCAACAGATCTTGTTAAATCTGCTACGATGCAAAGAAGTGCCAAGGCATTTAGTTTGTCTTGTTGCAGCAAAGATCTTAAATGATCTTTGATTCTTTTTAGTGCAGAAAAGATCTTTCTGGGGAGGCATTTGTGGCAGGTGTGCACACAAACATTCTCAATACGATATCAACATTTGGATACACTGTTTGTAATCCACTTTCACAAAGCCACTTGCAAATTGCTAAGGGACTTTTCGAACCTATGCTGCACTCAGTTATGTGAGATTTTAGATGTTGCAATTCATCACATAATGCAGGCTCCAAATCATCTTTAAAAATTGCCTGTAATTTTCTTCCCTCTTCTTCAAGCTCAGGGGAAGTCAGTGACGAAATTTTCGTAATTCCTTTAAATTTTTCACCGAGCTCTCTATAAGCTTGTGACCTCTTCTCAAGCTCTGCTTTGAGTTTGTCCACAATCGTGAAATAGGTATTAACTCACATACTTCACTTCACATATAGGTATAAAGATATCACGCCGTTTAAATTAACTTCGCCTTCACGTTTTTCGTCAGCTTGTAGTTTTCTGAAAACCTGACGCTTTTCATCATGCTCATAAACTTTCTATTCTGAAATATCCAGAACTTTGTTTTCATATATATCAAATTGTTCTCGCAGTTCTAACAAGAACTTTACGAGTGACTGAAGAACTGTGGCAACTTCTGAAACATCAAGTTCTATGTTTTGTACATACTGTGCCATGAATACTGTTTCGAGCCTTTGCAACCTCGTTAGTAAAGCTCTAGCTTCTGCTCTTGTTCCTGATTTTTGACTTTCGTCACTTTCAAAGTATTTTAGAGCTTTTATGACTGCAAACCAATCTTCTTTTAATGCTCTACAAGCATCATATCTTACTGACTATCGTGTCGTGGGGAGGCTTTTTGCGGTAAGGGTACTATTTTTCTTCAATGCTTCCCACCTCGCTGTAGACGACGAGAAAAAATTATAAAGTTCTTGAAGCAAATTAAAAAACGACATGGCTTCAATGCAACAATCTACAGCATATGTGCCCACTAAATTTAGAGTGTCCTGCACGAGGTATGAAGGATGCAAGAGGAGAAACTTCAAGTATCCTAGCCTGAAGACCTGAGTAAACACCAGTCATATTAGCTGCATTGTCATATGATTGACCACGACATTTCAAGATACCAAGGTGGAGATCAGTGACAGTCTTAATAACAGCTTCAAACATTTCATGGGCTTTGTGGCCAACGTTAGGTAAAAATTTTATAAATCTCTCAACAGGTTTCTCATTTTCTTTCACATATCGCAAAACAAACAACAGCTGATCCACATGCGAGATACCAGCAGTTGAATCTACGACAAGGGAATAGTACTTTGATGTTTTAACTTCATTAGCAATATGTGTTAGTACTTT
Organism: Dolomedes plantarius; assembly: GCA_907164885.2. NCBI lineage: Eukaryota > Metazoa > Arthropoda > Arachnida > Araneae > Dolomedidae > Dolomedes > Dolomedes plantarius. Next base: position 190,712,008 of record OU015490.1, read on the forward strand.
TTTAGGTAGGAGATCGATGATCTCATCACAAATAGTATATGAGAGATAGGATGTCTGTCCACTACTCGGATTCCCGAATTTCCTGATGTGATCAGCCAAAAATGGATCAAACACAGAAATTGTCTCCAACATCAGCATGTAGTTGCCATTATTATTAGAACCAAATATTTCATTTCGACCTCTAAATGGCAAGCCACGCAAAGCAAGAGCTTCAATTACTACAACCACTCTGTGCAACACATTTCTCCAGCATTTAATTTCTTGATCAACCATTTTAGTTAGTTGCCGATCGATTCTTCCAAGTTTAGCTCCTCTATGTTTTAAAAAATGTTTCTAATAATATATACTCCTGGCTCCTGGTGACCTGGCATCGAAAGGTTGCATTGTTCAAAGCAGAAATTTGAAAAGATATTTCAACAACACATTTACCCAACACTAAAAATCTAAGTTTTTATAATAATTTATCGCAATTATCCCTTATTATTAATATAAAAGTTCATTTTATAAGAGAGATAAAATGCATTTTTGCTTTTTAGCTAAAATTGATTATTTCACGTTTATTCGGTAGTTTGGCTTAAAATATAAAATGATAAATTTGTTTATCTTTAATTGCTTTTTATTTTACAGTTATTATATAAAATATCAATATTTTAAGAATTTATTTCAAAACACAACTCCAGATAAGTATAAGAAAAGGTTACTTTACTCTAACAGAGATCGCTTCATTTTGGAAATTCATTTGCAGAGCTTAATTTTAATTAAAAATATATACTTTGTTTTAAAAGACCTTAAAATGTGATTACAAAAAATTTAAATATAAAACTTTTTTTTTAATTAAAACTAGTGATTTTTTAACACATATATTACCCTAGGTTTTGGGAGAAAAACTTGCTCCGGAACGTTATGTTCTTGTTTTAAATATTTGAGTTTAGACGAAGGTGGCCCCGGATTTTCTTCCACATTGTTTCAAAGCTTAAATTTTTCCATTTAAAAACGCAATCAGAAAATTCTATCTTAAACATAGAATATTAGATAGGCCTCGCTAGATAATTATATAAATATGCACACTATTCAAGTATGTGCGAGTAAAAAAATATATATGTTGTAATACACATAGTGTGTATTTCTCAAATATGGATATATATATATATATATATATATATATATATATATATATATATAGCAATTGTACGAGCTTAATTGCTCATACAATTAAAAATTCAAATTTCAAAGAAAAAAAATTGAACTTTCTCGTTTTATATTGATAAAAATTTTGTAATTTGGTTGTTACTTCTTCTAAATTTACGCCCTCTTAACGGCTGCTCCCTAGGCCATGGCCTAGGTTGGCCTTATGGGAAATCCGTCCCTGGATACCCTAAACAGCCCGAATGATGGAGCTGCACAAAAGGAAAGTTTTTAGACTCAGACAGCTTTATATTCATGACAGTTCAGCCACACATTGATGCATTTTTACCAAATTGGTAGTACTTGTTACCTCTTACGAAAAATTCTAAATAGTCTGTATATTGAAGTATATAAGTACCTTTATTCATTAAAGTAATCCTAAAGGATATATAGGGTGAAAAGAAGTTACAAGATTATAATAATTTATGAACTGATATCTCTGGAGATCCACCCAAAGATGATTCCTTGATAAATATTTGGTTGTAAGCAGTTGTAAATCTGATCAATTAGTGTTTACACACTCACATATTAACTATATAGATGTCAGTATGCATATATATTTATTTATATAAGTAAATTGAAAAGTTTATTTTTCTTCTATCATTTGGTTGATTGCCCAGTGTACAGGTGTGTTAATATTATAGATAATGTCTTCCAAACACAATCTTTACTTTACTGATAATGCCAGCATAGTCTATAAAGTGATATCATTACACTTAATTTTACTGTTAACTGTAATTTGGTTTTCCTTCATGTGTTAGTTACCTATTTTGACTGTATATATATATATATATATATATATATATATATATATATATATATATATATATACTGAGGGGGGAGTATAAGTATATTTAGTTAAGGTTAAGATCAATTAAGTTATCCTCATATTGGGTTACAGTCTCAACTATCTATTATCTATCTTTTTTTATAGTAAATAGCTGTGTTTAATCACCATTATAGAAGCATTTAAGTTAATATTTATTGTGGATCTCTTAATTTTTTTTTAAATAGTGTTTGCATGCTTTGTTAGTGTCTTAAATCATAAATATACTTTTCTAAGTATGCACTTATGCAGATGCCCATCCATCTTTTACTAAGTCCACCATAGATTCTTTTCTTGGCGTAGTACCATGAATTTATGTTGTATTATTTAGGTATACATAGCATCATCTTCCTGCTTTGCCAACATAATAGCTTTGTTATTTACCATACTATAATTATTTTGTTTGTTGTATTTAACTATTCTTTTGAATTTAAACATTTTTTATAATTTCTTTATTAAAAAGGTTTTTATAATAAAACATATTTAGAAAAAATGTATTTTTTCTTAAAACTGACATGGGAGTGGAAGCAAAAATTTCTGTTTATGAAAAGTTTCTGATAAAGTAGTGGAAGTACAATTATTTGGCATTTCAAGTCTTAAAATTTTTTTGTATCACTAAAGACTAGTCATGAATTTTAAAAAAATGGATGTAATTTTCATAGTGTATTGTGCTATGACCAAACTAAAAAATTAGGGTTTGATGATTTTTAAAGCCTACAGCTTATTGAAAAATTTATTTACTAATATTTTTTTGATGGTTTATTGCTTTTCAAGAAATATGAGTAAATTTCAAGTACAATTAAAATTCAAAGTATGTATATACATGTATAAAACTAGAAAATAAATATAACTAGTGAAATAAATTTGACACTATAAATTCATTGTCTAAGTAAATTCCTGAGAACTTTGTACTTTAATACAGTGGTGCACAAACTTTTTTTCAGCCATGAACCCATTTTCTTTGAATAAAAAAAAATCACTTGACTCCAATGAAAATTTTTTGGTACTAGAAAAATTATTTTATAATAAGAAAAATGTTAACAAAAAATAGGGAAAAAAAGGGATAAGCAAATTTTGGCAAACTATTTTGAAAATCAATGAAATTATAGGTTTTGGGTATATATTTACTTTGCTTAATAGCAGTAAAACAAGTCTTGTTTACCTTCTGCACTTGTTTTTGGCAAATCTGGTATGACTGAAACTTCATATTCAAATATTAATGTGTATTTCATTTAGGTAAATATTAACAAAAATTATTAAAATAATTTAATGGGCATGATCTGGAAATTAAAATCATCATGTTTAAACATAGAAAATTATACACTTCATTTATTTATGTGAAACTAAAATAGAAAAAAATTAATGAGAAAGGTGTGCCTGTACCCCAGATAATATTAGCTCAATATTTTGTGAAATATTTGAGAATGCTACTCTCGTATCACCTTATGGGTTAAGTCTTGATCATTATTTTGTTTTTATAGCTAATAATTCTGAATACCCAGTCTCATACAGATAGGTAGAAACAATGTAAGTGCTGATGGAATTTTTATTCTAAAATTATTTGACAGCATAATAACAAATATATGCGTTTGTTTATTTGAGAATTTATATCATATATTTTTTTTCACATATAAAATATGAAGAGAAATATTAAAAAATATCTAATTATAGAAAATTTGAGGCATATTTTTAATTGAATAATTCAATATGATGTAAATTTACTTTAAAGTATCCATGACCCCTTTGTGGATCACAACCCACAGTTTGCCCTCTACTGCTTTAATGCATCAAAAATGGCCTTTTTTATCGGACAAAACTAGGTAAACAACATAAAAAGTTTACTTTGTGTTATTGCACTGTTAGAAGGTGCTATAATTTTTATTCCTATCACTTGTGAATTCAAGTTACAGTTTTATGAAGATAAGCCAGACTGTCATGTATGCTTCAAAGACAACTAAAAAGTATAAAAAAAATTTTAGTTTCACATAAACATAGTATTACTGTGTAAATAAGTTGGTGATACATACTTTTCAGTTATAAAATTAACTAACAATTCTCATTAAAAAGATTTATTTGAACAAAAATTCTATAATGTCAGCAAATATATTAACCTTTGCTATTCTTACAAAACTAATAATGTTTCCTATGAAGTTACCCTGCAAAGTTTCTGGTCTTACAAATGTAAAACTGTTTGTAATATTCCATTATGAATATGTGTTTCTTTGCTATTTATTTAGATAGTTCTAAATGTAAGTGATGTAATAACTGTACCACATTGCTGAGAAATAAATGGAGTTGATTTTCCATTTGTTAAACATTTATTATATACTCATCATATTTTAAAAATTTTCTGAACATCTTAAAATTCTGAAAATTGAAAAGATGAATGAAACTTACTTCTAAGATCTTATGAGATATTGAGACAATATTTCATTTTCTTAGGTATTTACTTTAAAAAATACCTCAATTTTCAAAATTTTATTTATTAATTGTAAAACCACCTGAAGAATATTTTCTTGAATTTGACTCTCTCTAATTAAGAAATTAATTTAATTATTTTCTTATAATGTACCTATGTGCAAATTTAAACTTGTTAATATATTTTGTCTTTTTATACATTTTATGAGTAAATCTATCCATATCATATGAAATATAAAAATTAGGATCGTTGCACAATCCCATGTAATGTCAAATGACAATATGTTATGGATTTTGTGATTTAAAATGAACTGTTTAAAAACAAATTTGGATTTTTATATAAGTCAGATTTTATTAAGAGGAAAATCTGTTTAAAAAATTGAACTTATAACATATACGTTCTAAAAATTATGAATAATTTAAGAGGTATATTATGCATTAAATATCCATATTTTTTAAGTATATTTATGCGTACATATTTTGCAAAATGCATATTGGGATTGTAAAATATTTTGTGGAATTTTTATAAATACACACATTTCATTATGTATGTGATGCATGTGTATAAATATTAAATAACGATGATGTTGAAATCTTAAATGAAAGATTGCTTTTCAGAGGATTTCATAGTAAGTAATGTTAATATAACCCAAAGAACCCATTCATTTAATCTTTTTCACCTTTATTGTGTTACTTGCATCACTTTACATCTTTTTTCATTAGTATTTTTAGGCTCATCAATGTTATTTACTGTAAGTCATAAACATCAACATTTAAACTCCCCTATTCGCCAACTCGATAATTTTAATTACCTTCCTTCATAAGCTAATGCATTGCATGCATGTACATACCAATGCATAATTAGAAGTTAAGATTTTGACCCGAGTTAGTCTAGAGGTAGCGCGTTGGGCCCGGATTGGGGGCGCTCAGTTCGAAACCCGACGATGCCATTAAATACCTCCGTGTCTAAGCCGGATATGGGCACGTTGGATCTGTAATTCGGAGAAGTCCTTCTATGAAGTCGGAGGAGGTACGAGCCCGGATGTCGCCCCTTGGGGGATGCTTGGTCTAAACTGGAGTGGTAGCCTATTCACAGGCATGGATTCAATCCCGGAAGGCCTTAGTTGCTATATCGGGCTCTGTCTGGTGCATTTTAAATTAGAAGTTAGTGTCTTTCAAGCGAACAATTGATGCGTAATAAACTTCACTGCAGGTATAATTCAGATTTTAGGATGTGGAGAAGGATATAAATTTAAATTTCCCTCTCTCATGTGCTTTCATTGTGAATGATGAATAATAATGAATTTCAATCATAAATATTCATTATTATATCATCAATAATAATGAATTTCAATCATAAATATACTTTTCTAAGTATGCACTTATGCAGATGCCCATCCATCTTTTACTAAGTCCACCATAGATTCTTTTCTTAGCGTAGTACCATGAATTTATGTTGTATTATTTAGGTATACATAGCATCATCTTCCTTTTTAATAGAAATGCCCCTTTTTAATAGAAATACTTTAATTTCTATTAAAACAAGTCAGTTAAGGCTGCTGTGTACGTACTAACCCTATTAGATTCGCTCACCTCAATGATAACCTATGGAGAAAATGTGTCCAAGGATTGCCGACTAGGAATTAAAGATTTTTTAAATTGTACTCCATAATAGAGAAAGATGTTTTACACCTTCGGTCATTTTTCGTTTGTTTAAAAAATTCAAATAATATTTTTAAATTTAAATTATTTGAGGAAAAATCTGGTGTAGTGTGTTTTAAACTCTCATAAATTCCTTTGGTGGCCGAAATTTATAAAATGAATTCTGTTGCAAGGTGCAGAAAAGTTCAGACTATCTGAAAATACCATTTTTAATGGATTATCAGCATTTAGCTGTCAACAGTAGACACATTTTTTTCCATAGGTTAACATTTAGGTTAGCGAATCCAATAGGGTTAGTACACAGCAGCTTTAAGAAAAGACTCATAGGGAAAAGAACGCTTTTATAAGCAACAGTTTCAAAGGTCGACAATTGGGTACAAAATTCCTAATGCGTCAGCTTGGCAATCTTATGTAGCGGCTGTCATCATTTGAGGGTTTAACAAATAGTTTTGTGTCAAGGTGTTAACAGAGCCTGACTAAGGTAGGGGCATACGGGGCATTTGCCCCGGGCCCCCACATCAGAGGGGGGCCCCCAAATCGAATTGAAAGTTTAGTATTAAGTATTAAGTTCTTCATTACTGAAGTAGTGAAGCAGAGGGGGGCCCCAAAGAAGTTTTTGCCCCGGGCCCCAATTAGGCTAAGTCGGGCCCTGGGTGTTAAGCTTTAACCCCCTTAAGGCCTGTTCACGTAGAATCCGTCAGCGTCAGCGTCACTCGTATTGAAATATATTTAACCAATTACAAACCACCAAACGATTTGCCACGAAATTATTAAGGTCTGCGGTTGGTTTAAAATATGCCAATAAGAGTAACACTGACGCTGACGGATTCTGTGTGAACAGGCCCTTATTCTCCTCTTAGGAGATGAGACTGAATTTGTCATTCATTTTAAAAGGTACGATATCATGAGCTCAAATCTCGCCTTGTATATACCGCTAAGCTTTTAAATGTTTGACTGTTTCATTCGTTAGCTTCAAACGAAAAACTGTTTGTTACTGATAATTTGAACCCATCTGTGAATAAATGCGTGTATTTTCTTATAAACTAAATCGTAGAAACGAGTAAATGTATGTCGAACATTGTCTGCACATCTTTTGACTAACAATAGTCAGGGCCGAGCTGATTGTGGCGCCTGACGCAAGTTTTAGAAACGACGCCTTTTCAAATTTTTTGAAGTCAATGAACGTAGCTTTATTAGAAATAGTCTACTTTTAGAATAACGATCATTTTGGGGAAAATATATGTATTCATTAAAAAGTTTTATTTATTTAAAAATCAAAACAAAAAATTTAAGTGACAAAACTTTAAAAAAAAAAAAGCAGTAAAGTAAATAAATGTTAATGTAATTTATTTTGTTGTAAAAATATTGTCTGAATCATTCTTTAAGTCTTTATGGCAACAAACTGCTCGATTGCATGTCTATAATGAATTGTTTTAGGCATCGTTTTTTCTACAGGAAGGATTGCTAGATCAGAGGTTCCCAACCTTTTTCCTACATCTACCCCTTTTAAAAGAATGATTTTCTTCATCGGCCCCCTCACATTTTTCTCTTTAATATGCAGCATACAACATTATCATAAAACTAATAATTGCACATAAAACACTTAAAGATAACAATTTGACTAAGAATATGAACAAAAAATTAGAAAGAGTTGTTCATTAGGTTTATGTTTTATGATTTTTGTACTATTTTAATTATTAATTTCACAAATATAAACGAGATTTCAGAAACATAGATTGTAATTGCACAAAAGTTTGATTTCAATTAATGTGGCGGTTGTGCTTGACGCATTAATACAATTTTTTTAATGCTTGGCCTCAAATTGCTTACCATCGTATAGTCACAATAACTAGCATAACTAATATAAATATATATTTTACTAAACAATTTTATTGACTTATATGTAATTATAATAGAATTTCATTCGACACATATACAAAAGCGTCAGGGCAATCGACTTTAGATGGGTCGATCACCCCCCCCCCCTATGCAAATCTGTATTTATACAAATTAAAATGGATACTATTATCTAATAATTACATTCCTAAAAATTTAAATTAAATTTTAAAACAGAAAAATTTATCATCGACCCCCAATAGGCCCCTGGAATACTATAGACCCTTTTTAAACTTCCATTGACCCCCAAGGGGTCCACCTGGACCCATAGGCGTACCGTCGGGGGGGGGGGGGGCACGTCCCCCCCCCAACTTAGCTTGGAATAAATTAAAACGTTAATAGAAGTTCAGTTAAAATCGGAAAATTGTAGAAAAAATTTAAGAAAGTTGGTTTTTTTCCGCTTTTTTAAACTGTGAAACTGAAGATTCCAATTATATCTTTAGCCTTAACATAGTTTTTGACATGACATAATCCATAGCAAAAATTCGATGCTATTTTTTTCTCATTTTATTTATATTATATTTTTCTCATTGTATAACTTTTGAATGCTACTGAAAAATCAATTCTATTGTTATTCAATTTAAAAAATCATAACATTTCATATTTTAAGGACCGTTCGGCGGTCAATGCGCTGAGGAGGTTCCTAACTGAATTCAATTCGCCCCCCCCCCCCCCCCAAAAAAAAAAAAAAAAAAAAAAAAAAAAAAAAGTTTGAAGCACGCTACGTCTATGCCTGGACCCCGTTGGGAATTCCTGTGCTAGACCATTCAATCGCTCTTGGGTTATTGTTGTTCATAGATAATTCTCTAAAAATGTAAGTTTATAAAAACTACGCTCAGCTGCTGCTAGAGTTACAGGCAGTGTTAGTAGAATTCTAGAACATTTGGAAATAGGCAACCAAAATTTATTTCTCGTGATGTCAGATTCGGCAGTTTATAAACAAACAGTCAGAGTATTCGCTTATATTTGTGTATTTTTACAAATTTCGTGAAAATAAAATATTAATATTTTTTCGTTGCTAGTTTAAAATTTGGTATTTTTATTATGTCCCATTTTAGCGCCTATTTCAGTTCGGTGTCTGAGGCGGTCGCCTCACCTATGTGCCCTGACAGTAGGGATACCCTCATTTGCTTTCCATCATTCCCATCTCTAATTTCCCATATATGGTAGCAATACATTACACTAAGTCACAGCTGACACCTTGTTGCCTGTGTTACGAGTAGCTAAAAATTAGGTATTTCAACCGCAACTATGTGTTGTACCGTAGTCAATAATACGACAAGCCTTTCGCTTCAATTACTTTACTACGATACGTTAAACATACTACAACTACAACATTTAAAGAAAGTATGTACAGAGAGATAGAATATATACAGTTAGATAGTCAGGATGGCTTCGGGTTCACCAACAGCGCTGGCCTACAGAAGGCCTCTCTAACCAGGAGAGCTCTCCGTCTCTCTGACACTCAAAAACAGATCTCTTCCTTCTGGACTATTGGGGTCTTCTTTTATACTGTCGACGAATTGAAAGGGATTTCTCTGGCGTTTTGAAATGCTGGTAAGTGTTCGAAGTTTATGGGATTCTAAATGTCACTATAGAGTCAAAATCTCAAAAGCCCTCGAACCACTCTGGGATTTATGCGTTCTATAACGTCAGAACCGCACATTACAAGCGGACTTTTATGGCCTCTTATCCTAAAGTTTATGAGACCGCCCAGATCCACAGTTCGCCGATAGATGACATGTTGAGGGGTAGGAATGGGGTATCACATACTTATATAAATACTAATTTCATGTAGTAATTCAGACAGTTTCACAGTGTATTGGTTTATTAATCCTATGCGTTATTCCTTTTCAGTGATCCAGCCACTGCAAGAGAACTTCCAAAAGTGGGAAAATATGCAGTACACGTAGCTTCATTTGAAAAGTTAGCATTACCTGTATTTGAGTGCCGTGTAAGTATTGTGCTTTCTTTCCTTTCATTAGATTTGCTAAAATTTCCAATAAACAAGTAATATAACAATGCCTTGTTGAAGTTTAACAGAGGAAGAAAATCAGTGACACTTTAGGGCATATTTAAAATGTTTTTTGTTTTTCTTTTTTTTCCCACCAAGGTACTGTAGGGTGAGCTAAAAGTTCGTAAAAACCTTAGCTCATTAAAAAAAGGAAGAAATTATGATAAAGAAGTACGGTTTGCAAGAAAGGGCTCACAAGGAAGTCGGATTTTTTTAGCAGCCGAAAAAAGTTTTAAAAGTCACCGGTAGATGGCGCAGACATGCGAGATATTCAGCAGAATTATGCAAATCAATCTGTGGTACAGCGCGCTGGGTTACGGTGCTGAGGGTGCTCAGATCGAATCCCGGCGTGGCGCCACGAAAAATGCTTCCGTTCGTGTCGTCCCTTCATAGGGGGTAATGCTGTCCGCCTATATGGTGCCCCCATAATAAAATGGGCAGTAAAATTGCGGTGTAGTATAGGCCAATGTTTCATTACAAGTGCCTCCGCATTGGCAAAAAAAAAAAAAAAAAAAAAAAAAAAAAAAAAAAAAAAAAAAATCTTGCAATAAAAAAACCGCAATACTCAGGGATTTGGAAGATCGGTCACGAAGTGGAAGACCCTCGTTGGCTGAGGGCCGCATTGCTCGGTGGAAATCGTTATGAATAATATGGCGGCAGAATCGTCCACAGGAAGTAGCATTGCTCGCAAAGCTGGACCAGTGATATATCGTGATTATTGTGACAATCTGTCTGTCTGTCAAGTCATTTGTCTGTATGAAGAAAAAGAGAGAGAGAGATCTTTAAAGTTCAGGCATACTTCTTTGGAAAAAAAATTAATTTAGAAACATTTTATTTTTGAAGGGACGTCTTCATATGTTACTTAGAATATTTTATTGCATTAATAATCCATCTAAATATTGTATCCAGCCTGTTGATTGTAGTACATTAAATAACCACACTATTGATCATATAGTTTCCTTCTCCCAATCCATCTTGTTTCTTTTTAACTTTAACTGTTAAAAAATTGACTTTCAGTAGTATTAAAAGTTAGTTTTTGTGTGTGTATGTTTGTTTGCTTATATATATATATATATATATATATATATATATATATTAGTTAGGTTTTCTCTTCCTTTAATTTTCAGGATCTAGATATTCTGGTTTTGGATGAAGTAGGTAAAATGGAACTGTTCAGTAAACCGTTTCTGTCTAAAGCTCGAGAAGCATTTCGCTGTTCCAGTTCAAGAATACTAGCCACGATTCCTTTACCAAAGAGTCCGTTGCCCTTAGTGGATGACTTGAGACATCAAGAAAATTGCAAATTAATTCAGGTAAAATTCATTGACTAATATTTCTATACGGTTCTCACTGGAGTAGAACTACATGGGGTAAAAGACCCATGCAATTCCAAAATTGAACTAGTGTCAGAGATAACTTGTACAAATTATATATACAGTGGACGCTCGTTAATTCGAACTCGAAGGTTCTCTGAAAAAAGTTCGAATTATCCGAAATTCGAATTATCCGATGTTAAGAGAAAATATATAACTTTAAATGTGTATCTCTGAAGAAGAAACTCTCCTAGTATGTATAACCCCAGAAGATATATTATACTATGTTATCTAAAGTTAAACATATTAAAATGCAATACAGACTTACATTAATCATAAAATGAAGCAGAAGATATGCAGTATAAAGTAAACTTTTTTTTTAAAATATGAATTACACTTTGGGGAAAAACTGTAAAATTGATGTTTGGTTCTGTTTATGATGCCTACATTGTTCAGCCAGCTTCTCGATTTGAAGTAAACATTTCAATTCATTTTCAGAGGAAGGTTCCATATAAATAAATGCTTTCAGAGTTTTAATAGAGTCCATTATGTGTTTGACCATTATGGCCGCATTAGAAATATCTTTCGGCAGGTAAGTAGAGAAAAGCCCTGGCAGTTTCCTACCGAAATTAGTGCATACGTCTTCGATTACATCAGAGTTTTGGCCACATCCAGTTTGATAAGAAATATTGTGCCTTGACTTAAATCGAGAAATCCATCCATCACTGCATTTAAAATCTTCAATACCCATTCGAATAGCCTTCGTCAGCACTAGGGGTCCATTTATCGGAAAATTTCGAGATCTATCATCCTGGAACCATAGCAGTAGAGCTTTTTCCAGAACTTCTTCAGACGCATTTCCATGCGTTTCCTTCCTCTAGCAAATTTTGATTTTTCCCATGAATCTAAAATTGACTCCTTGTTTTTCAAATTAGTTGACAAGGCATTTTTTAAAATTCTATAGTCAGCTTCTAACTTTGTTTTACATTCGCCATTCTCTACTTTCTTTAAAATTTCTACCTTTGTCTTCAAAGTTAGGGTTTTGTACTTTCCACGTGTAGACATCCTGAATTTTTACACGTTCACACCACACAATGAGGAAGAAAAACTAGTCCACATTAACTTGTCTGCACTGCAGTTATAACTGACGCAGCTCCCTAGAATCTATAGTAAAGACTAGTTTTTCTGAAATTCTAAGAAAATCGATCCGAATAAAGGAAAATTGCTTTTTCCGTTTAGCACTAATAAGAAGGACAATACAGTCCGACCACGGAAGCAAGGTCCCTGGAAGCTGTTACGCATGCGCGAGAAAAGCTAGTCTACTTAGAAAATAGGGGAAAACGTCATATTTTCGGATGTGTTTGTTTATGAAATACGGAATGTATTTCAGACTGCTTTTTGTCCGCAATTTTAAAGTTATTTTTTAAAACTTTATTTTTGATCGAATATGTGAATAATAATTTCAAAATAATAAAAAGAAAGAAGCAAATCTATTTAAAAAATAGGAGTTTTATAGGAGTGGATATTTTCGGATTACATCACAATCAAAATTATCTAAAGCTACGTTTTCGGTGGATCTTTTTTTCTGACGTTTCCTCGGAGATACAAATTTTGGAGTTTCTTCACCCTTTCCTTCTCTGCGTATTCTTTTTACACTGGACATTGATATCCCGGTCATTTCACTAGTTCTCTTTAGGGATTGCGAAAGTGGAACAATAACATTTCCTTCTAGTGCTTCTTTATCACACAATTTAATTACATTGTGTATTATACGTTTACAATCACTACGAAACAGCTTATTCCGAGCAGTTGTGTTGGGTAAAGGATCCAGTAATTTTAATATAATAATCAAAATAACAGACGAGGAAAAAGCAAGCAAGCGCAGTTAGTAACCGATTCTAAAGAATGTCGAGAGAATACGAGACTTTTCCCCCTCCTTCCTCAGCAGCCTTCCCTACAGCGTGAATAGAATCGTCTTGGCACTATGCCAACCGTGGTTCTTCGTACTGTGGTCGGACAGTACCTCGACTTACGAGTTTAATTCGTTCCATGAAGGTGCTCGTAATTCGAAATACTCATATCTCGAATCAATTTTCCCCATTGAAATGAATGGAAATGACATTAATTCATTCCGGGCTCCCCCCAAACACAGCAATTTTTGGTTACATGTTTTTAAATAAGAAAAATGTTCTTATAAATGACGAACGTTGTATAAAAACGCAATACAATAGAATGTACGGCAATAAACTTGTTTTATTAAGTGTAATGTACAACATTTACCTTGGAGATCAGACTTGAAGATGCTGATGAAAGAGGAGGAGAAAAGTTGAAGTGAAAAATTAAATCTTATTCGTTGATTTTTGATCTTTTCGCCACATTTCCCTCGTTTTCGCTTTTATTACGAGCTACCCTCCTAAAGTGAGGTACGGAAGCTGAGCGATTGTTGCATCGTTCACTGGGATATAATGTCCAAATTCCTCTTTCTCCGAAGATCATTTTCTCAGAATCCGTAGAAGGAGGAGAGCTTGCGATCATAGGACCAAGGTCATCCCATCCCCTAGAACCCATGGCGAGTACCAGTGTGGGGAAGGGAATTGAAGCTATCTCTCTGTGAGAGAGGGAGGACGCTGTTCGGTTTCGGAGAGCGAGCTGCCCCGGGTGCTAATTGTTGAGTGTAAATCTCTAGGTTTAAGACTGGATAGTAGTCTTAGAATAATATGTATACAATTGTATAATAATTGTACATAAAGGTTGTAAAGATTATATGCTTCTCGTGTTCTCATTTGATGAGCACATGACGTTCGCTGCGCAAACAAGCTGTGGGATACTTGAAGCTTGCTCGTAACCCGAATTTTAGCTCGTAACTCGATGCAAAAAATCTGCCGAGAGAATGCTCGTATCTCGAAAAACTCGTAAGTCGAGGTACCACTGTATATTCAAAATGTGACTACGCAGATTCGAAATGCTCTCGAAATGAGCCATTAACAGAAAATTTTTAAAAGCGTTTATTTTGCATATTTTATCCAGGTTAAGTGATTTCTTTTAATTTTTAGAACATCTAGGAACTGAAAACTAAATAAAAAAGAAATCCTTACAAAAATGGTTCGATTTTGAGCGCTACGGTCAACTTTTTTGCTACACGAGGGCTCATTAGACCGGGACCTACAGTTTAAAGTCCATTCCGAACGGCTACAAACATCCATGCCAACAGTGGGACTCGAACCCACAGAATCTCAACCGAATGCCAGCGCCATAGCCATTCGGCCATTACCTGGCCTTACGAAAAATTATATATATATATATATATATATATATATATATATATATATATATATATATATATATATATATATATATATATATATATATATATATATATATATATATATATATATATATATATATATATCTTGTACTTAATGAAACAATACTATATAATGGTAGAAACTTCTATAAGCAAATACATGGAATACCAATGGGTGGAGGATGCTCATCTGCTTTAGCAGATATATACCTTCACTTTTACGAAAGAAGAGTAATGATTCTAAATGAACTTATGTTTTTCCGTTATGTAGATGATATACTCATATGTTTTAATGAAAATTTAAATGCAATAGATATTAATTTTTACCCTAAAAATCTTAAATTGGTGGAGACTGATAAAGATAACGATGGCAATTTGGTATTTTTGGACTTGAGTTTAAATGTTAATCAAAATCTAATATCATACAGTCTATATGATAAACGCGAGTTTTACAACTTTAAAACAGTTAGGATTATGAATTGGAATAATGCTCTACATTCAAATATTAAACGCAATATAGTTACTAACTGCTGGCTAGAGAAGTTTCACCATATATGTATATATTTACACGAACGCACACATATACAGTGGACGCTCGTTAATTCGAACTTTCGGTTAATTCGAACTAATCCAAAGGCCCCCAAAAACTTGTATTGGAGTTAATGTTAAAAATATCTCATTAATTCGAACTAAATTTTTACCACTTCGGTTAATTCGAACTAAAAATTTGACAAAAAAAATTATTTTTCCTCATTAAATAGAGAAAATACACACTGTATTTATTATTTTGTGTGTCAAAATTTCTTTTCTGTGTAAAGAGGCCCATGCCTGCATTCCTAGACTATTGCATGTTCGCTAAACGTTAGTAGCTACTGTCCGACCACAGTACGAAGAACCACGGTTGGCATAGTGCCAAGACGATTCTATTCACGCTGTAGGGAAGGCTGCTGAGGAAGGAGGGGGAAAAGTCTCGTATTCTCTCGACATTCTTTAGAATCGGTTACTAACTGCGCTTGCTTGCTTTTTCCTCGTCTGTTATTTTGATTATTATATTAAAATTACTGGATCCTTTACCCAACACAACTGCTCGGAATAAGCTGTTTCGTAGTGATTGTAAACGTATAATACACAATGTAATTAAATTGTGTGATAAAGAAGCACTAGAAGGAAATGTTATTGTTCCACTTTCGCAATCCCTAAAGAGAACTAGTGAAATGACCGGGATATCAATGTCCAGTGTAAAAAGAATACGCAGAGAAGGAAAGGGTGAAGAAACTCCAAAATTTGTATCTCCGAGGAAACGTCAGAAAAAAAGATCCACCGAAAACGTAGCTTTAGATAATTTTGATTGTGATGTAATCCGAAAATATCCACTCCTATAAAACTCCTATTTTTTAAATAGATTTGCTTCTTTCTTTTTATTATTTTGAAATTATTATTCACATATTCGATCAAAAATAAAGTTTTAAAAAATAACTTTAAAATTGCGGACAAAAAGCAGTCTGAAATACATTCCGTATTTCATAAACAAACACATCCGAAAATATGACGTTTTCCCCTATTTTCTAAGTAGACTAGCTTTTCTCGCGCATGCGTAACAGCTTCCAGGGACCTTGCTTCCGTGGTCGGACTGTACTACTGTATTTTGTGTTAGCAGTCTAATAATGACTATGTATTTGTTTCGGAGGTCATGAATTCTCCGAAACTTAACGTATCAAAAAGATAGCTCATACGTCTGCGCTCCATTCATATTACCTTTCAAAGGAGTTATGACTTTTTTTATTTATTTATTTAATTAATTTTTCATTTTTGTATGTGTGAGGTGATTAATACAACAGTGGGCAGAAAAGGACTAACGGCCTGTTCACACTGAATCGTTACGTAGCGGTAAAAATTATAACCAATCACAGAGTTCAATTCATTGACCATGTGATATATCAAACCAATCACAGGTCATGTTTTCAGTATCGGAGCCAACGTAGTAACGCAACACAACGCTCTGGATGCAATGGGAACAGGCCTGAAGGAGAGTAAAGGAAGTAAATATAAAATAAATCTATAAAATTTAAAGCGAAGGATAACAGCTAAAGTTTAGCTTTAAGTTAAACTAAAATATGAGTTTGCTATAGATTTTTCAGGTCATAACAATAAGATACTGTTGGGACTCATGCCCCTTGACCGATAGTATATTGTCAGTTCAAGTCCATGACGGGGATTGGGCAAAGCGGTGCGGGTCCGGTTTTTAAAAGCACCACAAGGGTCGGAGTCCGACTTGGCTAAAGGACCGGTTCCGTAATTTTGAACCGAGTCAAGTGCCGAGACCGGAACACTTGACCCCGCTCTTCCAGAGATAAATTTGAGAACTTGGAGGACACTGCAGCCACGACAGATTTTTCGTGCACCAGTCGCCATTAGTGTACACGGCTGTGGATTTGTCAGCGACCGGCATCGAACCAGAGACGTTTAGATCACTGGCTCGCTGCCTTTGCCAACCGGGCCACTGCGCCCATAAAAGATACTGAAAATCTTTCGTCATATTTTTTTAGAGTTGTTTAAGTGTAGAACAAAAAAAATGTACATTATCCTGTGTCAAATAAAGTTGTTACAGGATAATGGCCGAATAATTATGATGTAAATGTGTGTGAGAATTTATTTCACTAATTACCGTTTTGACGAGGTCTGTTGGAAAAATATCGTTAAACATTAGGAAAAGGACTGTTTTATAAAAGTCACCAGTAGCTATTTATTCCAAGTTATAGCACCACAGAATATTTATCTATAAGTCAAATTTCCTTAAAATCTTGCATTTTGTCAGAGTTTGGCAGAGCAAGCATAAAATTTTGTTTGTGTGTACTATATAAATAATAATTGAAATATATTAATTATACTTATTTCTATTTGTAGGTCAGCAAAGAAAATCGAGACAGACTACCCTCAGAAATAGCTGATCAGTTGTTGAAAACGTGAACATTTGGATTCGGTTGTTTCATGTTAATAAAGTGTTTTTGTTACGTTATTGTATAGTTTCTCACTGAAATTGTCGTTTCAAATCATTTTTATATTTCTTGTATTTATTACTGCTGTTCATCTTTCAGTATGGAACTACATTGACAGAATGAGCAAATATTGAATAAACCTTTGTCGGTAAGGCTCTTAGATATTCCAACTGACGCATCAGGCATTTCGTTGCTCTTTGTTGCCAAATGAGGTCGCCATTTTGATTTGCGATGAGCGTACAATGATCTTTTCTCCTTTAAATTTTTCTCGATTGATCCGCTTTGTAGGAGTATACAGGGTCGGATTTACGTATAGGTTAAAAAAGCTATAGCTTTATAAAATACAACATTAAAATAATTTAAGCGCATTGTAAAATTGATTGAGACTCAAATTTTCATATTTTTTCAAAGATTAAATGAAAGATTAAATTTTTATATACTACCAATTATGTTGTTATATTAATTTAATTGTTACCTTTTATTTCCATACTTTAATTTAAAACTTTCTGTTCTATGAGCCTTATTTGTCGTTTTTAAAACCCTTTAATTATATAATTATTTCTGTGACTTTGTAAACACATTCTTTTTCATCTTTTAATAAAATTTAAAAGACAATACATTTTCATACATTAAAAAGGCGTACATATTTAATTTTTTTCCGACACCAGCTGATGTAATTTAAAACAGTAGGGGGCCCCTGGGGTTTGTATAGCTTAGGGCAGGGATGGGCAAACTTTTTCGGTCGCGGTCCAAAAATCGAAAAAAAAAGTTTGGCGGGCCAAGATAAATTTTTCTAAAATTTTAAAAACAATATACAAGTATTACAATTTAAATATGTTAATGAGATGAATGAAATTGCGATTTCATTTTTAAAAGTTCCTTATATTGAGATTCGAAGTGAGATGTACTGATTCTAAGGAACGAAGCTAAATGCTCATATGTCAGTCTACTTCTGAAATAATTCTTTCTAAGGTTCATAGTTGAAAACACTTGTTCACTTATATAAGATGAAGCAAACATAGCACTGATTTTCTGGGCGTGAGATATTAAATTTGGGAAATTCACTTTCGATAATGATTTGTAAAACTCGAACTTTGGCATATTTAGGAACAACTGCTTGAGATGATTGTTAGATGAATGAAATTGCGATTTCATTTTTAAAAGTTCCTTATATTGAGGTTCGAAGTGAGATGTACTGATTCTAAGGAACGAGGCTAAATGCTCATCTGTCAGTCTACTTCTGAAATAATTCTTTCTAAGGTTCATAGTTGAAAACACTTGTTTACTTATATAAGATGAAGCAAACATAGCACTGATTTTCTGGGCGTGAGATATTAAATTTGGGAAACTTACTTTCGATAATGATTTGTAAAACTCGAACTTTGGCATATTTAGGAACAACTGCTTGAGATGATTGTTAGATTGCAACTCAATTAATTCAAGCTGCAAATCTGACCTCACTGCTTCACAATTTGCGTTGAAAGGCATGGTAAAATATCCAATTCTGTTTGAATGGCACTGAAATCTTGAAATCTGCGTTCGAACTCAAAATGCATTTTTTTCAAGCCATCTTCATAATTCTTAAGCGAAAGTTTGTGAACCTCATTTAAATCCTCAATAATCTGACTTCAGATTAAAACAAAGAATCAACATTTAATGGACGAAACACATTAACAATACATGGTTAGGCAGCTTAAAGGAGATACGCCCCTCGCAACTCTCAAACCTACAATAAATATAACATGAAATCCAACTGTTGCCAGAGCTAAAGTATAATTTACCCTGCTGCCAGTTTCAGAAAATACTGCAGTAAAATAAAAAATAGGAAAATACAGTTACATGGAGTTAAACATTCAGAATAAACATATGATGTGCGTCAGTCTCAGGGAAGATGCGAGAAATCACGTAACATCCTCCCACCTTGCAATATGAAATTATTAATTTACTATTGCAACACAAAATTATACAAAACTGATAGTTAATACAGTACACACAAAAGAAATTGCGCGTTCACAAGCCCAAACGATCTGGCATTTTAATTTTTCTTCCCACTCTCGTTGTCTTAAAATTTGGGGTAGGGTTTTCTAAATCAGATACGTCAGCACTCAGGATCTCTGCTTTGAACTCACTCGAAGGCATAGCTGTTTCTTTACCATCTGAAGGACACCCAGTCTCTGTAGATATTCTTTGAGCACTTACGGGTAAATTCAAATTATTCACATCCGAAACCGATAGTTCAAGAGGATAAAGCCTCTGGAGAGGACGTAGTCTTTCCCCATGCTGCATTTTTAACTTCGCTACCCTGGAAATACCATCCCTTCCAGGATAAATTTCTACAACAATACCGAGAGGCCAGTCAACTCGTTTTTTTGTTTCATTACCTATAAGTACAACATCCCCAACTTTAAGTGAATCATTCTTCCTACTACCTCGGTGTACTAGTTGTGCAAAATACTCATTTCTAAATCTACTTCGCAAGTCTTCTCTCAGTTTCTGCAAATACCTGGCTCTTTTGGTTAAAAAGGTTTTGTCAACAAAATCTAGATCTGCATTTTCAATTTTTACACAATTGTTATTCTCAAGAAACATCGAAGGGGTTAATGGGATTAACTCATCTGGTGAACTGGAAATATAGGTTAAGGGTCGGGAGTTGATAACAGACTCACAGTCACATAGAATAGTCATAAGTTCTTCATAATTCACTGAAGATTTCCCCAGCATTCGCCGTAAAAGTTCTTTTAACATTCTAACCATTCGTTCCCACCATCCACCCCACCATGCAGCTGTGCATGGAATGAACTTCCAAGAAATCTGCTTAGTGGTTGAATAAGAGCTTATTTTATTCCAGTCTAGAGCCTTCAGAACATTATTTGTACCAGCAAAACTGGTACCATTATCAGAATAGAGAACAGAGACTCCTCCTCTTCGAAACATAAACCGTCTTAGTGCTTAAAGGATCTGTAATAAAGGATTCTGTAGATAATGACTTAACTGGTTCTAAATGCACAGCACGGTATACCGCACACGTAAATAAAATTATCAATGCCTTTTCTCCTGATTGTAAATACAGAGCGCCGGCGTAATCAACTCCCGAGACATCAAATACACCAGCATGAGTAACTCTGCCTTTCGGCAATGGAGCTAATGGGACTTCTATAGGTTTCGCTGTATGACGCTTACAAATAATACATTTAGAAATTACCTGCTTGGCAAATTTTCTGACTCCTATTATCCAGTATTTTTCCCTTAATCTAGCTAGTAAAGTGGACAGTCCTGAATGTAAAGATTTCCTATGTTCTTCAGTAACTAATTTTAACACTATGTTATGTTTTGATGGCAACACAATAGGATTTTGAAATTCTGTCTCTTCACAATCAAATAATTTTGTTTTTACACGCAATAGACCATTCTGATCTTTGAATGTGTTCAGGTTCTTCAAAAGTCTTTTTTCAAAGAGTCGTTCAGATTGTATCAGCCTTCAAACCACAATCTCAGCTTCCCTATATTGTTATGCTAATTGAGGGCCCGTAACGTGTTCAAGTGATGTTTAATTTTAAGTTTAAAAATCTGTATCTACTGAGGAAGATGTGTGTGTAATATATAATCGCACTTCATTAAAAATATGTAAGGTGGTGGCTTAGGTTCAGTGTTTGGTGAGCTGGTGAAAGATTTAAATCTTAAAATATTAAAATAGAAATGTAAATATCCTTTTTGTTTCTTAGTCCCGTAAAATCCTACATTTCTCTAACTTACTCCTGTCTTGCGGTTGCTATGCAGTAATCCAATACGTCTTGTTTTGCCATTTCGGTTCGGGCGTGCGTTGCTTGATCCCCACGTGAGGGGGAAGGCAATAATTTCGAAACCAGCCCAAAGGAATGTTGATGATTCCTACAGAAGCGCAGGCTCCCGGCACCCCTTTCAGGAGCACCGGCCCTGCACGCGTATGGATACAGCTCTAGGTGCAGGCAACGTTTGCAACGAAAAATATTTAAACGAAAAAAGAAAAGCTAATAAAAAGCCAAGTTTTGTGCAGAAAAAAAATAATGACTGTCTACAACATGTTGTGTAAACAATGCTCCCAGTTTCGGCGTGTGTCGTACACCGGGGCTTCGGCCGCACGGGAACTCCCTTTTTCGTCGCCCGGCTACGGGAGCGGAGGTTTTTTGGAGAAAAAAGTTTTGCGTGGGAGTTGATTCTTCTCAAAAACACTCTCCCTGCTGTCTGCTATGCTTGACTGTTGTCTCTCTTGGTCTCCGCCGTGACTGATGATGCCCGCCGAGTTCAGCGCCGCCTCCGTCGACTGCATGGAAGGCCTGGAGGACGTAATGATGTAGTCACAGCTTATCATTGGAAGGCATGCCTCTGTCTATATTCCCTTTTCAACCTCTCCTTTTTTTTTAGTTAAAATACAGCCGGCTGAGTGCATTTAATTAATATGCATTTTAATTATAAATATTTTTTTTGAGCTCATTTAAGTTAATAAGGAGTAATAATTCGTCACCAGCCACCTCTAGTGTAAAATGTATGATGTAATATTTCAACTGTAAAAAAATGTAAATTAATGAGGCATTGTTAATAATTGTAATTGATATTTTAATATGTGTTTAAATTTAATAAATTGTTGTTGCCTCTAACCTTGAATTCTGTCGTTTTGAGTTGATTTTGCTTGTCATATCACCATATTAACATTTTAGCCTATTTTTTTTAAGTAAACAATGCTATACGATCACTCTCTTTTACACTATGTGTAGAGTGGTTAACCTTAATAGTAAATTAAAATATAACAATAGTAACTAACTCAAGTAAGAAATATAACAATATTCATCAGTTCTTAGTTCTCCTTCCAATTTATTTTTCCTGGAAGTGTTATAAAATCGGTAGATCCATCCAACCATACTAATCGTCTCTGTGTAACTTGAAAATCGACCACTTATACATTCCCCAATATGTTGTATGTTTATCATAGATGACACAATCCCTTTTCTTCTTTCATTTCGTACTTCCTCATTTATACAAAATTCTGATTGGGGCCAATCTTCAGCTGGAGAATACAACCAGAGGTTTCCCTTGCACCATTTGGACTTCAACAGCTGACGAGCGGAACAACCTCTGCTTGGGAGATCGGCTGGATTGAGTGTTCCTGGTACATGCCTCCAAGCTTCTAAAGGGGTCAGCCTTCCGATTTCCTCCACCCGATTCTGGACGAGCACACCCCACGGCTCTTCTCTTTTCAACCACGAAAGTACTGTTGTAGAATCCGACCAGAAGAAAACCTTTTCCCTCTGGAACTCTTTTAAAATGTCTACTGAAAGGCGTGCTGAAATTGTAGCGGCAAGAAGCTCTAATCGTGCTATAGTAATTTCCTTCTTCCCGCAAGGAGCTATTCTAGATTTGGCTCTTAGAAAATGTACTTTTACTGAGTCTGTCGAACAAATTTTAACAAAAACAACCACAGAGTAGGCAGATTTGCTTGCATCACAAAAGAAATGTAAACTATCAATTTATATTCACATTGTATCCATCTAGGGATCTTAATTTCTTTTAAACTTTCCAAATTATTCCATCATTTAAAAAATTCTTTAGTACTAGAATCTACTTCTTGGTCCCAAGTTAATCGGGATTTCCACAACCTTTGCAGCACAAGTTTTGGCAATAAAGTAACCATTTAACGGGCACAAGCCGTTTTCTTTCAAGATTTACATTTTGCGGTATAATTAGAGAAAATAAGCTCATTTATGAACAAAAAGCATTTTTTTAATTTTGTTGTTGTGGCTGTTGTTTATAACAGGGGTGGTAACATATTTACCACCTCCCAATACAAGCAATGACATTTTACTGACTTATTCAATAGAAAAAATATGAAATACAAATAATTTCACAAATAAATATGCATTTTTGTAAAGCTATTAGCAGTTATTTCAAAATTAAAAATATATTAATTACACATGAAATAAGTGGTAGTAAAACCAAATACAATGTAAATTACAAATGTATTATTTTTAACTATTCTGATGAAACAGCATAAAACAAGGAGCTGCACACAATGGAACATTACATGTTGAACATAACACTTTTGTTCTTTTCTGGTTAGTTTTGGTGCTACAATGTTTACACCTTCTGTATGTTTGCCCTTTTACTGGCATGTGTGTACCAACATTAGTTGTTCTTATTTCCTGTGGAATGCCAATTTCCTTTTTCGTTGCAACCCATCTTGGTTGCAACTTTCGCTTTTTACTGCAAAATCCTCCTATTAACCCACGAGCTATTCTTAACCTAACTTCTAGATGCGAATTTCTAGCTACGTTATGATTAGCCACATACAATATATAGGAATTTACTAAACTAGCATCTAAAACAAAGTAAAATAACCTATGCCACCACTTCTTTGATCTTCTACTTGAGCTATACGAAGATTTCAAGTGGTTAAATTTATCCACTCCCCCCATACTTCTTGTATAATCTGCAATTGCTTTTGGGCAAGCAACATTCTTTTTAGAGCCATCTTTCTGGGTTCTACTTACTTCTGTCATTTCATTCATATTATGGGCTGTTGAAAGAAGAGTAACAACCTTAGTATCCCGCCATTGCACTACAACAGTGTCTCTAGATGCCAACATCAGCGATTCATGATTTTGGTAATTTTTCTTTTTCTTCATGGGTTCAGGAAGGAATTTTCTACCAGTTCTGATGGTACCAATGGCGTATATGTTTTTTAAAAACAGTGTTTCCATCAATGGAACTGAAGTGAAAAAATTATCAAAAACCATCAAAAGAGGAGAAGTAGGGTGCAAATCATTGGTAAGATTTGTTATAACTCTATATCCCAATCCTTCCGAAATGGCACCATCGTCATTTTTCCCTGTATAAACCTCAAATTGATACAGATACCCACTGGATGCGTCCGACCTAGCCCAAATCTTATATCCTCTTTTTACAGGCTTTCCTGGCATATACTGCTTCATGGTGGACCTTCCCTTGAATTTTACCATAATTTCGTCAATAGATTGTACTGAAGAGTTTGAATACTCTTCCTGAATTTTTTTTTCAAAATGGGTTATCAAAGGACGTACTTTGTACAATTTGTCAAATCCTGGCTCATTTCTAGGAACAGCTTTTTGATTATCATTAGCATGCAAATTTGAAATGATTTTTTTAAAATCTCTTCACAGGCATTATTGACGATATTTCTTCGTTATTAAAAAAAGGGTCAGAAGACCAGTACAATTCTAAAGTAGGCAACTTATTAATCCCCATCATAATTAATATTCCCAAAAAAGCCTGCAGTTCTTCCTGCGTGAGGGGAGTCCAGTTTTTATCATTTTTTTTGCTCTGCGTATAAATTTGTTTCATCCATAATTTTTTTCATAATTGTAGAATCAAAATACCGATTGAAATATTCAATTGGCTGTAATAGCCTCGTGAAACCTTGATATGTAGGCTTACCAGCAGTGTCAAAGTTTGGTATAACTTTAGGCTGTTGTCTTTCTGACCATAAGTACTCGATATCAGGGTTTTCATTTTGAGTGGAATCTTCAAGAGTTTCTTCATCTTCTGAATCACTATTTGGTTCACCATTTCTACCATTTGGTGTTAAAAAATCATGATCATCTTCTGTATCGTCGTCATGATCACTGTTCATCCGATCTGAAAAAAAAAGTTTTCTAATTAGCATTACATTTTAAAAACCTTTATTTGACCTCATTTATTATCATTACTTATAAAATAAATAAATTACCTGCATTTTGGAAATTATCCTCTGAATCAGATTCAACGTTTCGGGATAAGATATCGGGATTATCCACTGCATCACTAATGTCTCCAATGTTTACAGAATCTAAAAAAAATACGCATTTATTAATTTTTAAAATTAATATATTTATAAAATATAATTTTAAAATTTTATGAAATATTTTGGTAAATTTTATATTTAATGAAAAAATTATAAAATTTTTCAATATATAGTTTTACTTAATTTAAAAGTATTTTTTTTTACAATAAATTACCTGCATTTTGGAAATCCTCTTCTATATCACCTTCATTTTTGGAATCTTCAGGATCCTAAGGCAGAGCAAAAAAAAGAGCTAGAGCTTCTTCGGCGCTTAGACTTTTCTTTTTTTTCAATGCGTCCATCTAAAATATTACAAATATACATTGTAAAATATACATTGAGTTACTTTCTTTTATTTAAAATCACTTGAAAAGTCTTATAAAAATATTACTTTTGTTACATTCAATTTTGAATTATTATTTCTAAATAACTAAATATTTATGTATTCCAAAAAAAATCGCTAAAATATGCTCAATTATATTAGTAATAATAAATTTTATAAGTAAATGATGTAATATATAAGTATAAGCATAAATATAAACATAAATCAAGTACTATGCTAAACAAAATGCATTCCTGAAACAAATGAATCAGTTGCAATCCAGGCGGTGGTAAATTATATACCACCCCTAAAATCGCTATGCAGGCAATGGTAAATATGTTACCACCAATTATAAATACGTAAAAATAAAAATATTTCGCATTAATTTTCAAAACACTTATTAAAATCTAGCTATTATATCTTCAAGATACACAAAATATGATTACATAACTTCTAACGTATTTTTATTCATAATTACACTGAGAGATAGAAAAAACACGTGCTTACCTTCGACATTTTGCTCGCAAACTGATAAAAAGTAGAGATGGGTAAATCAGCTCAGAGCCGTTCGCTCTGAACGGCTCTTTGAAATGAACGACTGATCCGGATCTCAATATGTCGGATCTGACGGCTCCCACATCGTTCACCGGAACCGGAAAGACCGATGTAGATCTTCAGATTCCAATCTTTTTGAAGATACAGGTCTTTCAAAAAGAGCCGTCTCTTTTTGAAGACTTTTCAAAATGAACGGCTCTTTTTGAAGATCTGTTTTCAAAATGACCCGGATCTCTGAAAGACCGACTTGGGATCTGCTATAGATCTGTTAGTGAACGACTTGGGATCTGCTATAGATCTGTTAGTGAACGACCAGGATCCGGGTCTTTGGAGAAACGTTCGGGCAGCGGTGATTGATTTGCTGGCCAGCTGCTGAGTAACGGGGGGGGAATAAGTCAACGGGGAAATAAGCAGTCTATTGTAATGAATTACGTTTTCAGTGTTGCGGTTGATATAACGATTGATGTAGAGTGGAAAATACTAATTCATCCATTTAATAATATGTAGTAACGGATGTATGTATATACCATGTTTCAGCATCACTCAGGAACGCCTGGAGCAATTTCAACCAAACTTGGTACACATATGACTTATAATATGGTAATAATTACTGGGGGGGGGGGTTTGATACCCCTAGCACCCCTAGGGGGGAGGGGGGAGGGGGCCATGTAAAACTAAACGAAAACGACTGATATTAGTGTCGAATCCATAGTTTTCGGGATCGCTGAAATAAATAGTAACACTCTCGAAGCCGTTTAAGGGCAAGTTCAGCCCCCCTCTAAAAATAAGCATTGGGGGGGAGGGGGGAAAGGATGAAAAATAAACTGTCCAAAATGACCGAGAGTGGTTCTAATCAATAGTTTTAGGTGTAGATGAGAAGAATAGTGACACTCACGATGCCGTTTAACGGCGAGTTCAGCCCCCCATCATCATTGGGGGGGAGGGGGGGAAGGGATGAAAAATGAAATGTCCAAAATGACCGAGAGTAGTGTCGAACCAATAGTTTTCGGTGACGCTGAGATGATTAGTGACACTCACGATTCCGTTTAAGGGCAAGTTCAGCCCCCATCAGCATTGGGGGGGGGGAGGGGGGAAAAGATGAAAAATAAAATGTCCGAAATGACCGAGAGTGGTGTCTAATCAATAGTTTTCGGGGTCGCTGAGATGATTAGTGACACTCACGATTCCGTTTAAGGGCAAGTTCAGCCCCCATCAGCATTGGGGGGGGGAGGGGGGAAAAGATGAAAAATAAAATGTCCGAAATGACCGAGAGTGGTGTCTAATCAATAGTTTTCAGGGTCGCTGAGATGATTAGTGACACTCACGATTCCGTTTAAGGACAAGTTCAACCCCCATCAGCATTGGGGGGGGGGGGAAAGATAAAAAATATAATGTCCAAAATGACCGAGAGTGGTGTCTAATCAATAGTTTTCGGGGTCGCTGAGATGATTAGTGACACTCACGATTCCGTTTAAGGGCAAGTTCAGCCCCCCATCTGTATTGGGGGGGGGGAAGAAGGGGTGAAAAATAAAATTTCCAAAATGATCGAGAGTAGTGTCGAATCCATAGGTTTCGGGGTCGCTGAGAGGAATACTGACACTCCCGATGCTACTTAAGTACAAGTTCAGCCCCATCAGCACTGGGGGGAGAGAGGAGGGAGAAATAAAATGACTTCGATTTTGCACTAAAGGTAGAATTCATTCCTTTTCCTGTCTAATAAAAAATCGGGATAAATAAATACCCGAAACAGTCGGGTAAACAGCTAGTTACAAATAAAATCAAAATGAAACATTACTGCCGGCCAATCAAACATAATGAAATATCCTCGAAAAATATAAAAGATTAAGATGAAGAAAATGTTAATAGTTCATATATTAAACGACTAAGGTCGTCTAAGGTACTGAACGAGTTAACTTAAAAATGTCCTCTTAGAAACTGCTTAAAAATGACTTTTTAAAAATCTGGTTCTTTTTTTTGGGTTTACGGTGTGAAAGAACTTTTTTTTATGTCACAGAAACATATAATCAGATACGCACCTAGATGTTAAACGATTTTGCGTTTGAAATAACATGACAAAAATTATCCCTCTTGATAAATATATACATCTTTTTGTATTTTTTTAATATAAAATAATAATACAACTTTTAAAACAAGGAATATGTTCAGTTAATGAAGTTATATATTCATACAAGTATACATTTTCACTTAATAATTACTAATACATGTAAATAATAAAAGTATTTAAAGGAAATAAAAAACAGAACTCGTTCTTGACATAAAATCTAGGAGTCAAATTGACTCATCATATGTATATATATATCCCGACGCGCGACATTAAATACTTCCGTATCTATGCCGGATATGGGCACGTTAAATCCAAAGACCGGAAAGTACATCTATGAGGTCAGGGAGGGTGGGAGAGGGTACGATCCCCCCCTCCAAGATGTCGCTCATGGGGGTGCTCGGTCAAAATTAAGCTGTCAGCTAGCTAAGACGGACTCCGACTCTTGTGGTGCTAAACCGGAGTCGCACACTTCAGCCCGAAGCCTAGAATGCCCAGGGGGCATTAGAAACAACAACATATATATATATATATATATATATATATATATATATATATATCTTTATATATAAAAGGCAAAGTCTGTGTGTGTGTGACCGAGTTTTTGTCTGCTCGCGGCGCAGCGCAAAGACGGTAGGTCGGACAGTCTTGAGATTCGACACGAAGATGCCTCCCGAGGTCTCATTATGCACCTCGAAGCCCTTTTTTCGATTTTTTAATTAGATTTTCCGTAATTAAATATTTAGTCGCGATTTGGAGCTCCCGGACGAGTAAAAGCTCCGTAAATCCTAACGTATCCGTCCAAGAATTTTTTTTTTCGGACGAGCCTATACGGGAAAGATGACACTATACGGAAATCACAATTAAAATTGTCTGTCTTAATTTATCGATTAATTGTGATTTTTTTTCGATCGCCTGTACGCACCCGTTTTTCGGAAAAAAACGCGATTTTGTCCGTGACCCTTTTTTCCAAATTGTCGAATCGATACGTAAATGTCATTACATTTTTACGAATTTTTTTATCTCAGAGACCCTAGACATCACAGTTTTGAAAGCCAGAACCAAAATTAATTTACAAATTGTAGTTATTTTTTAATAATTTATTTTATGATTCGGAAACTCTTGCGAGAAATCTCATTTTGGAGATTTCGTTCTTCATTTCCGGACGAAGGTAGCGGGTGAAAATAGGAGAAAAACCAGTTTTTCGACGTCATGCACGTGATGTGTTGGGGCGTTTGTTTTCTATGAATGATTGGGTGGTTAAAGGAAATCGATTACTATTGCAGTGATAATCGATTAAAAAATCACATTTAGTAATGCCGTAATTTTTTTGGCCAGCACTTAGTTAATATCATATAATTTGTGGTGTATTTGTGGAAAAAATCTATGAAGATTTCAAAGAATTTCAGCATGTGGAGGATGTGATATATTCGCTTTCAAGGAAATCGATTACTATTGCAGTGATATTCGATTAGTAATCCTATGTCAAAAATTTTGCCAAAATGTGCCAGAAAGGATTAAATTTATATGGGTAAAATAATGTATCGTGGTGAGGAAAAGGATGACAGCGACGCCCATTAACAAAGGGTTAAGGCTACTAAAAAATTGGTAATTACATTACCCGAGCAACGCCGGAACGGGTACAGCTAGTATATATATATGTATATATATAATATATATATATAATATATATATATATATATATATATATATATATATATATATATATATATGTATATATATATAATATATATATAATATATACATATATATATATATATACATACATACATACATACATACATATATATATATATATATATATATATACAAATATATATATATATATATATATATATACAAATATATATATATATATATATATATATATATATATACAGACTTTATTCTTTCTAGTGAACGATGAACGGATCGTTCAGAGCCGTTCAGTAAAGTGAACGGTTCCCAAAGATCCGGATCTCTCTACTGATCCGTTTTGCCCATCACTAATAAAAAGAGGAAATTTGGCAGTTTACAAGGCCTCTACTGCCATCTACCGGCTGAAACGTGAAACGCTGGTTCCGAAGGATGTTATAATAGTCCGGGTAACCAATATAATAGTCCCGGTAAGGTGAATCGACGATGTTGTAATTCGTCGTGCCTCTTTAGAACTAGACACAAAGCAGAGACTCCATCAGAAGGCTTTTTTAAATACATTTATTCGGACAACACAATTCAGTAAGCCGCTCGGCATAGCGCGTCCGACCTGCGAGAGATATTTCTCATCGACTCTCACGTGACGGCGCGCATCTCCCCAAAGAAGGGGGAAAGAAGTGATGTCACGTGGTTCGCCTCTCGCAGATTGGAGCGGGAACACTACAGAGTATGCCCCCAGTGACGTAGTCACGATTACAGAAAATTGGTAATTAATACATAGGTACATAGTAAGAATTATACAAACAGTCTGGAGTACAATTGAAAATTCGTATGATGCCTAGAGGGAAATTGGCATGATGTACAAGAGAGATAAACAAGGTTACATATGCATTACATGAAATAAAAGGATAGGTAGATTATGTACAGTTGATATCACAAAATTTTTTACACAATATATTCAGAAACAAGGTGTTGTGGAAAGCGAACTTTGCGACCAGATCTGGTGGTGGTCTGTTCGACAGGAGTTGTTTGAGCATTCATGGGCTCAGTTGGCTTTTGAGGTCCACAAGGTTCAAGAGAATCTGAAAGTTGATATGCAGGTTTGATACGATCGATAGAGATTGTACTCTGCTTTCCGTTTAATTCCAAAACAAAAGTTTTGTCATTTCTGTCGACCACTAGATGTGGTCCCGTGTAAGAAGGTGATAAGGGAGGATTGACTTTATCTGATCGTAAAAATACATGTGAACAGGTTTTCAATGAGGGATTGACATAAATTTTGGGATTGCCGTGTACGGCAGTAGCAATAGGATTTAAGGTCCTCATTGTTTTAATTAACTCGGACACATAGGTAAGGGTAATGGGTTGTTTGACAGTATCACTGGTAATGAGATCGGAAGGTAGTCTGAGAGTGGTGCCATAAACAAGCTGGGCACAGGTGGCTTTTATGTCACTTTTGAGAGCAGTGCGCAATCCTAGTAAGACTATGGGAAGGATCTCAGTCCATTTAGTTTGGTTGTGCGCTTTAAGAGAGCTCTTGAGATGACGATGAAACCTTTCAATGATACCGTTGGACTGTGGATGGTAAGCAGATGCTCGGATTCTGTGGCATCCTAACATGTTAGTAAGTTCTTTGAAGAGAGTAGATTCAAAATTTCTACCCTGATCAGTAGTTACAGTAACAGGGGATCCAAATCTGGAGATCCAACCGTGTACTAATGCTCGAGCAGTTGTTTCCGCAGTCATATCGGGTGTAGGGATAACTTCGGGCCATCTCGTGAACCTATCGATGATGGTCATACAATATTGATTGCCATCTGAGGTTGGGAGCGGTCCAATAAAGTCTATATGTATGTGGGCGAAACGAGAATCAGGATCAGAGAAAGTGCCAATTGGTGATTTGGTATGTTGAAAGATTTTAGCTTTTTGACATTTAGTACAACTGCGAACCATAGATTTTATGTCTTTACGCATGCCAGGCCAAACGAATCGTTTAGAGATTAAATCTAATGAGGCTGATATACCTGGATGGGAGAAAAAATGCAAGGTTTGAAAAACAGATTGTCGCATACTTTTGGGAACAAAAGGTCGAGGGTGTGTCTGTGACATATCGCAGTATAAATATATATCTTCGAGAGGAAAATAGTGTTTTTCCAATTTTAAAGATGAGGTGTCAGATTCGATAAGCTGTTTCAGCTCGTCATCAACGGTCTGAGCAGTGGCGAACTCTTTAAAGTCTAGCACATTAGGAGAAATTGAGTTGATCTCAATGCGAGATAGTGCGTCGGCCACGCTGTTATCAGAACCTTTAGTGTACCGAACATCGGTAGAAAACTGCGAAATATAATCTAAATGGCGCAGCTGCCTAGGGCTACATTTATTAGGGTTCTGTTGGAAGGCAAATATAAGGGGTTTTTGGTCTGTATAAATAACAAAATTGCGACCTTCTAGCATGTGCCTGAATTTTTTTATGCAAGAGTAAATGGCAAATAATTCACGATCGTAAGTTGACCAATTTCTCTGAGCCTTATTTAGTTTACAAGAATAGAACGCTATGGGTTCCCACTGATCATCTGAGAGCTGCATTAAGGATCCACCAATCGCGACATTACTAGCATCAACCCATAAACTTATCTGGGCACCAGGTACAGGATGTCTTAATAGTGTAGCTTGAGCTATAGCTTCTTTCGAAGCAGTGAAGGAGAGAGTTGCTTCGTCGTTCCATTGTAATTGCTCAGTATTGCTAGCACTGGAACGGGGATGTTTTTTCTTATTTTTCTGTCCTTCAAGGAATTTAACAAGAGGGGCTAAAATGTCGGCAGCCTTGGGAATGCATCGCCGATAAAAATTGAAAAGACCTAAATAACGCCGTAGTTGAGTTAAGGTAGTCGGTCGGGGAAATTCCAGGATGCATGAAACGCGATCAGGAAGGGGTTCAATTCCTTCAGCTGAAAGCTTGAATCCTAAGAATTCAATAGTGGTTTGCCCAAATTGACATTTATCAACATTAATGCATAGTCCATACTCTTTAAGTTTGGAAAACAACAACTGAAGGTGTTGCATATGTTCATTTTCATTATCTGAGGCAACAAGCAAATCATCAACAAATGCGTAAACAAATCCTAAGTCACGAGTTACTTCATCTATAAAGCGTTGAAAGGTAGAAGACGCATTGCAAAGGCCAAACTGCATGCGCGTGCTTTCAAAAAGGCCAAAGGGAGTACAAATCGCAGTTTTATGTACATCATCAGGATTGATGGGAATTTGGTGGTATGCTTTTATCAGATCAATGTGACTGAAGATTTGTTTACCATGTAATTCAGCAGTGAAATCTGCAATACAGGGGATAGGATACTTCTCTTTAATAGTTTGTGCATTTAGAGTACTATAATCACCAACAGGTCTCCAATCGACAGATCCTTTCTTCGGCACCATGTGCAAAGGCGAAGAGTAGTTACTTTTGGAGGGTCTCATGTGACCAAGCTGTAGCATCTGCTGAAATTCAGCTTTAGCGAGTTTTAGCCGATCTGGAGCTAGCCGTCTGGGCTTAGCCGCGACTGGATGTCCCTTGGTGTTTATGTAATGCACAGTATTGTGCTTTACCGGTTGGTTAAGATCCGGTAATTTTGTAATTTCAGGAAATTGTAGCAATAGTTTACCATATACGTTATTATCACAATTAGGTTTTACAGAGAAAATATTGCAAACACTTAATTTAGCAGGAGTGTTTAAATGAGTGATGGAATCGATAAGACGGTGATTCCGTAAATCAAGCTTTAAATTAAAATAATGCAGGAAATCAGCTCCTAAAATAGCACATGAAACATCACAAATGTAAAAAGAAAAAGTAAACGATCGGCGTAAACCTAAACTAAGAGTAATACTCTTTCGACCATAAACATTAATTTTTGTGCCATTAGCGGCACGAAATGTTTGGAGAACTGGCCGTGATTTATCTTGTTTGGTAGCAGATATCAGACTGGCGTCAGATCCAGAGTCAACAAGAAAACACATACCCGTATTCCTGTCTCTCACGAAAAGGCGACGAGAAGGTGCGGGAGAGAGGTACGTCGCTTCTACTCTTCCCGCTTCCGGTTTCCCGCAAATGAACAGGGCGGATTGCATTTGTTTGCTTTTTGTTGGAATTTTGCATGATACCAACAAATTGTTGAATCCTTACCGCGTGACTTAGAGCGGTGTCGAGGATGATTGTATTTTCTAGAAACACTTCTAGGATGTCGAAGTTCGACGACTTCTTTTCGTAACTCTTGAATTTCTTTCAACAGCATCTCTGTGGTCGCTGGCGTCTGAGCGGCGGCTGGTGTAGGTGTGGGAATCGAAACTGCGCTGATGTTCGACGGTGTTAAATCCAAGATGCGATCGGCAATCTCTGCCGCTTTATCGGGAGTGATGGGGTCGAGTGATGCGAAAATAGTCTGCACAGGGGTCGGCATTTGCTGGGTAAATAATTCCAAAAGAAGTGCGTCGCTGATATTGTGGTTTTCTGCTCTTCTCTTCATTAAACGCAGCAATTCGGTGGGTTTCCTATCACCGAGGCTTTCACCGGCTAGTAGCTTACGTATTTCCAATGTTCGGCTTTCTCCGCATCTTTCTATGATTTTAGTTTTTAGGTCCTCGTATGGATGTGTAGTATCCGGCTTCATTATAACGTCGCGCACCATAGTAGCAGGTGCAGGAGGAAGGTGGGCGACAACATAGTTGAATTTTGTTTTCGATTCAGATATAGCTTTGGGTGTTGCTAACGCGAAAGTACTTTCCAGCATGTGGAACCATAAAGCGGGGTCCACCGATATATACGGAGGTATTACGACTGCAGAAGCTTCTGTTGTTGATCCAGGGGAGAGAGACATGGTTGCTGGCGAAAACGAAAGCGGAAGTCCAATGACGCAGTTCGAAGGCGCAGGCTGTGTTCGATGGCCGGTCACCAATATAATAGTCCGGGTAACCAATATAATAGTCCCGGTAAGGTGAATCGACGATGTTGTAATTCGTCGTGCCTCTTTAGAACTAGACACAAAGCAGAGACTCCATCAGAAGGCTTTTTTAAATACATTTATTCGGACAACACAATTCAGTAAGCCGCTCGGCATAGCGCGTCCGACCTGCGAGAGATATTTCTCATCGACTCTCACGTGACGGCGCGCATCTCCCCAAAGAAGGGGGAAAGAAGTGATGTCACGTGTTTCGCCTCTCGCAGATTGGAGCGGAAACACTACAATGTTTTCTGCTAAGGGTCGATGGTAAATAATTTTCCACTTCGTGCTGGGAATCACAAAAGGTGGTGGTAAGATATGTACTACCGCCTTAAAAAGGGGTAACAGGACAAGGTATACCGAGAGGACCAAATACTTTATGGGCAGCTGCTAAAATTACTCTTTTCGAAATTTTTTGGGTGATATCTTCAATATTATCTGCTACTTTTAGGCAGAGAGCATCATTAGCACGATCCCATAACATTCCAAGAACATTGGTGAGTTGTGGAGCATGACAGTTCGCATCAGAATACTCCCACCCTCGTAACTCAAATTTTCTCTCGAGTAGAAATTGCGAGGCTGTATATATGAACTCTTGTAACTGCATTTCATCTTTGACACTTACGAGACAATTATCTACATAAAAACTACTTGCAACTTGTTGGATAATGTTAGCCGGGTATTTTGAGGACCCAGATTGTGTCTTATCTAATTCTGACTGTAAATGATACTGAATCACAGAGGCAAGCAAAAAGGGGCTACACGTAACTCCGAAAACAACTCGGCAGTGCCTAAAATATTTTAACTTTAAATCCTCATCACACCAAAGGAATCTAAGATAATTTTTGTCACTTTGCGAAACTCAAATTTGCAAAAACGCTTTACGTATGTCCGCAGTCACTCCTATTTTAAACAAGCGGAAACGTGTCAATATTGATGGAATTAACTCAATTAGATTTAAACCCTTTTCAAGGCAATCATTAAGACTGGGGGAGAATTTTAACTTGGCCGAAGCATCAAATACAGGCTAATACGAGTGGTACAATTTTCTTTGATAACAGGCCTATGGGGTAAATAACGAGAAGGAAGAGGAATTTCACTTTCCGGTACTTTTTCAATAACCCCCTCTTTTTCCCATTCCTTAAAAACTTTATCATCAGCTTCAAAAATATTTTTTGTTCTTAAATTTTTGACTGTATTGTTTAGCCTCTTAGGAGCCAATTCAAAATTATCTGGCAGAGGAGGGTGTTCATTTAACCAAGGTAAATTAACAACAAACCTACCTTCAGTGTCTATTTTGACAGTATTTAAAAAATGCTCTTTAGCTGCTTCCTGTATTTCTTGTCTAGACTTCCTCTCAGAGGGATCTAATATGCCGATGGATTCCAAAGACCACAAATTAGATAGAGAAGTGTCGGCACACACCAAACTTGTAACTAGTAGTGCAGCTCTTCCTTGCTGGTCTGAAGAAGGATGCTTCCCCATTATGGTCCCCCCCAATTTGGTCTCCACTGCCGCGAGTCCAGAAGGGAGGAGCTTGTATCCGCCAGTCATTAACTTGCCTGCAATATCAGCTCCGAGAAGAATTTCTATCGGACCTGCATCCGGATCATGTAAACAGATGTTGAATTTCTCGAGTTCTTGCATCCAGACACCAATACCTACTGGTGGCATAGTATCACATAATTTCTTGCCCAAGTACTTTAAAATGACAATTATAACTTCCATCAATTTTGGAGATAGCTACAGTGAAAACTTCATGATTTATATCAGCATGACTTCTACCAAACAAGGAGTGTCGAAGTTGTTCTCTTTGGCAGGATACATATCCAACTTCGTATGCAGTGCTCTTTGAAACATATGACCGCTGAGATGCAGAATCGATTATTGCACGATCTGTGCGCTTCTTTTTGGGACCTCTAATGACAGTCAAAGTCTGCAGAATTACATTAGAGATTTTGTTATGTTTGCCAGGGCTTCATCTTGATTAGTAAGAAATTCGTCGCCTTTAACAACTGAACTCACGTCTGAAGTATTTGAAAGATTTCTACATAAGAGCAGATGATGCCTTTTGCCACAAAGGAGGCAATTCGCTCTAGCCCTGCATTTGGAAATCACATGTCCAGACTTTAAGCACAGAAAACAAGAACGTGACTTTTCCACAGCCGCTTGCCTGTCATTTAGCGACATATTCCTAGCTTTACAGCAATCTGAGGATACATGAGTTCCAGAACAAAAAATGCAGTAATTTTGTTTATCTCTAGCAGTAGTAATTAAAGTAGATGCTGAGGGTATGGCGTATGAATGCCCACTGCTCTTAAAACCTGATCGTTTGGCATTCCAGAGTTTGGAAGGCTGATTTTTATCAAAGCATTTGCTTGCTATAGATACTCGTTCTTCTCCTTCAATTTCACCAAGCAAAAATGAAAGTAGCCCATCTAAATCCATGCGATGTGTCGATTCTTTCTCCTTACTAGAACTTCCGTCACCAAATTCATTTTCCTTATAACTGCGATTAACCGCTCGAAATCTCTGCCATGCACGAAGTGTGTCATCTGGTAAAGATGATTCTACCAGAGGATACAACATAGCTGCATATTTGTCTCTAGCAACCCCAAGTACTTCTAATGCACGAAGTTTTGATTCTAAGCTATCACATAATTTCCTCAGGGAAAATTTTTGATTAGAATTTTTTAACAAGACCAGTGAAAGGAGATCCCTTACATAAATTTCTATAAATAGGTCCTCTTTACCAAAACGTGCTTGAAGTTGTTGTAAAGCCCTGCTATAACTTCCCCCACCAGGCGGAAAACCTTTAACTAATTCTTCGGCTGATGATCCCTTCTCCATTGATTGCAATAAATATGCAAATTTATCATAATCATCTAAATTTGGATCGCTGTCAATCTTCTTAAATTGACCCCAAAAACATAACCAATTCTTAACATTCCCATCAAAGGTAGGTAATTTTATTTTCGGATAACGTAATAAGGTATTCCGAGATGCTTCCACAGTATTTGAATTATCAAGTTAAACAGCGGTTAATTTTTTCAACTTCTGCTCTAACAATCTCCATTTATCAATATAAGCTTCAGATTCATCAATTTCCTTTACTAGTTCACTTTCTGTCTTATCTGCACTTTTGAAATACAGCTGCCTAATACTATTCTCAGATTCGATCATTAATTGTGCTTTCTGTTCTATTACCTTCAATTGCGAAATTTTAACGTCTGCTGATAAAGTCGCTTCTAATTTATTAAACTCATTACACGCTTTAGTAAACAACCTTCTGTTCGTTGTACAAACCTTCTTCAGCTCATCCATTGCAAAAAAATGACTAAGAGTGCTTGCTTACCTTTTAAAACAGTATAAGTAATCCTGTCGCGGACGCCACTTGTTTACGAATCACTGTTTAACTTCTCAAAATACAAGTGAATGTTTGTGAACCTCATTTAAATCCTCAATAATCTGACTTCGGATTAAAACAAACAATCAACATTTAATGGACGAAACACATTAAAAATACATGGTTAGGCAGCTTAAAGGAGATACGCCCCTCGCAGCTCTCAAACCTACAATAAATATAACATTAAATCCAACTGTTGCCAGATCTAAAGTACAATTTACCCTGCTGCCAGTTTCAGAAAATACTGCAGTAAAATAAAAAATAGGAAAATACAGTTACATGGAGTTAAACATTCAGAATAAACATATGATGTACATCAGTATCAGGGACGATGCGAGAAACACGTAACAATGATCATGCATGTTAGATTTTAAACAAACATGGAGATATCAGAGGACAATATATATTCATGTTCTGAATCCAGCGTGTCGATTTCGTCAGTTAAAAGTGCCAAAGGGCCATTAATTTACCCAATTCATTGAAGGAGAAAAGCAAAAACGAGAAAACTGACATTTTTGGTTGCTCTCTTTAAATCTAAAGCAACCATCCAAATAAACCTACGTGATAACGGCGATCACGTGAAATTCTGATCGTTTTAACCATTTCAGGAATTAAACTGATGATACGACATAAAATAATAAAACAAGTGATGAATACTGACCTCGGAATTACATATTTGAATAAAATTTTCTGAATATAATGCGAAATTTTTAGTTGAAGCTTTCAGTCTCCTCTTTCACCGACAGATGGCACCTAAATTAGACAAAATACAAAGTTGATTTACTTATTTCAGTATTTTATGCCGCATTTACACATTCGCGCTAGCGCCACCCCTCGTCACCCGCAAGACATTCGTCACATTCCTGCATCGACGCGAGTGACCGTTCTCACATTCGCAGCTCTTGCTGTGGCCAAAACTTCCCGTCGCCATTCGCCCCTTTGACTCGTGCCAAAAATCCGTTCCTGAAGCGAGCGTCATGATTGGCGAGGAGAAACTGCGAGCACCCGCACGTTTTACACATTCGCCCCCCGCGATTAGACTCGGCGCTAGCGCGACTGTGTAAATGTGGTGTTAAAGAAGCTGATTAGCTTCTGCAAAAAGTGTCGAGTGGAATCTCTCAATGTTATTAACTGCTAGAAATAAAATTCAATTCATTTGAAAGACTGAATAGAGAGAGGTCAACTTTTGTTTCACAAGAGGCAAATTGACCGGGATATACTGCTTAAAGCCGATTCCGAAATGGCTATCAAGTCTATGCCACGTGTGGGACTCGAACCCACAGGATCTAGTACCTGATGCCAGAGCCCTAGCCATTTGGCCATCATCCGGCGTATGAAATAGGGAGAGGATAGTGGATATTTCCTACTTTCCTTACCCATTTCTTTCTTTCTTTTTCATCGAGATGGCAATGACAACGAAAAATGTGTGAATTTTCATATTCATTGTACAGTGATGCTTTGACTTACAAGTTTTATTCGTTCCTTGACGGAGCTCGTAACTCGAATTGCTCCTAAGTTAAATCAATTTTCCTCATTGAAATGAATAAAAATCCTCCCCCTCCTGCTCCAAATCGCAATTTTTTGTTACATGTTTTTAAATAAGAAAAATGTACTTATAAATAACGAATATTTTATAAAATCACAATACAATAGAATGTACTACAATAAACTGGTTTTATTACGTACAATGCACAACATTTACCTTGAGGATCAGACGACTAGAAGATGCTGACGGAAGTGGAGGAGAAATGCTGTACTGAACAATTAAATCTTATTCGCTGATTTTTTGCCATTTTCGCCATGCTTTCCTCAATTTCATCTGCAGGGGTTTTCGATAAAAACTTGTCCAATGAGGTCTTTGTCATCCCTCCCCCCTTTCAGAATGTTTTTGAAGAGATAGGTCGGATGCTGTTCGGTTTCGGAGGGCGACTCAAGTGTGGGCAGAGCAAGCTGCCCCGTGTCATAATTCTTGAGAGTTGATCTATCGGTTTAAGACTGGAAATTAGACTTAGAATAATCTATACTAATATATAAAGAGAGAGAGCGGATTTTGTATGTGGAGGGTAATCTCTGGAACCACTGCACCTATTTGACAAATTCTTTCACTATTTGAAAGGTTCATTATTCCAGATGGACATAGTCTATATATTATGTATATCTGATCATATATCTACAGTGGCTCCCAAAAGTGTTCGTACACTTACGATTTTCAATGAAATAGGGGTCTATCCATTGATTAAAATGAATATTTCAGAATGGGTATTTAATATTAAGATCTATAATCAATTCTTAACAAAACTACATGAAATATTTTGAAAACATAGTAAAACTTTATTTTTAAGAAACCAATAATCCAAAAGTAACAAAAACTTTATCTCACAAAAGTCATCGTACACTTGTAAAAAATCTCTACATATTAGTAAATATTCAAATTTTTCGTTAAATTAATATTTAGTAGGATATCCTTTAGCATCCACAACAGCTTTTAAACGTCCGGGAATAGATTGCTTTAGTTCTTTTGTAATTTTTGCATCAATGTTCATCCATTCATCCATCATAATTGCTTTTAGTTCGCTTTTCGTGTGAATGTCGTGTTTTCGTACTCGAACCTCCAGTTCTCTCCAAATATGTTCTATTGGGTTTAAATCTGGCGATTGAGGTGGTGTTTTCAAAACTTGTGGACAATTATAGAGACACCAGATGCGAACGTTGAGAGCCGTGTGCTTAGGATCGTTATCTTTATAAAAAACAAAGTTGTTTCCAATACCCAAATTTTGAGCTGATAATTTTAAATTGTCTCTTAAAATATTTATAAAAACAGCATGATTCATTATGCCATCAATAAATACCAAATTTCCTAGTCCAGATGCTGACATGCACCCCCACACGAGGATACCTCCACCGGCATGCTTAACTGTTCCTACTAAGTTCTTGGGATTAAGTTCCTCATTTTTTTCTTCTCCATACAATAATTATACGCCCATCAGCACCAAAAATGTTCATCGGAAAATAAGACATTATTCCAATAGGTCTGGGGCTTATTTATCATTGATAGTGCGAAGGGAAGCCTAAACTTTCTGTTTTTCTCACTCACAAATTTTCTATGGGCAGAACAAAATTTTCTATGGGCCCATGTAACCCAGCTGTTCTGAAAACTCGTCAAAAAATTTCAAGTGAAATTGAAGTAGAAAATGTTTCATTGAATTCTGCAGAAACTTTTACAGTACTCAAACGTGAATTTTTCACAAATTTTCTAATTATAAATCTCTGATCACGTTTTGTTAACTTTGTCGGATGGCCTTTTCTTACCTTGTTTTCGATCCAATTTTCTTCTTTAAAGCGTTTTTTCATATACTGCACAGTAGAATGGGATAAATTAAGTAATTTAGCAATATTCCGAACTGATTTTCCACTACTATGATGAAAAATAATCAATTTTCGAATGGTGTTTGTTGTTTCTTTACGACTACGAGCCATTTTTAAATAATAAATAGAATATTACGGAGTAGGCAAGCAAAAATTAAAGCTAAACGATATTTTAAATGCCACCACAATACAAAAATAAAAATAAAGCGCCAGACGATAATTTTAATTATGAATTTATCCGAAAATATTTCAGTGTACGATGACTTTTGTGAGATAAAGTTTTTGTTACTTTTTGATTACTGGTTTCTTAAAAATAAATTTTTACTATGTTTTCAAAATATTTCATCTAGTTTTGTTAAGAATAGATTATAGATCTTATTATTAAACGCCCATTCTGAAATATTCATTTTAATTAATGGATAGACCCCTACTTCATTGAAATTCGTAAGTGTAGGAACACTTTTGGGAGCCACTGTATACACAGTGGCTCCCAAATATTTATAATTAAATTTTTAATTTATAATTAAAAATTTAATTATAAATATTTATAATTAAAATGGTAATTTAAAGTGGTAATTTATAATTAAAATTATCATCTGGCGCTTTATTTTTATTTTTGAATTGTGGTGGCATTTAAAATATCATTTGGCTTTAATTTTTGCTTGCCTACTCCGTAATATTCTATTTATTATTTAAAAATGGCTCGTAGTCGGAAAGAAACAATTAACAGCATTCTAAAATTGATTATTTTTCATCATAGTAGTGGTAAATCAGTTCGGAATATTGCTAAATTACTAAATTAATCCCATTCTACTGTGCAGTATGTGAAAAAACGCTTTAAAGAAGAAAATTGGATCGAAAACTAGGTAAGAAAAGGTCATCCGGCAAAGTTAACAAAACGTGATCAGAGATTTATAATTAGAAAATTTGTGAAAAATTCACGTTTGAGTGCTGTAAAAGTTGATGCAGAATTCAATGAAACATTTTCTACTTCAATTTCACCTGAAATTTTTTGACGAATTCTCAGAACAGCTGGATTACATGGGCGTTCTGCCCATAGAAAATTTTTTGTGAGTGAGAAAAACAGAAAGTTTAGGCTTCTCATCGCACTATCAATGATAAATAAGCCCCAAACCTATTGGAATAATGTGTTATTCGCCGATGAACATTTTTGGTGCTGATGGACGTATAATTGTATGGAGGAGAAAAAAATGAGGAACTTAATCCCAAGAACTTAGTAAGAACAGTTAAGCATGCCGGTGGAGGTATCCTCGTGTGGGGGTGCATGTCAGCATCTGGACTAGGAAATTTGGTATTTATTGATGGCATAATGAATCATGCTGTTTTTATAAATATTTTAAGAGACAATTTAAAATTATCAGCTCAAAATTTGGGTATTGGAAACAACTTTGTTTTTTATAAAGATAACGATCCTAAGCACACGGCTCTCAACGTTCGCATCTGGTGTCTCTATAATTGTCCACAAGTTTTGAAAACACCACCTCAATCGCCAGATTTAAACCCAATAGAACATATTTGGAGAGAACTGGAGGTTCGAGTACGAAAACACGACATTCACACGGAAAGCGAACTAAAAGCAATTATGATGGATGAATGGATGAACATTGATGCAAAAATTACAAAAGAACTAAAGCAATCTATTCCCGGACGTTTAAAAGCTGTTGTGGATGCTAAAGGATATCCTACTAAATATTAATTTAACGAAAAATTTGAATATTTACTAATATGTAGAGATTTTTTACAAGTGTACGATGACTTTTGTGAGATAAAGTTTTTGTTACTTTTGGATTATTGGTTTCTTAAAAATAAAGTTTTACTATGTTTTCAAAATATTTCATGTAGTTTTGTTAAGAATTGATTATAGATCTTAATATTAAATACCCATTCTGAAATATTCATTTTAATCAATGGATAGACCCCTATTTCATTGAAAATCGTAAGTGTACGAACACTTTTGGGAGCCACTGTATATAAAACAGTTCCGTAACTGAGTCACTGACTGACATACAACGCACAGACCAAACGGCTGGACCTAATGGGCTGAAATTTTGCATGGCGATTCATCTTATAGTGTAGGGGTGTACTAAGAAAGATTT
Organism: Dolomedes plantarius; assembly: GCA_907164885.2. Lineage (NCBI taxonomy): Eukaryota > Metazoa > Arthropoda > Arachnida > Araneae > Dolomedidae > Dolomedes > Dolomedes plantarius. The sequence continues at coordinate 190,755,928 of OU015490.1, forward strand.
TTCAAAAATTCTTCTTAGATTTTTTTAAATTAAATTTTTAAGCTGTTTGTAACTTTTGTTAAGTTTGCATTTAAAATAATAATGTGAGGGTTACAAAATTTATATCACGAGAAAGATCATAAAAATTCCTTTAAAATGAAATCTTTTTCGAATCTTTACCTTCATTTCCTGATTTTTGGTGAATTTTTAAAGATTCATTATTAGAATTCAATTTATTAAATGCCGATCACGTGATTTCTTTTTCTGGTACTTTAATTAAATTTATCGTCACGTGCATAAAAACTAAATAGAAAAAAAATATTTTTTTTTCTTGCTAATGCGGCAGACGATTGAGCATTAACCTAAAAAATATCCCTTACGATTTTTTATAAATATATATATGTGTGTGTATATATATATATATATATATATATATATATATATATATATATATTTATTATTTTTTTTGGCATTAATTGCATACATTGACCGTTGTATTTACTTTGAATGTACTCCGTAGCGAAGAGCGGGTTTTCAGCTAGTACTAATATATAAAGAGAGAGAGCGGATTTTGTATGTGGAGGGTAATCTCTGGAACCACTGCACCTATTTGAAAAATTCTTTCACTATTTGCAAGATGTACATTACTCCAGATGGACATAGGCTATATATTATGTATATCTGATCAGTAGAAAGAAAGTTAGGGGCCTAAATGTTGAGCTTATGCTTCACTTTTATAACTTTTCCTTTGTCAACCATAGTTAAGTAACCATAGCAACACATCAAACGATATTTTCATTTATTATAAGTAAAACATTTAATATTTTAAAGATTCAAGTGGAGGAGGTATTGACAAATGCAAAAAGGATTTTTGAAATTGGCAACGTTTGAGAAAATTACATTTGGAACTATGCTTTTTATTGGACATTTAAGGTAAAAAAAGAACGAAAAATGTGGTATACCATGCAGTTTTAAAATAAATTATACCTACCTAATATCTACTTAAGATAGATAATTGTTCAACCCGGACAAAGTCGGGGCGGGCCGCTAGTAGTACATATTTGTATAATAATTGTACATAAAGGTTGTAAATATTATACCGGGTGACCAGAATTAAAACACCCCTACTTTGGCCTCGCTGTACATCGAATTACTCAGTGTAAAGGCTTCAAATTTTATACACATACTATTCCAGACATGAGGAAACGACTTACGCGAAAAAAACAATTAGTTCTAGACACTCCGATAGGTGGCGCTGTACAACTGGACATGACTGGAAGACACAAAAACACATTTCATTTGAAGGTACATTCATGTGACATGGACCTTATTGAGGGACGGAATGCTGCTCATTATAGTTCACTTCTTGAAGATTCAAAAACTGCAGTCTGTGGACAGCTTGTTCAACTGCGGATCGTAAATGGTCGGCTGAAATGCTTCTCATACGCAGAATGATATCTTCTTTCAAGTCTGCCACGGTTACCAGATGTCCTCGATAAGTGACTCCATAGCCAAAAATCAAACGGATTAAGATCTGGAGAACAAGATGGCCAGGTTTTCGGAAACGCACAACTAATTATTCTCCATCTTGCATAAAAGTAACTGAGTCAAGACATTGCCGCTGTTGCAAATGGGTCGCAACAAAAGTTTCGAGCATCCTTTTGTACCTGTTGGCCGACACGGTGCATGTCTCAGGGACATTGCGAGTAGCCTCTTTGAAAAAGAAAGGTCCAAGAATAAATGTGGCTGTGAATCCACACCAGACTGTAACTTTCGGGGAGTGGAATGGAATCTCTTGGAAGGTACGGGATTTTCCATGTCCCAAATGCGAAAGTTATGGGTGTTCACTGTTCCACTGAGATGGGAATGGGCCTCGTCACTCCACAGAATCTGCCATGGCCACGATGTATCCACCTCAACTCTAACAAGAAATGTCAATGTAAAGGTCAGTCACTTCTCCCTGTCGATGATCAGCAACTGTTGATTATGACTGATTTTGTACGGGAATCAATGCATCATTTTTCTCAGTATGTTCCACACTGTGTTATTGGAAACACCCAAGAGTCGTGACACTGCACGTGCACTACTACAGCCTACAACATTATCCATTGACTGTTCAACAATAACGGTGGCAACATCTTCAACAACATCTGAACGAACCGGTTTTCTTCCTCGACGCGGTTGAACTCCAAGATGTCCAGTCTTCTCAAATTGAGCAATCATTCTCCCGAGACCTTGTGGAAGAAATGGTCCTTTGCGCAAATTCTTAAGTCGGCGAAACTCTTGAAGTGCAGCTGCAGCATTTCCTTTGTTTTCATAAGAGCTTCACAAGCAAAGCGCGTTCTGGCAGCGGGACAGCCATCACTGATTAGAATGACATTCCCAGTTTTTATCCTCTTTTATACCAGAATATGGCTCAAAACTATGGGTTTATGCAAATTTTGAGCTTACAGTGCGGAGTTGCAGTTACAATGGCAGTTTAAGCTTCTTTAATTTTTTTTTAAATTTTCTCTTTTTCCATAAGGGTAATAGAAATTAAAAAGGAAAAATTTCATTTCGCATGTGTTTGTTTTTTCTATTATTATTTTAGTCTTCTTTTCATATTTTCTGTTGTACAGCGCCACCTATCGGTGTTTTTGGCAACTTTTTTTTTCAAAATCCGTTTCCCCATGTCTTGAATAGTATGTGTAAAGAATTTGAAGCCTTTACACTGAGTAGTTCGATATACAGGGAGGTCAGAGTAGGGGTGTTTTAATTCTGGTCACCCGGTATGTTTCTCGAGTGCTCATTTGACGAGAACGTTGCATGGCGTTCGCTGCGCAAACTAGCGGCGGGGTTCCTGAAGCTGGATCGGCTCGTAACCTGAATTTTAGCGCAAAAAATCGGCCGAGAGACGGGTCGTATCTCAAAAAACTCATAAGTCGAGGTACTACTGTACACTAAGGCAATTATAACACACATTCGGGCACGGTGGCCCAGTTGGCATGAGCAGCGGGCCAGTGATCTGAACGTCCCTAGTTCGATGCTCGTCGCTGCAAAATCCACCGTCGTGTTCACTAATGGTGGACGGGGCACGTAAAATAGGTCGTAGCTATAATGCCCTCCAAGTTCTCAAATTTACCTCTGGAGGTGCAGGGTCAAGTGTTCCGGTCTCGTCACTTGACTCGGTTCAAAATTACGGGACCGATGTTCTTCGAGGTCAAGTCAGACTTTATCCCTAGTGGTACCTCGCCTTAAAGTGAAACTGCTTACTACCCTTCGCCGAGGACTTAGGTCCTTTGGACTTGGTGTAGGCTTTCCTACACCAAGTTGATTGGAAACAACAACATAACACAGATTTTCAATCCCAGTGCAGAGCACTGCAAAATTTTTCCAATCAAAGATTAACAAATGCATATTTTTTTTTCTTACATAATGATGGTACACATTTAAATAAAGAGTGCGTCGTTTTCAAATTTTATATTTTTTAGAAGTTAATACTTTACAGTTGACTATTGGCTACATCATTACAACTGTTTTTTGAAAAATCTAAATAAATAGAAATAAAGGTTTTTTTAGTGCACGTATCATCGATTGATCGAATGTAAAAGACAGAAAACAGAATTCAAAAACCATGCATTTGTTAGTATATGACTAGAAAAATACCGACAGCAAACTGCTGCACCGTCATGACCCTCCAGTCGTATATTTTGATTGGAATAGAGATAACACTATATTTTATTTCAGCGCGGTTTTTCCATTACATAGTCCTGCGGTGAGCGCATAAAGCATGAGTTTCGTTACTCCTACTCCATGAGTCCAGCAGATGAAATTCGTTCTGACAGCCATAACACCTCATCATACACAATATTCTAGCATTGGGACCAACTTCTCTGTTCGAGACCATTTTTTTTTAAAACCATCCAAGCTAAATATATTAAATGAACTATCATAAGCAGTTAAAAACCTTGCTACTATCCTCAGAACAGATATTTTTCATTGGATTTGCGGAACAAATTCAAAATTTTCTATTCTTTTCGGTATAAATCGGAATTTTTTTTTCAAGCCTTCCGGCCATGACGCCAATCCCTTCAAATTACTTTTCTGACAAGCTCTAGATTAGGGGTAATCAACCTTTTTAAACTTAACGCCCACTTTTGTATCTCTGTCAGGAGTAAAATTTTCTAACCACCCACCGGTTCCACAATAATGGTGATTTATAAAGTAGGGAAGTAACTTTATAAAATTTACAAAGCATAGTTATAGCAAGTTAAAACATATAATAATAATTACTTACCAAATACTTTATGTCAGACTTTCGCTAAGTTTGGTAGAATAAATCTTTATAAAAGAACTTACTGTAGTTAAATCTATCGTTTAATTTATATGAAGTCTGATGAAATTACATTTAATTAAATTATCATTTGGATGCTTTGTAGAAAGATGTTCTCACAATCGACTTGGCTTCATTGCCACATTGGATCATGTTTGATGACACAATAAACTCATTGGATGTTGTTCATTTACAACAGAGTGCATTATTTTTCGTTTTTATTTGTGACTCGTTATAAATATACAGTATCCTGTAAACACTAAAGGATTTTATGAAAACCTAATGAAAATGTGTTTTAAATAATGCCAAGAAAATATTTTAAATAGTTTTAAAAAATTTGCATTTCAATGTTTTTAAAAAGTCAATTAAAAAAAAAAAAAAGGAAAGTTCTTCAGTATCGGATAAAACCTCTACCTCCCACTAGTGGGCGCTAGGGACCGGGTTGATTACCACTGCTCTAGATAAACAGATCCCTAAGATTCGTGTAGTTCTGCTTCAAGTTCAAGAGCACATAGCCTTGAATTTTTAAAAATATTTTTGTCGAGTATGCTTTTATTTTTTCACACGACAGATTTAATGATCTTCCAAACCATCTCTTACTTTGATATTTATATTGTTGTGTTTCGAGATTTAGTAGTTAAAAAATGTCAAAAATCTTAAGACTGCTGAGTAGAACTATTGGGTCGTCCAGCTCATTGCTAGCCTGTGGAGAAAAAATTTTCAATGTTTGTCGTCTTCGACTGAAAGATTCCTTTTTTTAAATTGCACTCCGTAATACAAAAAGAATTTTTTTATTTGGCTCTTATATTCATTTTAGAAAATTTGTCCACCAAATTAAATTATTTGTATTTAAAACACTATATACGTTTTTCTCTCCAAATAATGCAAATTTAAAATTGTGATTTGCGTGTCTTAAAAATAGGATTGCGAACTTAGAAGCTTTTTTACGGAAAGAAAAATATACCCTAGAAAATAATTTCTTTCTCTATTACGGGGTTCAATTGAAAAAAAAAATCTTTGAAAACCAATCATTGACAATCATTGAAAAAAATTTCTCCATAGGTTAACACGGAGATGAGAGAATCAAATATGTTTACTTAAGGCTGCTGTGTACCAACCCTTTTGGATTCACTCACCTGAATGTTAACCTATGGAGAAAATGTGCCCAAGGATTGCCGACTTGGATTTGAATTTTTTTTTAAGTTGTACTCCATAATACAGAACGAAATTTTACACCTTGGGGCATTTTTCATTTTTTTAAAATGTAAATAATATTTTAAAATTTAAACTATTCGGGAAAAACTGGTGTAGTGTGTTTTAAACGCTCATAAATTCCTTTGGTGGATGCAATTTATAAAATGGATCCTGTTGCAAGGTGCAGAAAAGTTCGGGATATCTGAAAATACCATTTTTATTGGATTATCAGCATTTATGTAGCTGTAAATAGTAGACACATTTTATCCATAGGTTAACATTAAGGTGAGCGAATCCCACAGGGTTTGTACGCAATAGCCTTGAGGTTGTGCATTAGTTGATATCACAGAGCTTCAATTTCAGTGTTAAGCTATAGGAAGTTTTTCAAACACAGACTAGAAAGTATATATTCTAGAATTCTGTTTGCTTCATTTGAAAACAGATTTTTAAAAGCAATACGCGGGTTTTAAAAAAAATCTTTTAATTAATTAATTAATTAATATTTATTTATTTTTGAAAAAAAAATGTATTTTCAGAGATAGACTTCACTAATTGAATGCCCTGTAAAAGAGTAACGACTAAAAAACTTTCAAATCGGAAAAAAACGACGCGTTTTTCATTTGAGAGTCTACTCTCGTATGCAGAAAAGTAGAATTCAAAAATATGAATTTGCTAATTTGATAAGAAATATACATGAGAGGAAAATTTCCCGTAATTTTGAAGATATGCGGTGTGAATCGATGCAGCTACTTAAATAAACTAGTCTAACAGTCTATCCATCAGATCTTGCTTTCTTTAAAAGCAACTGACAAAATAACGTAACAATTTATAACACTGTTTCCTTTTTGGAATCAACCATGACAAATATACACTGAAATAGAAAAAAAGTCTGAAAGAAAAATTGTCCTAAATTATTCATATACAGTGGCTCCCAAAAGTGTTCGTACACTTACGAATTTCAATGAAATAGGGGTCTATCCATTAATTAAAATGAATATTTCAGAATGGGCATTTAATAATAAGATCTATAATCTATTCTTAACAAAACTACATGAAATATTTTGAAAACATAGTAAAACTTTATTTTTAAGAAACCAGTAATCAAAAAGTAACAAAAACTTTATCTCACAAAAGTCATCGCACACTGAAATATTTTCGGATAAATTCATAATTAAAATTATCATCTGGCACTTTATTTTTATTTTTGAATTGTGGTGGCATTTAAAATATCGTTTGGCTTTAATTTTTGCTTGCCTACTCCGTAATATTCTATTTATTATTTAAAAATGGCTCGTAGTCGTAAAGAAACAACAAACAGCATTCGAAAATTGATTATTTTTCAACATTGTAGTGGTAAATCAGTTCGGAATATTGCTAAATTACTTAATTTATCCCATTCTACTGTGCAGTATGTGAAAAAACGCTTTAAAGAAGAAAATTGGATCGAAAACAAGGTAAGAAAAGGCCGTGTCTCTATAATTGTCCACAAGTTTTGAAAACACCACCTCAATCGCCAGATTTAAACCCAATAGAACATATTTGGAGAGAACTGGAGGTTCGAGTACGAAAACACGACATTCACACGAAAAGCGAACTAAAAGTAATTATGATGGATGAATGGATGAACATTGATGCAAAAATTACAAAAGAACTAAAGCAATCTATTCCCGGACGTTTAAAAGCTGTTGTGGATGCTAAAGGATATCCTACTAAATATTAATTTAACGAAAAATTAGAATATTTACTAAAATATAGAGATTTTTTACAAGTGTACGATGACTTTTGTGAGATAAAGTTTTTGTTAGTTTTGAATTATTGGTTTCTTAAAAATAAAGTTTTACTATGTTTTCAAAATATTTCATGTAGTTTTGTTAAGAATAGATTATAGATCTTATTAATAAATACCCATTCTGAAATATTCATTTTAATCAATGGATAGACCCCTATTTCATTGAAAATCGTAAGTGTACGAACACTTTTGAGAGCCACTGTAGATGATTTTTAAAGTGTTGTTCGCCATTTTTTATTCAAAATAATAACAGAAACTTATGACCATATTTTTTGCTGACAATCTATTTTCAATCTCAGTAATGTCTGAAGATTTTCGTGAGATTATCTCTCCTTTTATCAAGTGAAAATATTAGTTTTAAAGTTGATTACTTTATTTATTATTTTTTATTTTAAAGGAAGAAAACTAAGGAGATGGAGGACAAATAGTTCCTACAATTTCAGTTTGATGCATCGTTTTTCAAGTTTTTGTCACCACTTTCAAAAACTACAAATGTCCGATAATTTTTGCGAAACGTACTGCTAACATCATCTCGAACTTAAGAATTATGTCAAATTTCTGAAGCTTATAGATCGAAATTCAAAAAGTAGAACACATCATTGAAAGGATCGTGAAAATTAGGTCTTCATATTCCCCGTTTCAGCGGATGTTTATCTCTACCTTTTCCCCGCCCGTTACTTCCAGCCTACCGCTTCAAATCTCTGTTCTTGAATATCAGTCAGTATCCGGTGGCCCATGATCAAATCAATAGTACGCAATGACGCGGAATAGGACTGTCTTTCAATACATGTGGAAAAAAAAGTTTCATATTTCCGTCACACCTGCTCTCTGTTAAGTGAACCTCAAAGACAATCATTGCGAAATGTTTTCATGTGAGCATATCATAAAATATGGAAACGCCAAAGTATCCCATCTTTGTTCTTTAGAATATTCCTCAAGCATTGTATCGCACGGTATATATACACCGAAAAGCATTCTGTCTCTCATTAGACGGTAATTCGAATTTTTTTTAAAGCATAAAACGGGATGGAATAAGTAACTGAAGTTACATATATTTACACATTTTACGTCTTATTTTCTCATCTGCGAGTCTTTGAAGTAAGTGATGATTTATTATAAACTTTCTCATTTTTGTCTACAGTTTGGAAAATATGAAACGAACTTCAACTTAAAACTACAATGAATTTTAATTATGTACTAAATTCTCATTCATGACTCAGAGTTCTCAAAAAAGCATCCTTCTAATTTTCTTGGTGGAAAACATATTACGGAACTTTTAAAACCAAATAACACTCAAGCCACATATTTGTACAATGATTGCATGGCCAGACACAACACTTTTATGCTGTACTGTCCATGAGTGTCTTGCAATACAGATCCACTTTGTGCCTATTTATCTTTGATTGGAATTTTTCGCAATTTGTCATTTTTAAAGGATATATTTAAAATTTCTTGCAAAGTATCTCCATGTAAATTTGTTTAATATTCCTTTGTTCTATTTTTTATTAGATGCCATCGGGATTTTTCTTTTGGAGTAAAAATCTTAAAATAATATCCCTTAGGCTAAAATTATGCAGCTACTTGAAAATAAAGGCTAAAATAGTTTATTTAACTATATTTGTTAATTTCCATTAGAATACCGACGCACTGCTGCTGAAAATTAACACATTAATTCCCGCAGATACAACCACGTTGCGAAATTTGTATTCCAAACAAAGAAGCTATGTAATACAGGGGATTAAGCTTTAATTTTAGCTTTAATTTTATATCGCGTTTTAGGCACTACTTTCCCATCGGGTTTCAATCTTCATTAAATACATACGAAATACAAATATTAAAAATTTTATCGATTTATCTGTACGAGCACTCAAAATTATCATTTATTTATTAGTTTAAACATTTTAATTTTTTCTTTCGTAAGAAATAGATAAGAATTTGAATATTTTTTTTATAGAAATACATAAGTTCTGTGAAATAGTGTAGTAAATTTTAACTGGTTATGTTACTCTAGTAAATTTTTATTGACAATATATTGTTTATATATTATATCGCTGCACACTAAATATGCTTAACTAATAGAATAATTGTGACTTGTTGACTATGCTTTCTTTTTATCTTTAAATATTTAAGATCAATGAATTTTTTAAAAATGAATATAGCTATAATAAGTTATACAGGTTATACAAGTTAGAAAATAGCTATAACAAGTTTTTTTTTCACTTTGTACTCTACTAATAAAAATATTATGATATATTTGGATACAATATTCAAAGCAAAAAAATAAGGTAAATGCACCTATAATGGGCCATGTCCCTATAATGCAGGGCCGCTCAGAGGGGGGGGGGGGGGAACTGGGGCACTTTGCCCCAGGCCCCCAAAATTTTTTTTAAAATTATTTATTAGATTTCCTCCGAAAGAAAATTCTGAAACTTGTACCGTACTTCAAAATTCAAAATAATCTCCTGAAAAAAGCCCCCCCCCCCCCTCAAAAAAAAAAAAAAATTATTCGATTAATCAGATTTCTTGGGGCCCCCAACAGAAGTTTGCTCCAGGCCCCGTAAAGTCTCTGGGCGGCCCTGCTATAATGGGCCGCCCTTTAGAAATGTCGAGAAATTAAGGGTCTATTGTTACCTAAGGCAGTAGAAGGGGTGAGGGTCATTGGCCGGGCCATTATAGGTGCATTTACCTTAATGGTAAAAAAAAAAAAAATTCAGGTAGTCTCTTCTAACGAAACTACCGCGGGTTATTAACGTAGGATTACTTATAGTTGCAATACCTCTCTTTTTTTAAAAACAATAAAATTCCTACATACGAAGAGATAGTAAGAAAAATAAGTTACATATGTCTACTCTGCCACTCTTGATTTATACCTCACGACGACGATTTAAGCGTCAAAAATTTTGCTTTCCGGAGGACCGTTATGGAGGAACGTAATCCTACGGTAAAGAGATATAAATGACTGCAATTAGATTTCCTTGAGATTTATATATGTAAATATTTCATATTAATTCCACAATATTTAAAAAAATGTTTCTTTCTTAGTTCTCACATAAGGATGGTTCTATTTAACGATTAGCGTCAGTCTGTGTTGTAATATTTCTTCAACGGTTTTTCTTTTCTGATTTTTAAGTTTTCTCCTCTCATCTATTATGTTGATAGCGTAAAATTCTTTCTTCCGTTTAGAGAGATTTAAATTTAGTTTATTATCTAGAAAAACTGATTTTAATACCATTGCAGATTAATGAACATATTCAGAATATGAAGTTTTTTTCCCCCTCAAATGCACAGCTGTTTGTGTCGTTCAGTACATCTGTACGCGTTTAATTGTGTCGTAACTTAGTACTCGTTGCGTCTTGCATTCAGCATAGTTCTGAAACAGTGCTCATCATATAAATAATGTTTTGTGGAACGGGGAAAAAAACAGATACTTTGATGTTCTTTGTATTCCCGGATAAAATCTCGATAGAAAAGACTTTTTTAGAGCGTGTTTATTATCTATTCTTCATTTGGGAAATATTTTGCATTATTTTATAGTATTTTTTGACTTTACACGCCTCTGGAAAATAAAGTTTTCCTAACTACCCGAGTAATCGTGTTCTAAGATTAATAGCAGTTTATTTTAAAATCTAAAAAGGTCTTAACAAACCAATAACTGAACCGAATTTAGCATATAACTAACTTTACACAGAATAAATAACGCAAAAACTCCTACATCCAGGCAGCACCCGATCTAGCGGTTTCGTCACCCCAGACAAAAAGACAAAATGCCGCGCCTTAAGAATATATATATATATATATATATATATATATATATATATATATATATATATATATATATATATACAGTGGGTTGCCAAATTATTAGGGACACCTTGAAAATTAGACAATTCCATTGTTATTTGCAAAAATGTTTACAAATTGAGGGTTAGAGATAATGTAATTTATTTTAGTTGCGTAGAGTGTTTTATTTAGAACACGAAAAGAGCATATTTGTTATTAATATGTATTTATTCTATCTTAAACAGTCATTTGGAAAAAAATTTGGTAAAACGCTTAATATTTTGTAATGCCACCCTTTGCCGAAATTATGGCTTCGAGACGTCGAGGCATGCTCTCAATGCATGTTTTTGCTTTTTCTCTCAGTTCTGGACAATGATTCCATACGTATATCAGCTTTTCGATGAGTTGCCGCTTGTTAGTGATCTGTTCCGTCGCTATTTTCCTTTTTGCGAGCTCCCACATATTTTCGATCGGGTTAAAATCGGGTGAATTGCCTGGCCAGGACAAAATTCTGACATTATTGTGAGCCAGGAAGGCTGTTACACTTCTGGCTTTATGGCAGGGAGCTGAGTCGTGCGTAAATACGTACTCCTCATCATCAGGGAACCATTCATCGACTTAAAGCAACAGGCGATTTTCCAGGACTTGCTTGAACTGGTCTTGTCTCATTGTCCCCTGGACGATGTATAGGAGCCCCATTCCTTTCTCTGATATCACAGACCACACCATAATGCTTAGTGGGTGTTTTACACTCTCCTCGAGGCACTCAAGATGAAATTTCTCTCCGGAGCGACGTCGCACAAATGCGTTTCTATCAGCCAAAATTTGGAAAATTGACTTGTCGGAGAAGCAGACCTGTAAAATACTAAGTAAGCATCAAAAACTCTTTGTTCAGAAATATTACACAGTAATAAATCATATTTACTCGACTCCAGTCCTCAACTGTCATATTCTTGTGTTCTTGAGCCCATAACAGTCGCTTTTTCTTCATTGCTTCAGTCAGGCGTGGTTTTTTGATTGGGCGATGACCCATGAGGTTCCATTCAGCCAATCTCCTCTGGACTGTCCTTTTCGAGACTTTGATCCCTTCGTCATTGATCATAGTGGTGAGCCGAGACACACTCTGTTTCCGATTTTCGAGGCAGGCATCCTTTATCTTGCGGTCATTACGACCGTTGGTAATGCGTTTTCTTCCACTTTTGCCTCTACGGTCCGCTTCCAATTTCACATTATTGTCGATTTTTTTCTTAATCCGGTTAACCACTGATTTAAAAACAACGGCAATCGATGCTATCTGTCTTTGGGAATGTGTTGTGTTTAACAGAAGCGTCTTTATTTCAGTACATTTTCTCGGGGAAATTTTCCCATGCTGAAAAATCCAATAGTGATATTTTTAAAGATTAAAGCATAAAAACAAAAATATTGACTGCAAAAATAATACAATATTAAACAAAACTTACAAAAATAACACAATAGTAAACATAACTTACATTTCTGTTTTTTCTGTTGAACCGCCACGAATTACCCACAGTCGAACACACGCTTTCACCTACTCCAGAGTAATGCACGCAGGTGTTGCCACTTTGTAAAAATTACTTCTAATGTTGCCAACAATACATAACAAATGAGAAAATGCATGAGAATAATTATTTTTGGTAATAAGATACATTTAAATGTCGAAATATCAGAAATTGCGTAGTGTCCCTAATAATTTGGCAACCCACTATACACACACACACAGATATATATATATATATATATTTTAAATAAAGGTACATATTTTTTATTTTCAATAAAAATCAAATCATTTTTTTTTTTTTTTATATAAAAACATAGATTTAGAAAGGAACATATAACATAACATAACATTGATAATCAAGCAGTACAAAACAGTAGAGATTAATTAAGAAATATCTGTACCTAGCCACAAATTGTTAACCATATAATTTTTTACATTTTTAAATGCTATTAAAATTTTTTTTTTTTTTTTTTTTGGCACAAACAATCAAAATACTATTATTTTGAAAATAAAACAAGGTAACATCAACTACGCTAAAATCACAAAAAACTTTTTTTTCTTACTTTCAGTTCTGCAAACTTTTTTATTACATCTTTTAAATTTACTTGATCAGCAATTTCATGCTCAAATGCCAAAATGGCCAAACCATAAAGACAATTTTGTGTAGTAGTCGAACGTAAAAAGTTCTTAATTAATTTTAACTTAGAGAAACTCCTTTCGCCACTTCCTACAGGTATTGGTATCGTTAGCAATATTCTTAAAGCAATAGTAAGGTTTGGTCAAAATTTAACTTTGTAATTAAGCTCAGTACATTGCTTTAGTTTTTTTTTTTTTTTTTTTTTTGGGGGGGGGGGGGGGCAAATGCGCAGATACTGCTGAAATTTCCTCTGCTAATTCTACCCCATTTATGTCAACAAAATCATGGAACAGAATACATGCAAGAATAATGCTATTATGTAATGAAACTGCTCTTTTTTATTAGGGGTTATTACCCCTAATTATGTCCCCTAACAAATGTCCGGGTTGCCCGCCCCTAGAGCGGCCGCTTCATCCAGGCTGACTCATAAGCCTCTATCTCAGGGGTGGCGAACCTTTTTGGATCAACGTGCCATTTTTTCTTAAGAAATGTTTAATGAGGCCATAGACATGCCGTCAAATAATTTTGACTTAGTGATTATTGGGAAAATAATAAAACTAAATACTAACAACTCAAAACTCTTTATTTACTAACAAAAAAATACAGTTATATGTGTAATTCAAATTAAAGTAACATTAGTGTGCCTTCTGTTGTTGCAGATTAGATGACAAATAACTTATATTAGGGTAGTAAGATGTTACTTTTAGCAGAATGCATGCTGAACTGGAATCATCTTCCAGACGGTTTCTAAGCGAGTTTTTAATGTTATTCATCTCTGAAAATAATGACTCGCAGGCATAAGTAGATGAAAATATGGTTAAAACAGCATGAGCCAGCTTCTTCGAACAGTTAAATGTATCTGGAATCGAATTCCATGTTGCCAAAATTTTGTTACTGGCATTTTTACTTATATTGCTAGTTAGTCTTTCTGTTTCAATCAATTCCAACTTTTTCCTTGTTTCAATAAATTTTTGAATCCATATTGAACTAGACTGGAAATCAATCAGCTGCATTTCAAATTCTTCAATTTCCAACCAATCGAATGGGGACAAGTTCAGTTTATCAAATGAAATCACATCAGGGTACAAAATAAACGAGCGTTTCCGATAATTCTTTGAACTGAGAAAATCTCGCTGAAAATTCCTTGATTGAAGAATCAATTACGGAACTTAATTCATCAATAACTTTTTCTTCGTCTGGTTTGTCATGTACATCTAAATCTTTGATATTTTTTTTCAAGTTTCAGAAATATTTGTAGTTTTTTGTAATAATATCGTTCCTGAAAACATGCAGTTTAGCGTCAAAAGCGCGAATGAGATCCATTATGACGATAATTGTTTTATTTGTGCCTTGAAGCTTTATGTTCAATTCATTGAAATGTTGGCATATGTCTGTAAAAAACATCAATTTTGAAAGCCACATAACATCCAGCAACTGTGGGTATTGATCAATTTTTCCCTCATTTTGCAGAAACAGTCTGATTTCTTCCAAGCAGTCAACAAATCAATTCCCGCGGCTCAACCAGCGAACATTATTATACATCAGTAAGCCATAATACACCGAGTTGACTTCATCCAACAAAACATCAAACTTTCGCTTATTTAAAGCCTGCGACGATATGAGGTTGACTATTTTTGTGACTAACGCCATTACATTATCAAGAGATGTTAAACCACTCTTAGCACATAAGACTTGTTGGTGAATGATGCAGTGGAATTCAAGAATCGAATGTCCTACGTCTGTTTGAAATAAACTAATGTAACCATTTTTTTTGTCCACCATACTTGAAGCACCATCAGTTGTTACTGAAGAAATTTTTTTTCATATCAATTTCTTTCTCAGCAAGCGAATTTTTAACAGCCGTACAAATATCTGAGCCCTTTGTAGTTGTTAGCAACGATATTATCGCAATTAATTCTTCCTTAATGACGTTTCCTACGCAATATCGAGCAAAAACCGCTAAACATGCAGATTTAGTGACATCAGTACTTTCGTCAAGACATAGCGATATGAAAGGAGCGGAGTTAATGTCATTTTTTTGTTGATCTGTTGCATTTCCGGCCAGTTTTAAAATTCTTTCTTTTATTGTGTTTCTAGATACAGGAGTACCTTTGATGCGCTGAATTATTTTATCTTTATTATCAAAATCATCAAAAAGTGAAGACGCGCATGCTAACCAGGCTTCCTTCAAAAACTATCCCTCTTGAAAAGGTTTACTATGCCGAGCAATGACATTTGCAGCCGAGTAACTTGCGCTCGTATGACAATTTTTGCCAACATATTTAATCATAGACGTCGACTGTTTATTTCTGACTTTTATTGCACTTGCAATTAATTCCTTTTGCTCTGGTTCTCTTTTTTGACAAATAGATTTGTGATTTGTTTCAAAATGCCGTTTTACAGAGGATGGTCTACATACCACTGTTCCAGAACATAAAACACACACCGCTTTGTCGCCTTTACTAATCATGCCATATTTCTCGGTCCACCAGGTTTGAAATTCTCTGTTACACATGCTATCTTGCACTTTTTTTTTTTCTGCTGAACTAGCCATGTTAAATAACAGTTAAAAATCGTAAATATAACACAAATAAACTAGATAAACTTTTAAAGTTACGAGACGAGACGAGTATGCTTAAACAAACTATGCGTCATTAACGATTGTAGTCCACGATGTAACTAAGGCAAGACAATGGAGAATTTGCACGTTTTTTGATTTTATAAGGATATTATAGAAAGCAACGAAATAAGAAAATTAGTACTTTTTTTTAAATTTGAGCTTTAATTACGGATTTCTGAAGATTTTAACATCGCACTATTTATCGTATCACGAAAACGCACCATGAATACAGTGCCGGCTTGTGACTTTCCGCCCGCTGCCCCGCGCCGGGATCACTCCGTAGTGCAGGCTTCCCGTTCGATCGTAATTCTTCATAGTGAACTTTGTTAATTTTAATTTAATTGCAAACCGTTTTGATCGGTGGCGTGCCCAAAATATTGTATAGCGTGCCATCAATGGCACGCGTGCCCTTGGTTCGCCACCCCTGCTCTATCTTGTTTTCGTTTCCTCGAAACACTCTTCGCAATACCATTGTTGCTGTTCAAATTCCATTTTTCGTTATACCGATGCTGAAACGTGGCGCAGCTTGTCCTTTCTGGACCTTGCGCCATTAAACCTCAACCAACTAACCGATGCTAAAACTTTCCTATTCGGCTACTTTTCGAATTAGATTACGTTTCTCCGAGTTCTCGAAGCTTGGACACTGCTTTCCAATTTGGATGTGGAGATGAATATAATTTTAATATTATCACGCCCAGGAGCTGTAAAATATCATGAAATATGCGTTAATTTCTACAAACACGATCCATCTAAGAAAAGACTGAAAGAGAAAAGAAAGACATGTCCAAGTATCAGATAGAAACGACGTTTCACTTGGCGAGTATGAGCAACAAAATGGCCTAATGCCTCAGTTGGGATATATAGGAGCCTTAGATAAGGCAATGATGCCATGATAATCTAGCATACGCCAAAAACTTTCGATCATTAAAGCAAATATTATTTTATCAACGTTTAATCTGCTTCTGACTTTAAATCAAAATGAAAAATATTTGATAGAAGAAAATATTTACCTAAAATTTTTTAAAAATTTACCTAATTATTGTTATTATTACTTCCTTTTTCAGATCAAGATGATTAATCTTCTATCATGGATCTTTATGCTGTTTCTATCAATGAAACTCTGTAGCTCTTCGCTGTCTGGTAAGTTACTCCACGACTATTATTCATCGGTATCAAAATGAAGTTTGAGGAACAATAAGCAATCTACTTGCCGCTTAGCTGAAATGAAAGCTCATTCTTTTCCTATTGAAAGAGGATCTAGTTGCTCTCGCTGAATTCAAAGTCATCTAAAACTTTATAAGTGTGTTAAGCATTTGCTAATTTTTTATTTTATTTCACTCGTGTTTTCACATAAGAGTGGGTCATAGGCAAAATGGTATAAGTCAGATTTTTGGCAAAATTGGGCTAACTCGTGTTTTGTAATCTCAAATTTATTCTTCAGCTTATGGTATAGAGAGGTCAGTCTTGGTTCAGCTGTAGGGCGGATAGGTGGCAGCAATTATAATATGTATGTTTATAATGTGAATGGTTAAAAAAAACTTTTATTTCTTCGGTTTTTGATATAATTGCCTAAAACACCATCAAGGAATAAAAATACGCTTTCCTTAATACAATTGAGGGAAAGGGAAGAAAGAAAGAGAGAGAGAGAAAAAAAAAGTTTCAAGATACAAGTGGAATCTACAATTTAGAATTTCGCAAAAGTTCAATTACCTCAATTTTTTTTTTTAAACTAATTTCACTTTGCCTTTGACCCACCCAAACAGTTCATTATGCATATATAAAAAAAATTTAAACAATTTGAAAATATGTTCCAAAATTTTTTTAATTCAAGAATGTTTAACTTTTGATGTATTCGCTGAAATAATATCCGTATTTCCGTTGTATTTTGCATCGAAAATAATTTGTCTCTAGGATTTTATTACCATTTTATCTATTAAAGTTTTAATCATCAAAAATCACTTTTTCAGAGTAGTGATAATTTTCAGAGATTTTACTGTGAATCGAAAATTCCGAAAACAGTTTACAAAACAGAACACTACTCAATTTCTCAGCCAAATGCTGAGAGGAATTTTAGCTACATTCCTTTTACATAAACAATAAACTTTTCCGTGGCAGATCGTGAAAAATTCCATTCCGAGATAAGTAGACTTCAAGCAGGGATGTACACTGCTGGCCATTAAAATTGCAACACCATGAAAGAGGGATAATACAAACGTGAAATTCGAATGAAAGGAAGAGGATGCTGGGATATGCAAATACAATTAGCATTTAAACGCAATCGAACGACACAGAAGGGAGAAACGGCATCTCAAACTCTGTATAAAAGTAAAGTTACGTAGCGGGTTTCTCATTCGGAAATCGCATTTGAATGTTGTTTGTTTGTGAGAAGATCATGTTATGACTCGTATAAGAAGGAGAAACAGATATCAAAACGTGTTCGAATTCAATAGCGGCAGAATCGTGGCCTATCGAGAGTGCAGTTTATCGTTCCGCGATATTGCTACTCGCATTGGTCGGAATCCAACGACTGTCATGCGAATGTGGAATCGATGGGTTCAGGAGGGCCATACTGAACGCCATGCAGGATCTCAACGGCCTCCCGCCACTAACGCCCGAGAGGACAGACATGTTGTCAGGTCGGCCTTGCAGGATCGTACAGCCACATCACGGACCTTTAAGTCAGGAAATGGGCTTGTCTGCAGCACAAGTATCCGCACGGACAGTGCGATGACGTCTGGAGCAGCACGGACTGTCTGCACAGCGACCATTATTGCGGCTTCCCTTGACACTGCAACATAGAGACGCGCGGCGAAAGTGGTGCGTCCAACGGCAAAACTGGATACAGGAATGACACCACGTCGTCTTTTCAGACGAGTCCCGGCTTTGTGTGCAGCATCATGATGGACAAATCCGTGTTTAGAGGCACCGAGGAGAACGCACGTGGCCTGCTTGCAGTCGATATCGTCATACGGGCTCTGTAGCTGGTGTGATGGTATGGGCAGCCATTGGGTACTGGACACGAACACCTCTTGTTCGCGTCATCGATAGTCTGAACAACCAGCGTTACATTTCTCAGATCTTAAGGCCGGTTGCTGTGTCCTATCTTCGAGGACCCGAAGACGTCATCTTTCAACAAGATAACGCAAGACCGTATGTTGCCCGTCGTGTCCTGACCTACCTCGACAAAGAGGATGTTCGACTGTTGCCCTGGCCAGCACGTTCTCCAGATCTCTCACCCATTGAAAACATCTGGTCATGGTTTGCTGAGAGACTGGGCCGCCACCGCTCTCCAGCTACTACGATTAATGAAGTGTGGCATAGACTTGAAGCAGCATCTTGCCCGTACCTGTAATCTAAGCCCAGTTCGACTCTGCCTAATCGGGTTAGAGCCGTTTTAGCTGCCAGAGGCGGCAGCTGTGTACTAATTTTAGACCCTGTACACCTCAAAATTACCTACAAATTTAATCGTTTTCTTTATACTATGCTGTATACGTACAAGTAAACTGCTAATTTGCTTTCCTTCCTGGTGTTGCAATTTTAATGGCCAGCAGTGTACTTTAGGGTACGCATAGTCAGTACAGCATAAAAGTCATACATCTGGCAATACAGTTATCGTAGTAACAGGCGATTAGTGTAGTTCGATTCTGAAAGTAGTTCTTTGGTTTATGGTGTATATATATATATATATATATATATATATATATGTGTGTGTGTGTATATATAGTTCTATAATTTTATGGTATAGCTCTATTTTATATTTCAGCTATAGTATGACAAGAAAAGGGAAATTTGTTTTGGGACTTTTGTGAGCTGGATCTCCTGCAGGTCGCAGGGTTTACAACAAAACTACCCCTGATCCCGAACTACAATACTTCGCGCAGTTTATATACTTTGTGAGCAAAGTTAAAATAACAAACATAGGAGAAAGGGCTACTGAAAAAAATATTTCTTGACTACTTTACAAACTGTAGTAACTTTACAAACAGTCTCACTGATACAAACTGTAGAAGTATTTTTAATCATTCATTTATTCATCATTTTTTTTTCTTTTTTGTATCAGTCGTTTGCAGTATGGGATGGCATTATTTCATATCAATCATAGCTAATCAATTTGTTATTTTATTTCATAGGTTTAGACCACCATCTTCTTCATGCTGTGAATTCTTCGAATGAACATCTACAAGCCTGGCTGAGTGAGGCATCCGCATCGGAACACTCCCAGTATGTGCAAACACCAAATGAGTTTGCCCCCAATGTCGAAGGATTATTGGCCAAGTATTATGCAGGAAACAGGCAAACAAGTCCTCATCAGAGGAATGCCCATTTCATCGACTTGGAATCTTACCAAAAGAGGCATGCGACCCACCACTCTCTCGATGGCAGGCCTGATTTTAGATCCCCCTACCAAGATCACCAAGCAATGCATTCCGCTCCGGATTATGACGTCATCTCTCTGAAGAAACATGATTATGGGGGAGGACAGGGCTATGGGGGATGGGACATGTTCTCTGGTGGCCTGAACCTTGGACATGGGTCAGGATTGGCCCAAGTTGGGCAGGCAGTGAAGAAGGGCAAAGAAGCAAAAGCCCTGTTCATCCTCATGGCACCGTTGATACTCCTTGCTGTGTTTGGACCCATTCTAGCGACCCAAGCCATGATACCTTGGGTTGCCAACGGGGGACTAGGGACGGTGACCGCAGTTGCTGGCGGAAAACGCAGAAAAAGATCGCTCCACGATCCCAGACAAATGGCAGAAGTGGAAAAAAGGCTGCAACTGTTTCTAGAGGTTCAGGATTTTATTGCCAAGTCTGGATCGACGGATCTAGCAGAGGAAATGGGTGAGGCGTTTCTGCGATGTCAGAAGTACTCGGAGAGAAGAAACAAGTGTTTGGAAAGGGTTGCTTGTGAATACAACGATGAAACGTCGGCCATGGATCCTGCAGAGAGACGCATTGCTAAAATGTGAGTAGAAATTTATTTTCTGGCACATTTGAATAGTGGTCGAACTCCACTCTTGTTCGTTTTGTGATACAGAGCCTTAAAGTCTAATGAGTACTGAGGAATGACTGCTGAAGTCTGGTTTGTAATGTCCTCTGTTGGCAGCAGAAATAAGCTGGAGGTGTACCAGTTTAAAAATAAGATAGAAATGACTTTGTATGAACATGAAAGTGAGGCTAACTTTTTTTTTTTTTTAAGTGGAGTTGGACCACTATTCAAATAAGGCCTTCATATATGACGATTCACCCATTCGATGGGTGATATACTGTATATGTTGCAGATTAGTTGGTTGGTCGAGAGCGCTACGTTATTTTTTTAGCTCAAGAACTAATTAAACCACAGCCAATAGTTTAGCGACGATTTCGAACGGCTACAAACACTAAAGCCAAAACCGGGACTCAAGATCCGGATACTTGCGCATTAGCCATGCCATCATCATCGGCATAAATGTTCAGGAAAGTATAAAAACCCCCTTTGTTTTCACCCTTTTCTTCGTGTTGTGGCTTTAGGTGGCCAATTAAAGTACAATCCAAGTTGCAGAAATATATAAAATTAATAATAAAATAAACATTTTGCATGTTTTCTAAAAATCTATATTTTTTTCTTGGTAACATGGCAGGCTTTTGTCCATACCAAATTGCAGATTTGATTACTTTTTAAAAAAAAATTAAGGTATCACAATATAGAACCAATATCACTTTTTGTGTGTGTGTGGAGGGGGGAGGGCAACAGAAGAATGTCCATTCCTTAGCAGTGACGTAGCGAGCATAACTGGCGCCCTCCCTCGAAAAACATATAGTAATATAATATATAGAATTAGTTATTTTGGGACCATGTGGCGCCCGGGGCATGACAGACCCCCTTTCCCACCTCTTGCTACGCCACTGTTCCTTAGTCGGGATTCAAACCTGAACCCATCCATGGATGCTTGCGACTCTTCAACTAGAAAACTAGATGATGTGGCCGGCTATATCAAAATATTGCGCATGTTTGGAAATTTTTTAATCCTACCACAATGGGTCTATTACTAAACGCATATATTGGTATAAAGCATGTGCAAAACAATAGTTTGTGTAATGCTACTCACTATTTATTTGTTATTGTTACCCGTCAGATAGTTATACAGAACATGACAAACGAAGGACAGAAATTGGATGGTATCCGTTTTACTCTTTGAGCTCCGGCCTTCATTTCCATGTGAATTTTAGCAATGAAAGCTTTCAATAGTTTTGCCCTCTTTTTTTGTTTCTCCCAAGAGTTGAGGGATGACGTGCGACGGGCAACTGCCTTATTTTATAGCAGACTAGCTGAAGTACCCGGCGTTGCCCGATTTTCAAACAATAATATGCCTATGTTTTAATCTGAACTATCAACTATATCTATACAAAATTTCAGCTCAATGAAGCAATACTTTTTCACTTATAAAGGAACAAACATAGACCTATTCGAAATAATCAATAAGTTTCACAGTTTCAATGAAACACACTGATTTTTGAAAAGTTCAATAATTAAAGTTCGATTTACGCAAATTGTACGTAAAATTGTACATAAATTCAAAAACATAAAGTTTATAAGTTAAATAAAGTTCTGTAATATTATACCAATAAATTTCCAGTTGATAGCCAATAAATTCTAAATCTTTTTTTTAAACTTAAATGTTCAATAATAAGCGTGGTTCCAAATGTAATTTTCTTCAATAAACCCTTACACGTTGCCAATTTCAAAAATCTTTTTTGTATTTATCAATACCTCCTCCACTTGAATCTTTAAAATATTAAATGTTTTACAAATAAATGAAAATGTAGTTTGATGTGTTGCTATGGTTACTTAACTATGGTTGATAAAGAAAATTCAAATGTTAAATGTTTTCTGGTAATAAATGAAAATATCGTTTGATGTGTTGCTATGGTTACTTGACTATGGTTGACAAAAGAAAAATTGTAAAGGTGAAGCATCAGCTCAACATTTACGCCCCTAACTTTCTCTCTACTGATCAGATATACATAATATATAGCCTATGTCCATCTGGAATAATGTACCTTTCAAATAGGTGCAGTGGTTCCGGAGATTACCCTCCACATACAAAATTCGCTCTCTCTCTTTATATATTAGTATAGATATGTAAACTTTATTCAGAAAAATCAGTTTTAAAATTTTGTGGTTTTTATATTCAATATTTAATATATCCTCCGAGTCAGTTTTCATTTTTACTTTCTGTTTTAAATATAAATATTCTTATAACAAGGCAAACATGTTGTAAACATGGAAAGTCAATATTTCGAGTCTTTTTCGAATAGTTCTGAACTAATAACCGAAAATAAGATCGAAGGTTTTTATCTAAAAATAGCCGGAGCTATCATCAAATGATACCACTGTAAATGCAAGATGCTCCGATCTTTACCTTTTCTAAATATTGAGTCGCAACTGAATGTGTAACTGTAAAACTTATTTCCACTTTGAATTGTAATTTTGCACTTAGTCCTTCTAGTTACCAGAAAGGCTGAGGCCTTGTTAACATACCGCCGGGGCATAGCATTGCGCTCCTCCATTGGGGCTGACTGTTGACATGATCTGCCATTGGTTTGACACATCACGCGGTCATTTCGTCGAGCTCTCCGATTGGTTAAAATTTTTAATGCTGATGCTACGTTCTGAAAGTAATGTGAACAAGACCTTAGTCCCTCAAGTTACCCCCCAAATCAGCTCAAGGTCCTCTTTCATTGTTGAGGACGCATTCGAATATCTTTAATTTGCATAATGCCGTTATCCTTTCATTACACTGAAATCATAAATCTTTATTACGTTTTAGGGTTTTGCAAAATGTCATGTCAAATCTAATGGTACCAGCGTCTATCAAAGGACGTTTGAGCAAAGGATCTATGTTCGGAAAAAACCACAGAGGTCGTTGTAGGAACTACTGGTGTGAAGCAATAGATAGCTCTAAAGGAAAATTACGAACGTAGCTATACTCATGATGTATGGAAAATAAAATGTTATACCTGTGTCGATATTAAATTATATTACTATCAAATATCTTTGTTTAGTTTTATTTCATTTCTACTATAACCTAACATCGATCTTCAATAGAATTAACAATTCATCTAATCATTAAACAAGCAGTAATTGGATTCAAAGGCTATTTTAAATTCATCCACACTTCAGGGAACACCTGAAGAGTAACTTTGTTGTATTACATTCCTCAACTGATATTTATCTAAAACTGAAATTATTATTTTTTTAAAAACTTTGTTCATATTTACTTGAATCTATCCCATACCAACAACAGAAAATTTTCTATGCAAACATTTCCATATTGTGTAATTATATGATGCACAAAATATCAGACCGAATTAAAGGAATTTTTTAACACATAAGGAGAAAGCTGTCACAAATGAAAATGTTGTAACACGTGAATTGAATGTGCTAATGTTAAAATGCAATAGCTGAAGTGAGACTTAACAACACATCAGTAACAAATTTAAGAAAAATGTTTCCAGAAGCCTCCTTCATGTTTCCCACTTTCCAGGATATTTAAAAATTTTGTGCTTATAATTTTAATAATCAAAACCACATACCCATAATTTTAAAGACTGTATCAATAAATCCCAAAAATATACGTTAAGAGGTCTTAAAATTGTACACAAAATCTAACTCATGTAATGTTCTTTTAATTTATCTTAATGTCACAACAGTAAATACAATCGTGATTTTGAATTTTAGAAGTATATACCCTTATTAGATGTCCAAATGTTTAGACACAGAATTATATAATTTAACCAATTCTTAACTACAGCTGAGAAACAATGTTTTCTTGACAGCATAGCTTCTCCAGATGCTTAACATCGAGACACTCAAATCCAGGTGTGAAAACATGAAATTTTTTTCCAGTGATTTCACAGATATGCTGACTTGTTTTTAATATTTTATACTTCTGATACTTGTATCACTGCTGCCATTTTATTTTATGACAATTTACATGTAAAAAAAAATTTAGATATTCATTTAAACTCATTCTTTCATCTAGATGTGTTTCACCCCCCCCCCCCCCTCAAAGTCTAACAATGTATATTCTTCGTTAGAACACTTTATGGACCTATGTCAACAACAAATTCAGAATTTGAAGCATATTTGTAACACACATAAAAAAACAAGACTAAAAAAATGGCACTTTATTTAAGACTGTGCACAGTGGGTAATTAAAATTTTGGGCACATAATTACCCATACTGTGGATAATGAAACTAGCTGAAATTCTAATGGTATCCAAGATGTCTGGCACTAAGATTTACAGCATTTGGACAAAAACAGAAACACTGCCCAATGCTTAGACTTTAATTGTTATAAGCTAGGATGCACTTCTTGTAAACAGAGACTTAACTTATATGCCTGGACTGATATAAGCTATATGATCACAAAATGCAAGAATCAATAAAATCTTATAATTCAGAAGAATGGAAGTCAAAATGTTATGAAAAACATTTCAATTATCAAATTAAAATTTTTACTACAGCAAAATTAAAAATGTTATATGGTATTTTGCATAGTTCACACACTTGATATGAATTTTCACTGATGAATTAAACACACAAATATAATGCACATATACATGAAATCAGAAATGGCATAGTTCAATGTTATGAATTATCACAAACTGTAACAGATTCTGTGAGGAGGACTGTGGGTTAAAATCGCTCATATAATAAATTCCAAAACCAACTGATTTTCCATTCACAAATGTGTTTTCAGCCACAACACAGATAATTTCTTAATGTAGCTGGGGATAAAAAAAAATTAAATTATTATGCTCTTAAAAGACAGCCAAGATATATGTAATCTTGTATTTCAGTGATTGTTAAATACATTAACAATTGGCATATAAGGTCCAAACTCTTTCAAGTTCAAGGTCTTATGCATGTTACATTTAGCAATTGTTTACATTTGGCTATCATTTTTAAAACAGAATCCCTTTATGGAGAAGGGACAGTGCAGTTACAATCCTAACTCATTCATTTTAGCTTGATCATTTGCCTCCATAATTGTCTCAGTAATGAGCAATTTTGCTAAAGAGAGACATGCTAGAAAGATTTTAAAAGAAAAATGAAAATGAAACTGATAAGCTTTCAAAATCCAAGCAACAAATTTCCTGTTAACTAGAACTCAAGATTGAAACTTCAAACTAGAAAAAATTTGCATATATTTTTAAGATTTTTTTTCAAAGTGTTTGATTGATTAAAAAAAAAATTAAATTGTAAATTTACATTATAAAGCTTATGTAGCTATTGGTTAAGTTGATGCAAAGTTTCTTTCAAAATATTAATATTTTGAATGAAGCTAACTAAAAATGCATTACTTGAGTTACATAAGATGTTAATACCTTACATTGCCAAGGCATAATTTCTTAATAGGACAGAATTCAAAAACCAAAACACAGATAAATAAATTTGGTCACTAAATACACTGAAGTTATCTATTTTAAAAGCAAATTTGTAAAAGAATAGGCATTTGTATAATTTAAAATACATATTTATAGATATTCCCAAAATACAAGTCATATTGATGTATCAGCTTGAATTTAAGCATTTCATATTATAATCATGCTACAAGCATGAATTATGAGAAGTATTTAACTCGATGTAAAACTAAATGTTTCAGTGACAAGAAAAAAAATAAGTTACTTCTTAAATTTGTATGTGTGAATCACTAGCTTCAACAATGACAAAAATATATAAATGCAGTGAAACAGAAAAGAGAAACTGAAGTTAACAGTCTCTGATGCAAAAAAGGATCCTAGTTATAGTCTATACATTTATACTATACCATAAAACACTGTAAAAAGACATTACAAAAATATCAGAAAATAAGCATTTAACATTGCAGATCAATTTTTACTGTATGCATGATTTAATATCGAAAAAAATGCACACTTCCTCTTAGAATTTAAATTATGTACAAGCTACACATCATGAAAGCATATCTATGTTAAACAATGTAAAAATACGTACGATGGTTAAATGCAAAAAATGCTGACTGATAGGATTAAAATGCATATTTTAGTTCTAAACAAAGTTACTAAAAAATCAAATACGAATCAAAATTGTCTTAAAATATAGTGTGCTGTGTTGCAGAGTACCAATGCTACAATATAATCAAATAAATAGTATCTAAATATTGCTAGCCTAGTAGGGAAATGAGTAGAACCATTATAGAATACACATAGCTGTCAACTTTTGGCAATACACCAGTTTAAAAGAAATAATGCATTACATTAAAACAGAATAAATAAAAAAGCATTTCAAAAACAGTTACCATGCTTTACACTGCATTAGATTCAAAACAAATAGTTATTAACAAATGACTCAATTCACACCCTACGATCATAGAAATGTATTTCAAAGCCACTGCTAGTCTACTAACAATGGTTCTTACTGTAAGTATTGGTTAAAATAATAATGATTATAACCAATACTTATAGTACTGGTCAAGAAATGTAGTGGGGCATATTTTTTAGACTCGTGCCTGCTTTCTCCCCCAGGAAACAATCTGTGCAAGAAACAGGTCTAAGAGCACTATTTATGTTTGAAGGAAAAGGTATCACTTGTTTTACGAATTTATATTAAAAGTGGGAACTGTTAATGAAATTTCACTTAAAAACAAGGAAAATAATTTATTTTTTTTCAGCAAAGTAGAAGTTTTCGGGCAGAGAGTGGTGGTGGTGGTGGTGGGGGGGGGGGGGGGGGGGTCTTTTCCTCCTTAAAGTACTCCTCCACCCAAAAATGAGAAAATCTTACTTTAAGATGAGAATGATATTTGAAGGTATGAATAAATGTAAGATTTCTAAAAAGTGTGAAAGAGAAATAAAGTAATGAATGGAAAAGCATGATCCTGGCAAAAAATTCTCCTGCCTAGGAATGAATATCAACAAATTATACTAACCACTTTTCATACACCCATACATGTGATATCTAATAATTTAAAATTCCAAGAATCACTTGCATTTCAGACTTCCTTTTTCCTTGATCTCATATTCTCACATTTTTAAATGATTAACATCTACTTTTATAATACAAGGTTTCACATCTCTAAGCATCAGGAGATTTCACTTTTTTTTTTACCTTCTTTCTTTTAGATAAATGCATAAAAAAACATGGTATTATTTAATACTCTGGCTAGCAGAGATATTTTGAACACACTCACTGCATGTAATACATGTACTAAGAAACAGAATTTACGAAATTAGACACATCCAACTGTTACTTTAAGTAAAATGCATTGATTTCAATGTTTTAAAAAAAGGGAAGGGGGATTTGAAGAGGGAATAAGGGAATTAAAAATAGCACAGGAACACTTGATTATCCCAAAAGTTGGCAGCTATGAAGTATTTAAAATAGTATGTATAATGCAACATTATTAACTGGCTGCATCTAGCAAGATTCAAAATAAGCCTTATATTATATATATTCACACTGTTAATACACACAGTTAAAAAAAAAAAAAATAAATAAATGGATAAAAAAATAAAATACATAAACAGTCACCAAAAACAACTTTTTGCATATTTTCATGACAAAATCTCCCTAAAAGAAAACAAAACTTGTTTAACAGTTGCATTAGGCTCAAAGTATGTTTTTTAGTATGTATCAAAAATTCAAATACATACAGTTATGTAAAGCTCATATGTCAATATCCATATTAAAAGCTTAACAGGTATCTCTTTAAGACAGGTTTAAAGTGAAAGAAATTTCAGTCAAAACAATGTTTCCAAAACACTTCTAAAATTCATAACAAGATAAGAGAAAATACAATTTGAGAAAACCCAGGACTGAGCTTGTCTACTAAAGTCAAGTAATCAAACTTTGAATATGATTGTTACAGAAAAATCTATAATAAATGCTACATCGCTAATAAATTATCAGAAATAGCCTCATTTATTGAAAAAGGATACTTTTAAGGTGAACATCAAAAGATACACAACCCAAACCAACATTTTATACAGCACTAAGTGATTGCGTTTATTTTTAAAACTACCTGGTTTTAAAGGAAAACAAAACTACACCACTTCAGTCTTGTACTGTCTTAATGAGTTGGATAACATTTCATTTGCAAGTTTTCAAGAAACAAACTATCAGTAAATATTCCAAAAGGAAAATGTACAGCACAAAATATGCAACGACTCTTTGTTAAAAATGCCTCAGTTGATATGCTCCCCCCCCCCCCTCTCTCAAAAAAAAAACTTTAAGCAGAATATAAGTAAATTAGAATGTTTATATACATGTGCCAGTATATAAGTAATGTGAATACATATAGTGTTCATAGATATAGGTACACATACCTTTATGTAAAATGCCGAAGTTTAATATTTAGAATCTTGCCAGACACAAAACCCATTTCTTTCCCTACATTTCCCATCAACAGGTATCAATAACATACAAATGATTAATTTTCTTGGATAAACATAAGAGCATTTTTTTTTCGCTTTTTTTTTTTACTAACAAAGTGCAGTTACATAAAAGAATACTAAGACATAAGTTTTCAATAAAATACCTAAAAATAAATACTATACATGAAAATTATCAACCAGAAATTGATGAACTTAGAAATATTTACATCCCCCCTCCCTTAGAAAATGCCTAATTTTGAGAGATTCAAGAATACTAAAAAAAAAATAACCCCAAATTTAAGAGTTAACTCTATTATTTAAACTGAATTTAAAAAGCTGTGCAATAATCTACAGAAAAATCACACACTATTACAAACAATGTATAAGTAAAATATCTTCACAAAAATATATGCCATTAATAAGAAAATACAAAAAAAGCTACATCATAGGTATTAAAAAACAAAAAGTTAACAAGATATGCAAAAATACCACATGAATGTCTATTTATACTTCAAAAGGAAAAACAAAAGGAGCACATTTCCTTTTATAGGCATTGTTAAATGAAAAATGCAAATGTTTACAAACAATTATTGATACAATGACACACACAAATCTGAATTATATTGAAGGACTGCTTGTAAGATAGAATTTTCCACCCTCTTTTTGTGAATTAAATAAGAAATCCCAAGGGACTATAAAAATGTTTTACTTACAACCAATTAAAAAAAAGGAGGACAAGAGAAAAATAAAATTTTTAAGAAATGAGAAAATGTAATGATTACTCATTCTTAAAGAAAAGATGTTTTACACTGAAAAACATTTACACCATATACAAAGTTCTAATGTTTGCAAAAAGCTAAAATTAAAATATGGGTGGGGGAAAAAAAGGTTGTAATAAAACTATTTAAATTCAGGAAAATGGATAATTGCTACCACCAAAAAATAGCTTTGCTAAATCAATTCATCACCAGTACAACTTCTATTTTCAAAGAAAAAAAAAATGAGGTAATTTTCTTAAAATTTGTCATAATTTAAAAGCCATAACTCCTTTAAATTTTAATTTTTATGGTGATAAAAACAAAAATCTAAAACTACAGAGTAAGAATTTTCACTGTGCAATAGGTACCTTGGAAAAAAAATAATTTCCACTACGTATCAAATACAAAAAAATTCTAGGTAGTCTCCTCTAACGAAACTACCGTGGGTTATTAATGTAGGATTACTTATCGTTAGCTTACCTTTTTTTAAAAATGCATTTTGGTACTTTTCTGTTTAACTGTTTCCTGCTACTGGGTTTGGCGCGCTGCCAAGATTATAACCCACAATGCAGGACAATTTTTTCCTCTCCAAAGGACCATTATTAAGGAACATAATCCTACGTTAAAAACTCATCTACTATTCCTGTTATTTGCTGCAATAAATTTCTGTGGAAAAGGAATACTAAATATTGAAGAAAATAATGCATATTGACTTTAGCACACAATTGTGTTTAAGTTAATAGATATAAAAAAGAGAATGGAAAGTTCTTGAACACTTCAAATTATACATTTCAAGAGAATTTTTTTTTTTTTTTTGGGTGTGTGTTGATTTAATAATTGCACTCAAATACAGTTAAATATTATATAGAGATAATACTTTAATTGAAAATATTATGCCCCTTTTAGGACAGTGTACATGCATTCAATTTTTTTTTACACATTTCAAGCACAAACTGAATTTTTACAACTATTATAACTCTATTGTTCTGATCACCTTTAATTAAATATGATTAAAAAATACATGCAATAAGATCCTTTCAATTCTTTTCATGATGAAATTACATTACAATTCTATGATGTTAACCACCAAAAACAATGCCTATAATAGTGAAAGTGTCAGAACTTTAAAACCATATTCAATTAAAATACAAAGATGCTTAGTTGTACTAATTCATGCACCACCCAATGATTTAAGCACTGAGGTATGTGAAATGATAAAATATTTTCTAATGATGAGACAGCTTCTGTAAAACTTTCATAACATCTGCAGATTTCTTTTTACACAATAAAAAACAGTTTGAAGGTGTAATATGTTCATCCTTCATATAATATTTCAAATGGCACATACTTTTCATATACATTTTAAGTATACTCTTTGGTTTTTAACAAGTGGACTTCTTCAAATAATGCCTGCAACAGGAAATCCAAGTAATAAAAGTAGCAGTTTTCAAGGCTGTGTCACAGGAAGAGAGAGCTGCGGTATCTTAAAATAAAAATAAACACATATTAGAGCTAAACAATTTCAGATTTTTCATTAAAAAAATTATATACATTACATGACTAATCAAACCAGGTGGACAACAAATACTGGTCTCCTCTGAAGAGAAGATCCCTCAGAAAGTGGTCACCCGGGAGCAGTTCTTTATTCATGAGGGGTGGAAAGTGTCAAAAGTGACGGTCAACAGGAGGAGACTGTCACCAAACACCCCCCACTTTTCGCCAAATAACAGTATTTGCCCAAAGGAAGAGTCGAACAGGTGTTTCTTTCTGCTGATGGGTAATGGTTTACTCTAAGAAAAGGCAGTGTTTACAAGAGCCAAGTGGGGAGGAATACACATCTACAGTTAACAATTGAAAGGAGATTTTCAACACTATACCAATTGGAATATTAACTGTCGTGATTTGCTGTATAATCTGAAATGTTTAAACGCTGATTTCTTATGTCTATTTTCCAAGTTATAAACTTGCAACTAAGCAAAACATCTTTCATGTTTTAATTTAATTTTTAAATTGGGCAAAAATATGGCTAACAAAAACCAAGTTATGAGAAGATATTTCACAGAGGATGAAATTAAGAGTGCAATTTGAGTACATGCACTGAAAAAAATCTATAATTAAAAACCACACTTCAGTAGTGTCATTTTTATCATTTATTTGTCCTGTCATCGGTTTCTGAAAGCCTATTTGTTTTATATTTGCATCAATTATTAATAAAACTGGCCACACTTACTATTTTAAATGAAAACAAAATTACCGAAACATTGTGTCTCCTATAGCGAAAGAAAAAACTAACAATCCAAAAACCCAAATACCCAGAAATCGGCATCTATAATAATACATTTTTGTGTGATTCCGTATTTATAAAAGTAAAAATGACTCTAAAATTTTATTGAGAATTTCTGAAACTCCCCCACATTACTTCATGAAATAGTTAGTAGTACGATGCAGATTAAAAGTTTCAAAATAAGTTGATTCCATGAAAATAGAAATCAAAACATATGGTTTTCTTAAAGCCTAAATAGGCAAAACCTTCATAATTTTCTTAATGCCTAAAGAGCGATAAAAACTTTCCACATGAAATGGTATTGGGGTGTTGATTATCCTGAATACCTCATTTTGGGAATTGACCTCCCTGAGGCAGCAACCTTAAAACCATTTCCAGGTCTCTTCTGACAGGGACTGCAGTACATCACAGTAAAGTTTTAATCTTACAAATAGGGCTGGCACTTCAAAATAGAGTATCAACATCTGCCCCTAGTTATACTAACTCATTTCAGGAATATAATTGCTCATCTATAAAAACAGTTGTTAAGCTGTAACTTTTCACTAACAGAATTTTTTTTTGTTTCAATAATCCCAAAGCCTATACTCACCTCCTTCCTTTCAATATGCTACATGCACTGATAAAAAATTACATTGATAATGCAATTAAAGTGTTTAACCCATAGAAAACTAAAGTCTGATGCTAATATATCTTTATAATCATAACTTTTAATAGTAGCATCAATATTAACAATTTTTTATAGTAAAACAGACAAATGTTATTCAAGAGCTTGTAGCACAAGGTCTACAAAAGGGTAGATTGAAGCCATCTGCATGCTGGTGCATAATTCTACTCCCTACCCAACTTATCTTACTCATACTGGTAATACTCCAGATGCAATTTGGGTTGAATCCCCGGCAATGATATTGACATCTGAAAGTAAAGCATGTGATGGCACTGATCCATCATTCACTATTAAAAACTCTTCCAACTTTTTAAGCCATTTGTTGTCAATAAAAATAAATAAGATGCTTATTTTCGGAAATATAAATTTTATCCAGCAGTAGGAGGAAGGAAAAATAAAAACTTTACCCAGCAGTAGTAGGAAAAAAAAAGTGGACAAGACAAACAGCCTTAAACAGCAAGAAATTCAAACTTTAGCATATAATATGCAAATTATAATGAGTGTGAAAGAGAAATGAATCAAAATATGTGAAAGTATAGTTTCCTAAAACCTAGAATTTAATCAAAATAAAAAACCTGCATAGTCAGGTCTGTATCTGATGTCTTTATCAATAAAGAGGAAAAGATGTAATAAAATGTAACTTCTGCGGTAGACACCCAAATATTATTTACAGATAAAATTCTGTTATAACTACAAAATATGGAAATACGCACAAAGCGGCAAAATACTTACTGACTGTTGCGTGGGATGAGTAATCATCTGTGGATAATCTATGATGTGAGGCAGTCCTTGAGGCATATGGCCTTTTGGCATTTCTTCATTTTTTTCATCCTCCCTTCTTTTAAGGCAAGCAACTTTGGGGTTCAGGTTTCGTTCTAAATATACCGAAAAGAATGAAAACTACTGTTGTGACAAATAATAAATGTTATTTACACAAAAAATTCAAACATATATGTAAATATTCTCAGTACTCCCCCCCCCCCTCCACAAATTTCCCTTAATGCGAAACGCACTCCATCTAAAATGTTATGGTGGTTTTGCAAGATCTAAAACAACTCTATTTAAGCCTAAAACTGTTTTATTTATTTTCAGGCATAGAAGAATTTTAATACTAAATGTATTTATTGCTAATTTCCATAATTTTTTTTTAAAATTATGGCCTTTATTATTATTATTATTATTTTTTTTTTTTAAAGAAAAGAAAGAAGAAGATAGCTAAGGATTGGGGAAATTCTATGCCTGGGAAAACTTAGATTTTACATTAAAGATGCTTAAATTTCAATTTTTTTTTTAAAATCCATTATCATTCAGAGAATAT
This sequence comes from Dolomedes plantarius, assembly GCA_907164885.2. NCBI lineage: Eukaryota > Metazoa > Arthropoda > Arachnida > Araneae > Dolomedidae > Dolomedes > Dolomedes plantarius. The sequence goes on from OU015490.1 coordinate 190,790,156, forward strand.
GATGATTGATGAATTATCAGTTATGACTGATCTAGATAATTTACTTTTATTTCATTTTTGAGCTGTAAAATAATATTGTTACTGTTATTTAAATAAATTTTAAAATATTCATTCAAGTATAAAATCAAGTCCATTTATTAAAACTAGGTAATAAACACAGATACTTCCTAATTACCATAGTAAACAGATGATTCATGGATAATAAAATTGAAATTATAATTCAAAATCCTTTAAATTACAATTTTTTCTAAAATTTTCATAGGCTCATGAACCTTTTTAATGGGACAACAAACTTACAAAAAGTTACTAATAAACTATTCATAAACAATTTTAATTGCCAGTGAGGTACAATACAATTTGAGTTAATTTTCATGTTGTTATTAAAATCAATTTAATATTAAGGACTTGCTTTTTAGAATTAGTAAACAAGGCAGCACATCAGCACTTCTAATAAATTTTTTTAGCACTGGGACATGAAAATGTTTGCTAGCAGTAATAAAGAATAATTTTCAAGCAAAATAAATAAAAGTACCAACCTCTCACTTGATTTTCTAGAGATGTAATAACTTCAACTGCTTGATATAAAATATTAAGTTTAGTCATAGGTGGTCTATCTGTCTTTGAACAGTGCAACATACACAAGCGTCCAAGCTCTTTAAATGCTTCATTAATGTCTCTGACGCGAATCCTGGAAAATTTACACAGCTTAGTAAATAATGTATTAAAGTTACATATACATGAAGAAAAATAAGCAAATGAGTAAATGGATAAAAATTTTCAGAGGTTCTCTGGTATTTATGCCAAGACAGTTTTTGTTAACTGCCACAGATAGAAAGAGAGGCAAAAAAAAATATTGAGTGTAAGTCTGTGAATCATTAAAATTTTTGTGATTCACAAATGAATGTTTGTGCAATATTTTTTACAAATCTTCATTAATCCCATTACTATTACACATATGACCTCATTGAGTGCATATTACCACATCATACATATCTGCAGATAAATACTAAAAGTAAAAAAAAATTTCATTGAAGTACAATTCAACTGTATTTTGACTAATATTCATATTTAAATTATTTCTTCAAATTTAAAGAAATTTTTCTTGTAATGTCTACTAATAAAACTATACATTTGCATCATACGAATAAAACTGCATAAGCATAGAACTCTTTTACAGTTTTAATTATTTATTTTTTTTTTTTATTTTTTTTTTAAATCACTGCCCATCCAACTTGAATCTCTGCAACATATTTCTTGTTTTAAAGTTTATTAAACTTGTTACTTGCTTCTTAGTGCAGAAATAGTATTTAACGGTACACTAGTTGTTTTAAGTTATGTTATAGAATTTAGTACCACATTATCTTTAAATAATATGCTATAAATTTTGATAACTAGTGTACAACCATCATTTATTCAGTTGAATTAGGGTATACAGTTGAACCCTCTTATAACGAACTTCAAGAGACCAAAGGTTTTGTTTGCTTTATCCGGTGGTTCACTATATCCGTTCTGGAAGTTCATTATAAGAGGGTTCCACTGTATACCCTAATTTAACAGAATAAATGATGGTTGTACACTAGTTCAAAATTTATTGCTTATTATTTAAAGATAATGTAGTACTAAATTAAGAAATATGCTAGAGTTCACAAAATGTATAACTCATTAGTTGCAATGTGTATTCAATAATGATGTATTAAAAAAATGATAAAATCTATTAAAAATGGCCATTAATGAATTAAATCAACTAAAATTGATTACATTAAACAAACATAATACTAATTAAATTACATACATTAGGAAAATGGCGGGACCAAAATTTTCGTTCGTTATATACCAGGTTCGCTATAACGGGGTTCGACCGTATTCTAAAGAGGCATTTTTAAACTTTCATATACTGTAAATTTTGGAATCTATGAGATGAGCAAATATCAGTACAGTACTAGTTATTCTCTACCAAGCTGTTTAGCCAAAGGCTATTGTTGTAACTAATTGAATGTTATCATGCCTATTGTCAGAGATCTGAGATCCCTCAAAGAATCAGTTGTAAGGGATGGGGCTAAATTCCCATCCTGTTGACACTATCTACAAAAAATCAGAAATATGTAAATCAAAGACAGAGTGGGATATCCTTTCTGCATATCTTCCACACTTAAGGTAAAACATTTGTCGACACTGCAGATCTTCAATCCTAATGTAAAGTACAGCAAATTTTTCTCTCAGTATTTTTCTTCTCAGTATTTTTCACAGACTGGCAAACACATATTTTGATTCTGCTTTTAGTAAGTCACGGTAGAAGGTTAAATTCAGTAAATTATTTTAAATTAAAATATTTTTAAGATACATTTTTAATGGGATTTTAAATTACTTAATCTACTGTAATAAAATTAAAACTGCTTTTGAAAAACATGAAACATTAAATTTTAGCAATAAAAAAAAAATATTTTCAAATACAGGAAATAAAATTTAAAAAAAAAATATTCAATCATAATATGAGATAGGAAAAATACTGAAAGAAAAATTCCTCAAAGCTTAACATAGAATTTGCAAGGTCAGTTGACGTTCTATCTTAAAAGTCAGAAAAATAAAAATGATGCATCTTTCCTCCAGCCATGATCATACCTATTATTTCCGCCCCCCCCTTTCAAATTTTAAAGTTATATAAGGTTAAAGATACTAATCTTATGTTAAGCATATATGCGAGAAAATCAATAACACTCTTCTCCTAGTAAGCAATAGATCTAATCGATGCAAACATTTTTTTTAGAAGAAACTCAAGTTTTACAAGATGATTCAAAGAGTTTATAATAACCTTTCTCTGGCATTATTTGCCTGCCTTCTTTCTTTATCTTTTTCAGCTTTAATCTCAGGTGGTTCATCGTCATCTTCTTCAATGGACCTAATTACAATAAAGAAAAATTTTGTATGAAAACTGCCAATGAATAGTAAATTATTTTCACATAAAAGCAAAAACTTTCACAATTAAAATGCAACATTTCTTCTTACCACAGTTTACTATTGAAACTATACACAGTGAAATACATATATTTCCTAGAGATATATAATGTATTAAAAATATAAGTTAGAATTCATAATAACTAAATTTCACTTCAAAACAACAAAATGATGCTACTTAAGCTTAAGTGAACATTTGAAAAGAAAATATTTTATCTTACTTTGATCTATTTCTTTTGACACCTCTAGGTTGGCTCTTCCTAGATGTATTGTTAGAGCTAGGAGTCATAGAAGGTGAAGGAATGGCAGCTAGTGGTTCTAGAGAAACCTGTAGGGGGTTTAAATCTTTGGCATCAGGTATACTCTCAACTTTCACATTTCCACAAGAAGTGATTGGAGCTGATGAGATAATATAAAACAATTTATAACAATCATTAAATAGTGGGAAAAACACACTCTAGCATTAAGAAAATTATACATATGATCTTTAACAGAGCAGCATCACAACCTCAAGATGCAAATTTAAAGGTAATCAGAGAAAAGAAATGTCCAATTTAGTTGGACTAGCCCTTGATGAAAATGATTTGCAGAGGCACAGTATTACAATTATTTTCAGGACAACAAGGATGATGGTGCTGCAGTTTACTTCAAGTACTTGAGAGATGAAAAAGTCCAAAAATCCACGGCTGTGCAACTTAGCCAGACATTGATTTTCTATAACATTATTTGGGAACTTGTATAATAAGCATTAAAATTAAAACTTTTATTTCAATTAACTTAAATGAATAGAAATAATAACATCATTTCATTTTACTCTATGAAGTATACTAAAAATGTGTTTGTCAAAAAACTTATGAAGAAATAATTGCCTCTTAAATTTTTCAAATAATAAAATGCAGTGTAAATTTTGTTGCACAAAAAAAAAAAAAAGAAAAATAATAATTAAAATACCATACCAAAATTTTGTGGAGTTGGCACAGATTCTCCTGAATGTTCAAGTATTGTTCTTCTGCTCTCTGGAAGTCCATTTTGAGGAGGCTGGAAAAGACATTCAAAACTAAAATTTTCACGTCAACAAGCACCAATTCAACAAAGTTTATTTTCCTTATGCTACCATGCTATTTAGTCCATTTAATAGCACTTGAAAAAACAAAAATTTTAAATGTAATGTAAAAAGAAGGAAAATAAAATTACTGTCATAAAGAATACCAAAATTAAAAATTTCATAATTACAAGATAAAAAGAACTTTTTATACCACCTTTTTAAATTTTCTGTTGAATCATATAAACTTGACAATTTTATGTATTAATAAATACTTTTTAAAATTTTTTTTGATGAATTATCCCATCAACTTGAAAGAAAATGATCAAATACGTAATAAATTGGTATCAAATGCATAATCTATTGTTTAGCTAGGGAATTGGAAGTTAACTTGTGTTTAACTTTTTGTTCCCGTCCCAGTTGATAGATGGCTGCACTATTCTACAAAACAAAATTAACTGAAAATGAATTCAATTCTACTTAAAGATGGCTAAAATTCTAAAAGTTTCAAATGTCTAGCTATTTGGGAAGTTAGTTAAAAATCGATTGCAAGATTTGTACTGGACAAACACACAAACAAACAAGAGAGCAAGTTAATAAAAACATGGTAAAAAATCAGCAAGCTTTTAGAGCCCCTCCCCCATAAATCAAATAATTTTAAGTCAACCATGAAAATGACTTTATGAATGAATAGGCTCCAAGACAGCCTTTATGAGAGGATAAACATTTAAAATTATTATAAAATCAATAGCATTAAATAACAAATTGACTGAAATTAGAATTAATTTTCTCTTTCCCCATGCATCTACAGAAAATCAATGAAATTAAATGTCACTTGATCGAATACATACTGAGCAATAAATAAATGACCACTTGTTTATAATTAGATCCACTTTAAGCCAAAGTATGACAGCTGCATGTGACGCAGAATTATCTACATGTCAAAATATTTGGGGAGGATTAGCTGACAATGTGAAAACCTACATGCCATGAAAATGTTTAAAAAAAGTAATACAAGAATTACATTAACATGATAAAGTGTATAACCCCCCCCCCTTTTTAAATCTGCAGGTCGTAGGGGACCAGATTATTTCTACTTGGCCATTTTATTCCTACTGTTTAAATACTGGTTGCATGACATTGTGATTGTTTATTCACCTAAAGAAAAGAATTCTTTAAAAAGGGATACAAGTTATAAGTAACACTGCCCACTCCATATAGTGGTTAGCATCTCAAGCTTTCACAAAGTGACCTCAGTGTGAATAGGTCAATGTCTGCCAAAAACAGCTGCATTGAGAAAAAAATGTTACAAATAACGATTCTGAGCATATTTCAATAACACTTACCATTTGACTGATAGGAATAACACCTGGATAATTTTTTACGCCAGGAGGAGAGCTCCCTGTTACTATATTGGAATGTAAAGAGTTAATATTGTTAGGCAAAGAGCCTATAGGCACAGCCGGCTGTAATGTCTGCAGTAAGGATCCTTCAGCATGATTTCTTAATACATTTATGGCATCATCTAATCGTTCCTCAGTGATAACAACTGGATTCTAGAATAAATAGAAAGAACAATAATTAATTGTGATATCAAAATCTTTGAACACATTTTCCATAATGGAACAAGCAAATATTCCCCCCCCCCCAAACTTTTTTGTTAAATGCCAGAATTTTAGAAGAGAGCTTTGAATTTTTGAAGTAGTTATTCAAAATAACCACTTTTAAATTTCTGAAGAAAAAAAATACAAATTCTGATGTTCTCACTCTTAAAATATGTCGAGGTTATTACGTTAGTATCTTGCGATAAACATTTTTTTTTTAAAATGCCAATTTTTCAGAAATATATATATATAAAAATCAATTACCGATATTCATAAACTTACTTTTTCAGTAAAGACTAATCGTTTTAAAAAACTATGTTTGAAATATTCTAAATCAGTGTCAAAAACATTAATTTTAATTTTTTTAACAAGTTTCAGACTATCCAAAAACAACAGCTGACACATAGAACTTCCAAATTACCAACAAAAGACAAACCAAACAAATTTACATCTATATGAAAATTAACTGTTGATACATATTCCATTTTCTCATTAACCTAAATTTTGTATCTAATCTTAATAAAGTTCCTCAATATAAAAAACTCTTTCCAAAATTTCTATGAACATACCATACTAAAACTGAAGAATGTCTGGGATTACATTGCATACTCACTCAGAGGTATGGACTTCAGTAAAGTTTATCAAAGTGGTTAAATAGCTCAATTTATGACATTTACAATTGTATTTACAATAAATCCTGAATGAAATTAGGTAAATTGATATATTTCTTTGTGACTTATTTTCCACTAAACATGACCTTTAATCATCTTCATATTTAGATTATTGATGATGCTTTGAAATTCACTACCGGAAACAATTTCTATTTTACTAGTGACTAATTAAAAAATAAATATGTACGTATTTTGAACATATTCATAAAAAAACTTCAACACATCAATATACTTTTAAACAAATTTAGACTACTAACAATTATATAATAACATAAGGAAATTTACATACAATTCTCAATAATCTATGCACTGATTATTATTATTATTTTTTTTAAATGGGAGATTAAAAAGGATAAAAATTTAACTCTTACCACTGGAGTTGTGAGTTCTGTATATGATGTTGGCTGAGGATTGAACTGATTACTATTACTATTACGTGACCAATTCGGCCCAACTGCTATTAAAAAAAAAAGAAAAAGAAAAATACAAATACATTTAAATGAATTAATATCATTGTATACATATAATTTAACACAAGATTCATAACCTAATACAATGGTTCCTAACCTTCTGTTAATCAGGGACCACTTGTCCGTCCCCCCCCCCCCCAAAAAAAAAGGTCAGACACCCTCTCCCAGTCAATCCTTTATAGGCAAAATGGGTTTTATTTTTTTGAATGAACAAACTATTTGTGATAAGTAACTTTAATAAAAAGTTACAAACAACAATAACAAATTTAAATTAAAAGAAAACTTCATAGCAAACATAAAAGCCTATAAAAACTTAGAGACTTTTCAGCTTGCAATTGCTCTACTAGCTGTAAATTGCTGCGAAATGGCTATGACACTGCGAGTCACAGAAAGCATATTAGAAATTTTTTGGCAGAACAAGGATTTTTTCATACTCAAAATGTCAGAAAGCAGAAGAAATACAGGAATTTTTTGCTCCCAGTTTATAAAAATTGTATAAAATCACGGTCATTTTGAAAAGATCAAATTTTTTTTTAATCACTCCTGACCCCACAGACCACTTCTTGGGTTCTCTCGAACCACCAGGTAGGAACTACTGACTTAATATAATAAAATAAATACTGAAATAATTTTAATTATTTTTTAACAACAATTTTGGCATAAATTTTAAAATCCTGATTAAGGTTAAACAAATCATTAATCATAATTAAATTTTAAATTTAAAAATTATATATTTCAAATATAAGGTTTTAATGAGATAATTACTCATAAGTTTATGCCTTAAGTCAAAGAAATAGCGTTAATGTATTTTGACTGCTTTTTTTTTTTTTTTTTTTTTTTTTTTTTTTTTAATGTACTTTCCACCCATCAATGTAATGTTTAAAAAAAAAAAAAAAAAAAATTGTTTATTTCTTCTTTTGAAAATGGGAACAATTACTTTCGAAATGTAAATGATACAGCAGAAATTAAATTATTTAAATGTTCAATACCTTATGGCTATCAAAAATATAAAAAGATTTAATGACAAAGAGAGCTTACAAAAAATCCTTTTGACAAAAATAGTTTTAGTTACTGTTATACAGATTGACACTTTGGCTCATATTTATAATATGCATATGCCTACATGCAGTAAAACCAACTATTTAGCCAATATTATAAAATTGCAGAAGCAAGAAATGATTATACATCATAAATGACAAAGCAGTGCTTTGACTAGTAAGAAAACATTTAATATTATCATTAGTTTAGAGAATAAAATGGAAAAGGAGACAAAGATGATTGACATGCTAAAAAATATTCGTATTACAAACACTTTTGTTTTTATAAATTTAAAAAAAAAATGAAATTACTTTTTTTTATCATTTCTAAGGGGGCTAAAATGACTTTATTTACTCTTAATGATAGGTAATTCAATGATATTAACATTACGGATACATTAACAGTACTAAAATTTACTACATACTGATGATAGTAAAAATACAATTTTTTTCCCAAACTTGCATTATTACAAACAACATTGAAAAAGTTAAGCTTGCCCAAAGACAAAGTATTGGCTGATGAAATGATTACAAGATTCCCACAATAATTAATTGAAACAAAAATATATAGTAAATTAAATCTTTACATCTACAGGCTTACACGGACTTTAAATCTACAGCCTTACTTTTTCATACACACTTTCTGAAAAATATTTGGTGATTAAAAATTAAATACACACTTCAAGCATGTATGCAATACATAAACTTTTAATTTAGATGAAATTTCCTTAGTGTAGTAACACCGCTTCATCAGGCACCACACGAAGATCCTACTTATAAAATTTGTATGATTATATAGAATAAGGAAAAAAGTGAACAACAAATACATTTAGTTATACATATATTAATTTATTAAGAAAAATGCTTTATTAGCAGATATTTTTTAAATATTAAAATATTATTTTACCTAAAAAGAATAAATAAAAATAGTAACCTGTATAGGATTATTTAAAAAGTATCAATTTTTCAGATAATGGGTTTGGAGCACTAGGGTCATTTTTTGCAACAGTATTTTCCTGGTGAGTAAAGAAGTCTATATAAATGTGATAAGAGTAATAGCAATTATAAATGTCATTTAAATTTTTTTTAGGTATAAACAGTAAGCTGATTTACAATTTTAAGCTTATCTCTCTCTCGTAGAAGTTAATGATTTTATTGAAATTAATGAACACCTAGAGAACAAAATACCAAGAAATTTATATGAGGAGTGAAGTAAAGTAATAGGCTTTCAAAATTGACACTTTGACATCAGGTCTCTAACAGAGGCCAGAAGAAAAAGAAAAAAAAAAAAAGAGAGAGAATTTATTTATATGAAAAGGTACACGCACTGAAGTAAGTAGAAAAAACTCTTGAGCAAAGGGAAGGGGGCTATAATTTTTAACAAAAGCATAATGAATAGCCACTTTTGGTTAATAAATTGCAATATATGAACCCCCCCCCTTTTTTTAGGATGGACGGGCTATAGTCTTCTGACCTTATTTCTGCATGATTAGTTTTCAATGTGAGTAAGCAGATAGGCACACACTCAAGTTACTGTCAACCCTTTTTAAATTTTGAAATATTTTTGCTTCTTTCTTTCCCCTGAACGTTTGCAAAGAAGTCATGCCATAGCATCCTGCATGTCAGTGGATTATCAACATGGAAAATGTTTTTAAAAAGTTAAATTACCTTTTAAATGCACATAAGTCTCATTTATTTCCTGAAAATTCACAAAAGATCCCAAGATATGAATAAGCTAATTTCTAATGATTAAGAGCTAAAAGCTCACTTTCATCACTGTCTTTAACATTTTCTTATATATTCATTAAATACATAGTTAACACACATAAAACAAACTAATAGGAAACAAAGCCACCATTGTCTGCTAAAGCCTAACATCCAACCCCAATATTAATTTCTGCATTACTTGTTAAAGACATTTAGTATTTTTCAACTATAAGTTCCATGGTGTCTTGGATTATTTTATTACAACCTAATTGGTATATAATCATACTTACAAGCTAGTGGCGGAGGGGGTGAGCTAATAGGAGTAGAGGCAGTCGAAGAAAAGCTGCTATTTGTCTGATCTGCTGCACATGTTTGCTATAACATGAAATGAAAAACAAGTTTTAGATTGTCTAATAAAACACAAACATTGATGCTTATAAAAGTCAACTTAAACTACACATTTTTAAAATCCAGGAAATCTTTTCCTGGCCTATTAATTTCTCAACAATGCTTTACATACATTAAGACATTTTCCAAAAATGTGTGAGGGATAGCAAGTATGTAAGACTTGACTAATTTTAAGAAGCATAAAGGAAATGACTTAAGAGAAAAAAAAAAAATTACAGACAGCACATGCTAGCTACAAAGGCTATTTTTCCCCTTTTAAAGATACTGAATTAAATATGCTCTATATTTCAATGTGATGACAGGAATGATCATTGATGAAATAATTATTTCATAATACATTGTTTCAATTTACTAAATAAAAATTTAGAAAGGATTCTGATGTATGTTAATGGAATGTGCATAGTAATAATCACATAGAGTTTAAAACAACCATTTTAACTAGAAAGTTAAAGAGGCTACACAGAAATACAGACTAATTTAATGAAATCAATAATACTGATAAATAATCTATTAGGTATTAAATACATAAATGACTTGTTTGCTAATGCATATAAATACATATATTATACCAAGATTTAATATGCTGTCAGTAAAGCATTTAAAACATTCAATTTATTTATGAATGATTTTAAAAGGTTCTCCTCCACTGAAATTCGTGATTTTCCATGAAAAAAATTGGTAAAATATTTACTTATTTCAATAGTTTTCTACACAACTAAATTTGCTTGCTTATAACTCAGTATATGCTCAATCAATGACTTGTATTTTGCATGTAGTTTTAAAAAGAATTAGTTAAAAAATTAAGAAAAAAAAAAGACTATCTAATAAAAGAGAAAAAGATAACCCATTACTATAATAATTTAAATTTAGATTTATTTTGAAAATGTGATGTGATTCAGCTAATTTGCACCGGTTCTATAGAATCGATATGTAATGTAAGTATCGGTTCTACAGAACCCATGCGAACTGGCTGAATCCCACAACTTATTAGGACATAGAACCTGTCGTTAATTTATTTGAATCCTATCACTGCTTATTCACCTTTATAATTTACAGTGGAATTTAAAGTCAGTAAATAAATTATGGATAAGAAATTATACTAACCAACAAATCAGAGGGCATGTACATAGATGAATAACCAGGAGCTGCATGATTTAAAGTTGGTGCATTTGGCATTAATGATGGAGGAAATGTACAATTTGGAGAATTTAAGCTGTTGGAAGACCACGTATCTGGAACACTCTCTGTATTAAAAAAGAACCACACAAAAAATGAGATAAAGATCTGAAATTCTTAAAAGATCAAAAATTTTACACCTGAATAGGAAAATTTTCAAGAATAGTACAAGAGAGGACATGAACAATGCAACAAAATGATATCATTACACATGGCAAGGAAAAACAAACAAACATAAATAAGCATATGTATGATTTAACACATTTTACAATTGATCATAAGTAAAAAACTATTTTAATGAGATAAATGTTATTATTAAACCTTCTATAAGCCATTTTGTCTCACTATTATTATTCATAGATTATGAAGAATCTAAGTGTTTTTATAATATTCGGACAAAATGAAAGTTTATTTTGGGGTAATTAAAACAACAATCTTTTGCATCATTAATGATTCAAAAATTATAATTAATTATTCATGCAAAAAATAATTTCACTGTGGTCAAAAAAGAATACTTTTGATGAGATTCTTAATTTTGTCCTCTTTCAAAACTGCTGTAACATTCCTTTCTTTTTCCTTGGTTCAGATAATTTCACAATAAATGGTTTTAAATTTATGACAAACATCTTGAAGAATGTAATTAAATGCTGAAATTTACAATACCTGTGACAATTGTCAGTTCTTTTATGAATCATTAAGAAAAAAAAAATCATACTTTTAATTCTGAGTTTTAAATATCTAATAATCCGAGTAGTAAGAGTTTTTATGGAAATAGTATTGCCGTAATAGATAATCATCTTTAAGTTTACAGATGCCAGCAAGATAAGTTGAAAGCGAAATTATGAATAACTAGCTGAAAACCCACGCTTCGCTATGGAGTACATTCAAATTAAATACAACGGTCAACGTATGCAATTTATGCCAAAAAATAAATATATATATTTATAATAAATGCGATGATCAATGTATACAATTGATGCAAAATATATATCTATCTAAATATATATATTTATAAAAAAATCGTAAGGGATATGCATTTTTTTTGGATAATATCCAATCGCCTGCTGCATTAGAAAGAGAAAAAAATATTTTTTTTTGTCTATTTAGTTGTTACGCACGTGACGATAAATTTATTGAAAGTACCAAAAAAAAAAAAAAGAAATCACGTGATCAGCATTTAATAAATTAAATTCTAAAAATTAATCTTTAAAAATTCACCAAAAATCAGGAAATGGAGGTAAAAATTCGAAAAAAAATTTCATTTTGAAGGAATTTTTATGATCTTTCTCGTGATATAAATTTTATAACCCTCAATGTATTATTTTAAATGCAAACGTAAAAAACGTTTAAAAAACAGCTTAAAAATTTAATTTAAAAAAATCTAAGAAGAATTTTTGAAAAATCTTTCTTAGTACACCCCTACACTATTAGAAGAATCACCATGCAAAATTTCAGCCCTTTAGGTCCAGCGGTTTGGTCTGTGCGTTGTATGTCAGTCAGTGAATGAATGAGTCAGTTACGGAACTGTTTTATATATATAGATAGATGATAACGACGTGTCTAAGGGCCTGTTCACATAGGAGTCCGGTCAGGGCCCGACTTAGCCTAATTGGGGTCCGGGGCAAAAACTTCTTTGGACCACTCCCACCCCTCTGCTTCACTACTTCAGTAATGAAGAACCGAACTTTATGGAGGTATTTAAATTTTTCACCTCATTATAGATATATAACAAGAAAATTGACTAGAACCTAAAATAGCTATATCTCCGAAAAATTCAGCTAAATTCCGCCCTAGAAAGCCATGGATTTACGAAATATAGATATTTTGTGTTTATACGACAGATTAATGAAGAAGCTAACATAAAACTGACGTATTTTACACTGTACTGATATTTTGTTTTAAAAAAGTTCATTAAAGAAGGAAACGTAAAATACACTTTCTATTTTATTTGGGGCCCCCCTCTGATGTGGGGGCCCGGGGCAACTGCCCCGTATGCTCCTGCCTTAGTCAGGCTCTGAGTCCGGTAGCGGAAGCGTAAAAGGAAAGATGGTGCTGAGACGGAAATAAACCAATCATAGGCGTTAAAAATTTCGTTGCTAATCGTTTGGAGGTTTGTCATTGGGTAAACATATTTCAATACTTTAACGCTGCCGCTACCGGACTCCTACGTGAACAGGCTCTAATGCTGACTACAGCAAGTGGATAAAAAATATAACTCGGAAACAGATAGCCCGATTTCAATGAAATTTGTTTAATTCTGCATCTATTCATCTTAAAAGTGCCGTATTTAGTACTATAATACACCGTTTTAAATTGTGTTGAACCAAAAACTTACAACTCAGAAGTTTTAGCATACAATATACATACAGCAGAAAGGGATTATCTTAATAATTAACTTACCATTCATAAAATAGCCCTCTGGATAAGCCATGGATTTAGAAACAGGAAATGGCGGTGATTCTCTGTCGTAAGCATCTGAACCGTAGGTCTATAAATGAAAAGAAGAAAAAATTACAGGGGGAAAAAAAATCAAACGAAGCGTAATTTCTTGTTTGTGAGAATTTTTTTTTCCTTTTTTACAGAATCATGCGAAATTGAAAATTGTAAACAAATCACTTTTAGTAATAGGCCTGAAAATTTAAAAATAAGTAGCTAAATTTTATAGAGTTTGGATGCTGGTACACGGTCAAACTAATAAGCATATCAATACATTTCACAAGATGAATATGAATACAAAAGGACCCATTTCGATTTTTATAAAGCTTTAAAAAAAATAAATAAATAAAATAGTCATTCCGAAGTAGAGCAGGTGTCTAAAGGGTAAATGTAAAAGTAACCATACGCTAAACTTGGGAAAAGTGTAGAGCAAAATAAACATCAAGACTTTTTCGGAAAGCACCTCTCTTGCTCGCGAAAAGAATCAAAACAATACCCCACCTCCACCTCTGCAGAACACCCATCCTCTTTCCACCATCGTTGTCACAGTGCTTAGAAATAATCGAACGAACATAGCAAACGCGGGTGAAGTAAATTCTTTTCAATTTCAGAAGGCGGCCTCCAAAAAGTTTCCTTACGTAGGTAGAGAGGGTTTATTTATTTTTTAATCTTATGTCGCGGAATGCGATTGAATAGAATTCATTCGGAAAAAATGTACCAAATAAATAGGTAGCACCCGAGTGCACACAAATCTCTTTATGGCTGTACAATCTTATCAAACTAATGAAGTTCTATTAAAAATTTATGAAAATTGATATTGCCGCATTGTTGTGAAAATATCCAAATATCATGTTTTAAAAATACACATCTAAAATAATAATACAACAGATATTAAAATATTTTTTACAGAAAACCATACACACACACACACACACACACACACACGTTATTTCTTCAATAAGGTTACCAGATATTAATTTTTCCAAATTTTTTTTCTCTCCAAGGCGGGTAAACTTTTTCCCAGCAAATTAATGTTATAGGTACAGGTATGTTTCGATGTCACTTCGAAACATTCGAAATTATTTTAAACATACTTTCATACGACGAGACAGGGTAATGAAATGTGAATATTCCATCAGGGGTTCAGCCATCTATTGAGAAGAGCATATTAATCTCATGTCCATCTTCTGAATACATTTGATGAATATAAGACTAATCAGAACTTCTTACAGGATTCAACTTAAGGTCCTGTGTAGTACTAATCCACCTGTGTAGTGTAGCTTAAGTGCTTAAATTCCCAGCCCTCTCCGACATAGCGCAAATAAATTCGATAGCTGGTAAGAACCAATATTTTGCATCTCTTCATTAGAGCAATTTGATCGTACATTGAAAATAATTACTTCCACTACTGTATTACCATCGTTTATCCATCATGCAAGACTAAAAAACAGTTACTTTGATGTCAGTAAATTATTTCATAGTTTACGCTCCTAATCAGCTTTAACATTGAATTATACAGTTATTTGATAATTAACATTGTATTAAGAATGTCCTGATTTTTTTTTAATGCATAATTTAAATTTTGTGCTAATAGATATCCGTTACCCACTGTCATCGTAATATTGATCTTACACTGATTCCTAAACAACCAGATAAGCTGTTAAAATCTTAATCAAAACAGAATTACAAACGGCTTTCGCAAAATATTCTGCAAGTACGACAAATCCGAGAGTTATAAACCTAATAGTTTCAATATATATATTTTTTTAATCCCTGCATCAACGATAGGACATTGTTGCCAGCTTAAACTGCTAACTTTCACTTGCAGCTTTATTGAATAACTTTTTACTTTTTATTCTTTTCTTGGACCGAGAGTCCCTCCCCCCAACTCATTAATTAGCCGTCACCTCGATTTTTGACAGCAGCAGCGCTCGTTTTTAGTTCACTCACTCGGAAATTAAAAGATGATGACACTTGTTACGCAGGGCAGATGCATGAATTAATTTTGTGCGTGCGCGGGACATCCGACACACACACATTTTTATTCCACCTCCTACAGATGTAATTGTTTATTATTGGATTCGATCGGGCAATTTTTCAGAGGCTTCGGTTTTGGATGAAGATGGAATCGATAACGAAATAGCTCAAACGCCATATTAAAAGCTATAATATTCCAGAATATTCCATAATAATGCGCTTAAAATTATTAAAATACGAGATGTTTTGTTGTTACGAGTACCAAATTACTCGTCGTAGTCCCGCTACAAAAGCATTCCCGAATTCCTTTTCAGCATTAATTATTCGTTCCTAAAAACAAAACAAAATTACATCTGCGACTAGCAAATTTTTTTTTTTCAAAACATGGACTTTGAGCTGACGAAACAGAAAAAATTTCGAGTACTTTTTAAAATGGCAGATCAATCAAAAATGTCATCAAATACGCTCTAATTATATAATTTTTTTAAAAGATAAGCCTCCATATCTGAAAAATATAGATATTAACAGGAATTCAACGTAATTATGAATAGAGGCTAACTTAGGTTTTTACGACTGGTCTACTATTCAATTTCAGTTTTAATTTATTTTTAAAGTAGGTTGTCGTTTTAAAGTAAGTCGCTAGACAAATCCTTTTTTCCCCCAACAAATTTACCGTGATGCACCCAATCTCCAATCTATATATAAAACGCGTAGGTATGCGGCACAAAAATCGACGATATTTCTACACTCCGAATGGCAACGGCTGCAACTATCAGATGTAAACATTAGCGGCCAACCACGTGTGTGTAGCGGCTTGATGATAGCAGGTAATTTAGTACAATTTAATTGCTGCATTTTACTCGTGAATAATTTTAATTTATTCATGAGATAATTTTAATTTATTAATTTGTACCATCGGTGTTTCTAAATGTATGTTAGAAGCCAAACTTTTGACAAAATATGTTTAGACCTATCAAATCTAATGTTTAGTCATGGACAGTTGTATGTAAGTTTATTTAGAGTCCGTTCTTTTCATTCTGTCAGTGTAGCATCTCCTACTTCTGAAATACTCAACTGTGTATATCAAGTTTTAGGGATATCATAGTAAAATATAGAGTTAATTATCTACATTTTATAAGGGAAGAAATTTTCCCAACAATTTTTTATTTGATTAAGTGAAGATATCTGAATTGTGAACAATAGTACATACAGAGGGTGATGTAATCCACGCTATATTTTAGTACTTACTGAATTTTTACTCTTTTGTTTTAAGTGAAAATTTTTTTTCTCCAGTAATTTTTTATTTGATATAATGATGAAGTGTAGATATCTTAATTTTGAAAAATATTACTTACTGAGAGAGATGTAATTTTTTTAAAAAATCTTTGTTGTTGGGTTTCTCAGTCTTATCTTTTACTCTGTTCTAAAGTACTGGAAATTCACTTTTTTTTTTTTTAATCACGATGTTTTAGAATCAACCTTATAGATAATTTTGCAATGATTATAAATTTTTTGGCTGAGATCCCACTACCACTTAACAACGTATATTTATGATGACAGGTAATGGTAACATTCCTTATATATGTTTCTTTCAGTTGAGTTGTTTTCTAAAGAAAATATGAAACTAAAAGCGACCATGCTGGTCGCGTAGCGGCTAGTTCTTACAAAATTCTACTTCACTCAGTACGCGAGGACTTAAAATAGATGTGAATAATAAATAAATTGACATCAAATTCAACTTGCATACTTCTATAATGCATCTATAAAACACACAATTAAAAATAAATCACCGTTAATTTGCCCGAATCACATTTCAAAAAATATTATCAACTTTGAATTAAAGAAAAAAATTCTGTATTTTTAGAGAGTTATTCAACCCCACTAATGTTATTGTTAACTTGCTCATACTCAGCACCAAGACAGTGATTTCTGGGTGGTGAATGGTGACCCAGGATAAGTACTTAACATAAAACTTAAACATTAAGTTAAAACTTAAAACATCAACGCAAGTTACCGAATCCTTTTAACACAGTGACTCCCAACAAGGTGCCGCGAGATTTTTTGGGGGATAAGCAAAAAGTATTAGTAGGGGTCCTCATAAAATAAACATTGATATCAAACATTTGTTCTCTAAGTACCAATTGCAAGCCTCACATTAAGATAAAACTATTTTTAGTGAATTCCATTGTAGTCCTTTAGTGTAATACTACACTGATTCCCATGGCTATTTCTAAAACTGTATAAATATATTCTATTCTAGTGTTTGTTACTTATACATTTCAACAATTAAACAAAATCAGCAATTGGGTAAGCATTTATTGAAACTTAAATTTGACATGTTCCTGATCTAAATTCCGCTTTCATTTAATATTTGGGGAAAAAAAAAAAAAACTATTAACAAGGGTGCTGCAAACGTAAAAAGGTAGGAAATCCCTGCTTTAACAGGATGCACAAAAACGCTGGGTATCGAGGGTTAGATATACCAAATCTGAGGCATGAGATTTCAGCAAAATTAACTTTCAGTCACTTTATCTGTCTGTAAATTAAGATATGAAGAGTCTGCTAATGAACCAGAACTTAGAGCTTAAGATTATGGTGACATTCAGCGAAAGATCAAGAGATCAAATTTCAACACAGAAATCTTATCTTGGAATGATTACGGACAATCAATCAAAGTAGTCTTTACGATCTACTAACTGCACTGAGTATTCTGTAGGAAAAGTTTTCAAACGTTCATGAAATTCTGTAAAATGCTATACCTGGTTCTAAAACCACAAGAAAATTCTTGAGCACACAGACAAAATAAACATCACTAAAAAAGGAATCCCTTATTAAACATGAATTGGTCGCGCATATAAACCTTTCTAGATCTACTGTTGCGGAAAAAAAAAATCGAAAATTTTCGTATAGTAGTTTTATGATTACAAATTAGCATGTACATATTTTTTAATTTTGTCTTCTGGTTTTGAAATTAATTTTAATATTTTAGAATTTTTTCATTTAAATTAATTTAAAAATTGCGATAGGCATCACTAATATTAATCTAAAGCATTTACTAATGTGTTTAGAAAAGGTGAGAGGAAAATTCTTCACAGCTTAACAAGGGCAATCTGCAACGTCAATTGATGGATTATCAAGCGCAAACTCCCCCCCCCCCTTTTAATTAGTCTGCATTATCACAGAAAGAAATGAGTTTGTGAGAAAATTTAACGCAGATTAGCCCAAAGGGCTCATATTATCAAAGACATCAAATTATATTAAAAAACACTGTTATTCAATTTCTATCAAGTCTAACTAATAATAATGGATCTCACACAGAGATTTCGCTTTTATAATGATCGCACACATAGAACAATAAATGCTTACGATGCGTGCCAAAGGTGTTACAAATTCAATTTTGAGATTTCAGTTACTAACAGAGCATGATTTCAGTGTCACAAAACTTTTCTGTAGAAAGACCTATTTCTATACTAAAGCAGTTGAGCACAAACAACGTTAATTTTTAAACAGCAGATCCCCCCCCCCCCCAGACTATTCGAGATTAGGTATAAATTCTAGACAAGCATAAAAAAATGGTTAGTATCCATAATCATTTAGAATTGCTTTCAAATTATATAACCTATTGTTTCAAAAACTAATATACATCCATTGTAAAGAAACGAAACTTGAAGTCACTGACAAACAACAAGAAAGAAAAAAAAAACCTAAGATTTAGCAACAAAGCTCGGATAATCTAGATAGCAATTATTTAATAATTCGCGTTTTTTTTTTTTTTAAGAATCAGTTTTGATTTAGAGGAAATATTTTCAGACCAATAGATCTGTGGCGTAGCGAGAGGGGGGCAAGGGGGTCTATTATGCCCCAGGCGCCACTCGCAGAGGGGCGCCAAATGGTCCCCAAGACAAGCAAGATATTCCGGAACAATTTCAATTTTTACTTGGGGGAGGGGCGCCAAAAAGGCGCCGGGCGCCAGTTATGCTCGCTACGCCACTGCAATAGATTAAAAATTTCGAAGACAGTTTAATGAGAAAAGACAAAAGAACGCAGCACAAAATTTCAGAGATGAATAGACGAAGAACAGTACAGATGTCCGACAGGGTAAGCACGGATAACACACCATAAATTTGTATCTGGGAATGCAAATCACCGTAGAAAGATACGGTTTGTGCTATTTGATTCCATTAATGCTCTACAGCAGGGTTGGGCATTAAGTCGATCGCGATCGACCGGTGGACCACCAAGACATTTTGGGGTGACCGCCTTTACTAAGACCTAAGACGCGCATACTAAAAGAAACATATTTATGGAACACCGACGCGATTTGCTTTAAACGCGGTTTTAAAAGAGTAAGTTTTTTTTCTTGTAGTTTTGTAGGTAAATACATATTCCGTATTTATTATTAAGTTTTAATAAATATTGTAGACCTTTTTTTTAGCTCACCACGCTTACGTCACTGGGTGGACCGCAACACCTTGAAAAAATTAGAAGTAGCCCGTACCCTGGAAAAGTCTGCCCACCCCTGCTCTACAGCAAGCGTGTCCAATCCGGCTCACGAGACGCATGCGACCCTTGACAGCTAGTAATGCGGCCCCACAAGACCCCAAACTGTATAAGAACTACCTTCCCAGAGGAAAATATCCCTTATTATACTATCACGCCTTATTCATGTCATCACAGTTTTGCACTGCGTACATTTGCGATCTGTGTTCAAAGATAAAGGACATGAACAGCAAAATTAGATGGAATATTTTTTTTAATATATCATCTTCTTGCTCAAATATGCCAATAATTTTATGTTTAAGTTGCTTTCTTTTTTTAATGTTATGAGAAGAATTTTAAAAATTAAAGGAAATTGTGTTAGTTATAAAAAATTAAAGGAAATTGTGTTAGTTATAAACATTAACTTTATTATATATTTTATATGCTTCCCAAGACAATTCCTCTTCTCTCAGTGCGGCTCAGGCAAGTCAACAGGTTGGACACCCATGCTCTACATAGCATGTTTTAAAGGAAAATAAAAATGTACTTTTTTTTTTCTCCTCTCCCACAGTTTAATGCCCCAGACCCACCTATCACAAGTTCAAACGAAGCTCCCAGCACAGGTGACAGGTGGGTGGTTATCATCAATCGATCCTTGACTAATGTGGTGTTATTCTTGTCGCGTTGTTCAAAAAAGTTTTGAAAAGGCGACAAGACAAGCATTTAGTGTCCTCTTTACCCCAATTTAATTAGCAAAATTAAGCAAAGTGTTATCGATTTCTCCGTATTACGAATGACGAACATAAGTGGCAGGAAATCAGTTGAATTCTGCATAACGATCTTGACTTATCCATGAACAGGATTCCGTAAATAAGGATACATGAAAAATAAGGTACATGCATTACCAGTCCAAATAGACAGTTTCCTTTGCATAATGAAACTGGAGTAGCCGAATATACCATTATGCACAAGTTCAATATATGGCCCCTCGACTAATATTATATTTAGTTAGTACTCGTTATTATATTTTTATTTATTTAAAAAAAATAAATAAAAATATAATAACAATAGAGATTAACACTTGCGACTGCAGAAAAAAAATCTAAGTTAAATGAAATTATGATACAAATAAAGAAAACATGCATTAAACAGGTGAAACTGATTTGAAATCGAACCAATCAAACCGATTTGCAGAATGTGCAGTTGGCTCTTTAAATTTAACTATTTTATTTTAAAAAACTTCCGTTAAATTAAAAAAGAAAACTAACACCGTACGAAACAATGGAGCTCCCAATTTACCGTAGATAGCAAAAGAAAATCGTTTTACTCTATCTTTTTAATTTTTAACCTTACTTAAACAAATTTATGTAGTTCGCTTGAGACGTCCAATTTTCTAGCATGCCCTCATATTAATTAATTGGAGAAGTTCTGAGAATAAACTGATGCATGTTGTCAGTGTGAGGCGGTATTTGTACTCAATGCCAAAACGAATTTTCTCTTTCGCCGAACATTTTGGAAAAGTTGCTAAGTCACATTATTCACACGCTTGATGCTTCAGATAAATTGTGAGTATCTACTGATCAGATGTTCTATTTTTTGCAATATATTTTTCAAAGTTTAAGCAAAATGTAATCTAACAGACAACAAATCTGGGGCGTTACTTAAGTCAAAGCTTAAGTACAATACTGCAAAACTCCCCACAAACAAAATACTTATAAATTCAAATATAGACTTGCAAGCGAGAATTTTTTTTACACGATTTCACTGATAAAAATGCTAAAACTCGAAAACTGATAAACCCTATTTCAGTTAAAAACATTTTTTTGTTAATAATTTTTAATTAGAAGATGGTCAAGCAGATTTTTACTTTTTAGCAATCATCTGGAGGCTGTCCAAACAAATCCTGCTGGCGCGCGCACGAATATACGTACACAGGTGCACTCCATCTTTCCTCCAATACCAATAAAGCCAAAGTTAACCCTTTTAAGGCACTCACACACGATGTAATACCAACTTTAACAAATACAGAATTCGTTACACACATTAGAGTAGTTATTTCATCTTTGTGAGACAGAAGTCTTTCAATTGAGTAATTAAATTTCTCTTCCCTCCCTAAAGAAAGTGATACGGCACAATTGTTCCGAAATTCAATTCCTATTTCCTATCATCACCAAGCTCAATTTTATTGCTCTATTTAGAGAGTTGCCATGCGTTTGCTACAGCAGCGGGAAAAAAAGCATTTAAACGTCATTGAAAATTTTCATCCTTTCGTGTATATCAACACGCAAGGGGGAAAAGAATATCGGGGGTGTTTATATGCATTTTGTTTCTCGGCGTCAAGTTTTACGGCTGAAGCTGGGAGGGGACCAATGCAAAGAAAATTCCAGAGGAAAAAGATGGAGGAATGCAACAAAACGGGGCAAAGGAGGGGGGGGGAGGTACAGGAGGGATGAGAACAGAAATGCCCATTTTACGATTCATCCGACTCCAAGGTCAAAGGCGAGAGGCGTCGAGCAGTCTGCCAGACCCCGGAGTTGTGAAGCGGGCACGTCTCCAAAATGCGAATCGGGAGATTTTGTCAGCCGTTAACACTCACCAAATGAACGGTGATAATGCGCTGTCGAAACACTGAAGATAATGTTTTAAGATTCACACTACTTCTGATCTCTTCAAAGTACGCATTAATTGCGCGAATACGAAGAAAATAATGCTATATGAAAGTCAAAAAAAGAAACTTACGGTTCAAAAAGCATAGAATGTAATAAAACTTGAAAACCATAAATACTGTTTTCAAGAGACTCATTAAAATTATGGATTGCGCTGTATCGAACCACTTTAGACTGAATGATTTGTGGGTATTTATCTAGGCTATCGAACCACTTTAGGCCGAACGATTAATAAGTATCCATCTGGGCTACCCCAAGACGTATTTCGTCGACGTCGAAAATACAAGAAACCTAAATTTCACTTCCCAGCAGAAAATTATTTCGTACACCATATAGTTTAAGTTTAACGGGCTGATCATTTTTTTGTTTGTTTGTTTTGTTTCTAACAGAAATTCCAAAATTAGACAAACACAGCCTTCATATTCAAATGATAGATACTGAACAACGTTCACATGCATGTTTCTTTCGGATAAACTCAAGTCTTCGTAAAAGAAAAAAACTCAAGTATTATTATTATTATTATTATTATTATTATTATAACACTAGTATAAAAGTAAAAAATATTTTAATTCATTCAAATACCAAATAACCCATTTTGCATTAACAAAAATAAATTCATACAGCAAAATTTAACCCACAGAAAATTACTTCTCTCTGTAATAAATTACAATTTGATGATTAATATTCTGAAAATATTGCCCTGTATATTGAAATAATTAAAGCTCATATCCCCGAAAGTACAGTTACTACTCGAGAAAACTATAAAGCTGAATTTGTAAGATTTTTAATATTTTTTATTTATTTATTTGTTTAAAATTTTTAAGGGGAAAAAAGGAAGAAAAGTTGGGGAAAATTTTATGAAAGAAAAAAATATTTTTTCATGTACTTTGAAAGGTAATAATGATTAAAGATTATTCTTTAAAAGTGCATATATGACAACATTCTATTTTGAGAGCACAAATGAATCTCATGCAAAAATTACTCTGTAACAGTAATTTTAAACGCCAATCCAGACCATTACTAACAATTAGATAATTCAGATCACATGGCACGAATATGAAGAGATAAATTTTCAAATGAATTTCGTGCACAGATCCATTGTTTAAATTTATATATTCTACCCGTGAATTTCGAAAATTCATCACATTTCGTTTAAGAAAAAAATCTTAATCCAAAAATCCATCTAAACACGACTAACTAAATTTAAACGAACGATATAAAGTTAATTTATAGCATAACACATGATATTCTAGAAAAAGCGTATTCTATTATCATTCATACCTTACATTTTCCAGACCAGAGATATTTAACTCTGTCTCTGGTGAATTTTTAATCTGAGAGGACATCCAGATTGCATAAACCTACTTCTCTCCGAGTATGCAAATCTGAGCTAGAAAACACGAAAACATATATCCCGAATCAGACAAAACAACTCATTTGATGGAGATATTGCAGTTTAGTTATGACTGGGCTATTTTCACTCGCAGATGGCTCGATCTGAAGACTTGTTTATCTTTTCTTTTGAATTCGGAACAATTAGAACAGCACAGGATGGGATTGGACAAAAATACCACTTATATGACCGACTAGGCGAAATTTGTTCGACCCGAAATTTCTTATTCGGAGTCCAGTCATCCTATTAATTTTACAAACGTTCAGAAAAATACTATACCTTAAAATATTTTTAAATCATTAAGAATACTTCAGCTGTCCTCTACTATGTATATAAAATCATTATGAAGAAACTCAACAACTCGCCAAAGTAGTTATATGTCCACTATGCACAAAATAGTTGCCTAACTAGGATCATTCGTTATGAAAACTGTATCATGATCGCATCATCCGTATGTGTGTCATGATTGTCCTGCTTCTTTCATCAAATTCGATTAAATATTTCTTTTACTCCGAGGAAGCTCTTCCATGTCCAGGCGACCCATTTCAGGCCTCATACCGGATGTCATCATCTCGATAGGTTCTTATGTATTTCATATTAAAATTAGCCATTTGTAACTAATAGAACGATGCTGAAGAATCAATGGTTTCACAAAATTGTCATTGAGCGGAGAAAGAATAAAAATTGTACGTTGCACTAAAAATGAGAAGGAATTAGAACAGAGCGAATGCCATCTACGAGGATTATATTAAATGGAATGCCTTAAGAAAGTTGTAACAATTTTTACTTTAAAAAAAAAAAAAAAAAAAGGAAGACTTATCAAACAGGTGTAAATTACAGAGGTTGCTAACAAAAGTTTCAAACTTAAACATTTTCGAAGAATCGGGATATTAAAAATAGCGGGGAGCGCTGTTCCATCGCATACCGTTTATATAGAATACGAGATTTGCTTGAATACCTCTGTAAATTTACACAGTAAAATTTTAAAATAACGACCAAATTGAGCAGTAAATGATGAACACTGCAGGTTTCATAGGGATTCCATTTTCACGAATAACACTGCAAATTAATGCAGTAAGGTATACACATTCGGATGATTAACAGGGGGAAAAAATATAAATTTTAATGCAAAAGGGTTTTACAACAAAGTATTTGCGAATAACTTCGCCACTACAACCATTCCTATAATTATAAATCTTTAAAATACTCGAGAGACGGATAACAGCTCAAACCTATAGTTTGCCCCTACAAGCTAGAAATATTTACAGTAAGAAAAAAAAAGAGGGCGGGGCGCGAAATTCTACAGGGGAAAAACATTGGGATAGTTGTAAACATTTCTCCTTGATCTCCCTGATTTTTTATATAAATTCTATAACTCATGAATTTATTTTTAAATCACTGTCACCCTAACGTAACACACAGCACTTGATGAATTAAGCTAATTAATTCTAAGTGCTTCAACTACAGTTACACGGCGTTAGATGGAATGACCTTGATACACAAAACTGGTAGATAAAAATAAAAAAAAATCTTGAGCTGGGTAGGAAGGAGTTTTCAGCGTCAAGCAGTCTGCCCTGGGAGCACGTGCCAATAGGGAAACCGGTTCCTTCCCTACTGCCACCAGCACAAAGCTAGCTTTGTTTAGACCTCCTCCTTTTGAGAAAGTTGGCGAACTTGGGGAAATGTATATAAAGTAAAGCATCTCACAAAGAACGCTTGGAAAAGCTTGCAGAACAAACAGAATCTAGGACTTGGTTTTACAGGTGCCAACTTTCCTGAAATTCTCTTCGGGACAAGAGCTAATTTACGAATTAATGTTGTGTGAATTCTTACCAAAACAATGTAGTAAAAGTAGAAATCGTTCACCCCCCCCCCCCCCCAAAAAAAAAAAAAATCACGATTGTAAGTGTTTTACATAATTTAGCTGACTGAAATTGTTCTAGAGAACAATGGCGGTTAAATAAAAACACAAAAGAATACTTTGGAAAACCACAATAAAAATGCAAACGATGGAAGATAAGAGAAGCCAACAAGGTGCGTTAACTAGGTGCCTGATGTTTTATCAAACAGCTGGGATCAAAAATTACATACAACTCTAAGTTCAAGCATAACGACTTAGGGTCTGTTCACATATAATACGTCAGCGTCACTCGTATTGAAATACATTGAACTAATTACAAACCCCCAAACGATTAGCCACGGAATTGTTAAAACTCGTCTGATTAGAAACCTTATTAATCATATAACTCGTATTGTAAACCTTATTAATCAATAACTCGTATTGTCGAACATGTCAATACAAATAACACTGACGCTGACGGATTCTATGTGAATTGGCCCTTATGACCGTGATGAATATATCAACGTTGAAAAGATAAATCACTCCCATGTTAAGCGCGAACCTTTTAAAGACAGGTATATTATATTATCATTATTACTCCTTAAATTGACAAATTCCTTTAGGTTCCACCAAAATCTCGAATATGGATTAGGCATACGGGTACAATGTTTAATCGATAAAATGTTGCTTCCTTCAAGAGCATGGCTGTCATACCTTATGGTAGCCTGGGCCGCGAAGTGGAGTGAAGAGAATTTGTCTTGGGCCGCAAAAACGGGTAATATAATTAATGTATGAGTAACAAAACTTTTCATTAGGACGTTAAGAGGACAACATAATCATAAAACTAGTGAGATATTTTACCTCTTTTTTGGGTACCAAATGCATCGGTGTTTGGTTTGCTGGAAGTGGTTGCGTATTTTTAGTGAGTCCTTAAGGTTTCTAATCAGAATTTTTTTTACCCAGTTTTACTTTTCATGTGGTTATCTTTGAAAACAGTTTTTCACAAGTGTACGTAGCGACATAAAGCGATGACATGAATAAGGCGTGATCGGGAAGAGAGGGTATTTTGCTCTGCGAAGGTAAGTTTTAACACGTGATCTTCTTGTGGGGACCGCATTACAAGTTATCCAGCGGGTCGGTCACGCCTGTTCTAGAATAAAAATACATTTGACTTGCTTTTGATTGTGTTGCTGACGGTATCATTTGGAAATTCAGATTTTTAAATAAGTGCACTGATATATATTTTAGATATTAAAGCTCATGACAAAAATACTTCATACAAATTTCAACAATTTTGAAAATTTCATGAAGGATAATGTTTCCACTATTTACAAAGATGCGACTGCGATGTCTTGATTTGACGAACGTCCGAAAGCGATGCGAATTTTTCAACGAATTATATACAATAAATGTAATATTCTATTATGGTAAGCAAGACAAGATGAGCTAAGTCTTGCCAACTATAATAGAATATTACATAGTTTAAAAATTTGATTGTGAACACCATATTCAGATAAACTGAACATGCAAAAGCGAAGCGAATTATTCATTGCAGATAAACATATCTGCACTCAATGAATGCGATATTAAATTATGGTAAGCAAGACTAGGTTAGCTCTACCAACCATAAATGAAAACGGGTGGAATTTCGATACATCATTCTTATAGGGACCCATTGCACTAAACGATGTAAGCGGGAACATAAAGAAATATGATAAACGGGACTGGATGAAATTAGATGACACATACGGGAAAACGATGATTCGGAGAACGATCGATCGCGGTTCCATTGTACCTGATTGTGATCATAGATCATGAGTGCTGAATTAGTACTCGCACGGTATTTTTAACTTATGATGGTGTTATATGGACGTAACTCCCAGGTGTCTGTGTGTGAATAATATGAAAACCTGAGAAAAAGAGCACTTTTGGTCCAAGTTCGTGCATATTTATCAAAAACCGAAACCAAGCAGACTAAACTAAAAACTTAAAAGGATTAAGGCTACTGTGTACTAACCCTATTGGATTCGTTCACTTCGGTGTTAACCTATGGAGAAAATTTGTCCATGGATTTGCCGCCTTGGATTGAAAGATTTTGTTTTAAAAATTGTACTCCGTAGTGAGAAAGAAATTTTACACCTTAGGGCTTTCGTTTAGAAGAAAAAATGCAAATAATATTTTAAAATTTAAATTATTCGGGGGAAAAAACTGGCAGAGTGTGTTTATAAGTTCCTAAATTCCTTTGGCGGATGAAATTTATGAAATAAATCATGCTACAGAAAAGTTCAGGGTATCTGAAAATAACATTTTTATTGGATTATCAGCATCTATGTAGCTGTAAATAGTAGACATATTTTCTCCATAGGTTAACATTGAGGTGAGCGATTCCAATAGGGTTAGTACACAACAGCCTTAATAGCCATTATGTCTCAACATTATTAGTGAGCGTACGAGAATATATTTCCAGCACTCATGTTAACACCAGTAGCCATTACATCATGAGTAAATGGAACAAAAAGGGGACACTACAAGTAGAATCCCCGCGGCTATAAACTGTGCTTGAGGGGGAAAAAGCGCAAAGCAAAACCATGGCTTTAAAGGCGAAAAGAACGGTTAGAATATATTCATATATTAAAAAAAAAAGACTCATTTACTAGAAAAATTTGAAAGAAAATTGTCATTATCCGAAGTTCTCATGATTTCACAACATATCATTTTTAAGAAATGTGGTTCATTTTGGATGTCACAAATAATACTAAAATTTATATCTTTTATCACGTTTTTAGCCAATTCCAGAATTTTAAGCCGACATGACATAAGTAACGATGCAGGGAAGCATGTTTTAAATGCCACAAAATCCCCCACAAACACTGTCGTTTCATTTATGAAATAGTTTAAAACAATTATGAAGACAAGGTTATAAAGTACATCTCAGCTTTAAGCATCGCTTAATTAAAAGCTATCATGTAACCAAGACAAGAAGAAAAAACATCTGCACGAGCAGGATGTTTGGAAAATGATTTTAATGTAGAAACTTAGGCCATGAGCTCAAAATGACACCACTAAGTAATTATCTTAATGCTTTATCATTTTTGACTACGTTAAAAATACCCACCAAGCAAAAGCAACTGTTCCCGACATTTTATCGATTCCAAAAGGCAGCAAGCGAGCTCTTAGAAATTCTTCCGCCTGGTTGCCTAAAAGAAATAACAGCATCTATTCGAAATTGCTATTCATAAGGAAGAAGCAAACATGGAAACCTGGCTTTTGTCGTCGCAAATTAGTGCGCCTCGATACAGATCGAAGATCCGTTAAAATAGTTTATATTTTTATGCGAACCACAAAACTTTCAACGAGCACAAGATTAAAAATTGTCCCTGATTCAAACAGTTCATTTTGATTTATCTACCCCCAAAATATGTGCTTCATAAATCCTCTTATTCGGTTATCCCACGGTCATTAAATGAGACAAATTTTTAAATATTCCCTATATAGTTTCTCTCTCTCTCACGCACGCACACACACACACAAATATTAAAACAATTGAAACAAATGTTAAAATAATGAATATATATATATATTTTTTTCTATATGTTTAAAGGATCGCAACCGTACAGTTCAGAAAATTGGACTAGCCCAGGGCCTGAATACTGGCAAAGTTTTGCCTACATAAAACAATACAGAAATTTTAGATTTGAACCTGAAGGCGGGCAGTGTAAAGGTTTCCATTATTGTGCACCATTCACGGGAAACTTTAAAAGTGTTTTGAGTACAGTCGAATCCGATTAATTGGACCACCGGTTAATCGGACCAGCCACTTATTCGGACCGAATCCCAAAGAACCGAAACGAATCCTATTGCATAAGCCAGAAGGGCATATTCATGCAATCGGACCAGCCGGTTATGAGTACCAAAATGATAGTGTCCCGATGTGGTTCGATTAACCGGAATCGACTGTATTAATAAGGGCGGATCAAAAGAACGCATCAGAAGTTTACGATCTCTCCCCCGGCTTCGCCCACTATTTTTTTAAGTTTCTAGCCAACAGTAACTACAAATATTTAAAACAGACCTTAACAGATTTAAAACTAAAAATAAAACCTAGCATTATAATAATTATTAACACTACTGCGTAAATTAGCACAGCTAATTTACGCAGTAGATGTAAAGAAAAAAAAATTCAAAACACGGGGAAGTTTTAAAACCACATGCAAAAAGTTACAAAACCAATAAAAGAAAATTTGTAAAGTATGCATTTTACTATGGCATTATATAAAATAGATGACAAAGAAAATGGCAATCGAATTTCGTGACCTAATTTCTTAACATTACCAACTACTGAGAGTAACTTCAGCTGAACTGAATTGCATATCACACCATACCAATTCAGTTTCCAAGACTAATTTCTTACGACTTTATAAGCCAAAGTACTTCATTATCTATTTTCCGGTCAAATATTAGCTTTCACACACCCTTTTTTTTTTTTTTTTTTACTACTAGCAATAATAGGTCTGAAAAATTGAAATCGCAGAGATTTCTTTTATGTTCTTACGGCACTTTTTTAAAGTGTGGGAGTAAACGAGATATTTATCACAGGCATGCAACACTGACAAAGCACCTCTGAAATGAATCACTGCACGTACCAACAACAGAAAACGGAAATCGTTAAACAAGAGAAAGTCTAGATAAACTGAACTAACTAAGCAACCTTTTGAAACGAAAGTTTCTGCAGAAAAGTAAAGTAAAGGTAATGTATGCGCAAAGTAAATTTATAGCTTGTTAAATAATATAATGTACGTTTTTTCCTCCCGCGATCCAATAAACCGTTTCACACGGGACGCGGTTAGATCACTCAAAATGCATGTCTGAAACGCACGCGCGAAACCACGGCATAAGACCCCCGAGGGGACCGATTGTTTTGACCGGCGAGTTCAAGAAATCTAGGACTACGACCTATGAATTAGAGTGGCTCAGAGAGCGGGTGGTCCTCTTTTCTGCCCGTTCTGGGAAACGACACAAATATCTCTCGGCGGCCTACGCAAAAGATGAACGCCAGCGATTCACCCCGCTTCGATTGTGGTATAAAACATGGCCGCACTTCCGTCGATGAGCTCTTCACGGGCGTTTATGTTGCGATTTATTTGCTTTATCACCCCCCCCCCCCCCACACACACACACACACAACCCGCTCACTCCTGATCTCAAGACACAAGGTCGTTCAGCAGAGCTTAATTTACCCCTTCTCACTCAATCGGGACTCCGGGTGGAAAACAGAGAGGATATTGCATGCAAAACACGGCCTCTACACAATTTTATGTAATTCGTTAACGTTGGTTTCCGTATTTTTTCAACCAGTTGGTCATACAAACATATGTTGAAAAATGGAGAATACATGGAATTTTCTAAGTCGTTGCTAAATCTGATCTGTTTAGCCAGATTCTGCCTTGCCCAAAAATTAGCTATTAAAGACTGGATCATGCCAACCGCCGAAGTTCTTAATGAATGATGTAAACAGCATTTATAAAGGAATCCCGATTCCTGGCATGCGTTATAATGCTTACATGGCACCCACAGGTATGTGCAAAGTCCGAACTTTGAATAAAAGAAAAGGTATTCGAGTATCTCACTCTTTAAATTTTATATATAAGACGAAATTGCTTTCATTTTACATGTTGCGCTCAGAGATCAATGACTCTAGTGGTGGTGGCTTTTACGTGACCATGACAAAAAACTTTTAACCCACTGGTCAATTTCTTTTAATCACCTGTTTAAAGCCCCGACAATTTTTTTGTTGTCAATAGGAAATTTTAAACTGACAAACAATTTTCAAACGAGGAATGTTATACAAACAATTAGGTATAACACTATACAGTTAATGACCGATTCGAGAATTTTGGTCACAAGATCTCAACTACGGCAATAAATAAATAATTTTAAAAAATTGATACAATTACGGAAGTCGTAAAGTTGAGATGAATCTGAAGGTTTTGGCTCCTAAGTGATAACCTTTTGAAGTAAATTTAATTAGCATTGTTCCATTTAAATGATTTTAACACTAAAACTACCGATAATTTATACATACCTAATTCTACTGCGAACCAGTATATGACTAGTTTTTAAATAGTTATATTTTTTTTCAAACTGAATGCAAGTAATAGCCAATTTAATAAGGGCAATAGGAACAACAAATTCAACAACTGGTATTGACGGCTGTCTCGTTCTCATATTTTCCCAAATATGGAAATCCATTTATAATGTATTTACTCTTTGACGTCCAATTCCAACCAGAATTAGATTCTAAATTTAGCGGAATTGTTCGGTCAGCATGTATTGTGTAAATCTAGATCTAGCTTAAGATGGATATTTTTTTAATGGAGATTTTTCGATATTTCATACGGCAATTATTTAAAGTAGTTGGTACCCTTTTATTTTTTTATTGTGGTTATTAAGAAAACTTGGTCTCTAACAAAAAATGGAGAATACTGAATTGCAGTCTACGAGAGAAGGTTTCCAGAGGCATCCTTGGTGGTGTCAAAGAAAATGACCTATGGGGTAGACGTTTTAATTCAGAAATCTATAGATTTTTTAAAGAGCCCGATATTATTAAAAGTTAAAAAATTAAAAGAATGAACCGGGCCTCCCATATTGCTAGAATGGATGAAAAAATCCATTAAAGAAGATTTTTGTTGCAAGGCCCTTTACTAGTCGGAAAAGAGGAAGGTCAAACTAAGATGGTTCAACTCTGTTGAATCAGATTTTAGAGTGATCGGAGTGAGGAACTGGCAGACCAGGTCTAGAAATAAGTTGTCCTGCAGGAATCTTCAACAGAAGGCCCTGGCCCACCCTGGGCAGTCGAGCCAAATATGATGATGGTTATTAAAAGCTGCGTGTTCCTGTCTACAGTTTCATGATAATATCGGCACTATTGACTGACTGACTGTATGTCTCTCTCTCACACACTCACTCACTCACACACCCACGCACGCGCACACACACATATATATACAGTGGTACCTCCCTTAACGGACACTCTCGAATAGCGGACACCTCTATTTAACGGACATTTTTACAAGTCCCAGTCCTTTTATATAGGAAAACCTATGTTATTACCTCTAGATAACGGACACTCCGAATAGCGGACAGGTATTTTTGAAAAACTTTCAATTATTTTGGCAAACATTTCTAATTTATTCTAACAAGCAACCTAAAAATATATGCTTATACGTCTTTACAAACCCTAGATGTTTCCTTAGAAGTCTGGATGTCTCAAGAACATTGATGTATGAAAATTTAGTATTTCGTGGAAGTCAAATAAGAAAGCGTGTATGACCGCTGAAATAATGAGCGATTGGCTGGTGGAGTTAGATAACAAAATGAAAAAACAAAAGAGAAAAATCATTCTGTTCATGGACAATGCTACTTCCCATCCTGATGATTTAAAGCTCAAAAGTGTTAATTTAATTTTCTTGCCTCCTAACACCACTTCGATGCTACAGCCACTTTATCAGGGAATTGTCCGCAGCTTTAAAGTATGATACAGAAAGCTGCTTCTGACACATGTGCTTTCAAGGATTATCTCCTGCAAATCCAGCGAAGAGTTGGCAAAATCGGTATCTGTTTTGCAATTTCCTGGACTACGCCAGTCCATTAAAAGGTGGAACCTGAGTGCGTTCTAAAATGTTTAAAGAAGGCGGGAGTTTTGAGTACAACCGAAGTGGCAACTGACAGTACTACCGAAAAAAGCGAAAAAAAACTTGCGGATCTAGTAGACAATTTGGATTCAAATGTCAGCGTTGAAGAGTTTCTGAAGATCGACAACGATTTATCCATTGAGGAAGAAAACCTGCATGTTTAAAATTTCATTCATCAGGACACCACTGAAGCACTGGCCCTTTCTGAGGATGATGATGAGGAATCGCCAATGGAATACTGCAAAATCAAAGATTATTCGGAAGCACTGAAATACAGCGAACAATTAAAACAGTTCTCCCTGAACAATGAAGATTCAGAGGGACGAGCAAAACTAAAGCTTATGAAGATTCACCTTGAAAAAGAGGTTTGCAGTATAAAAAAGACAAATCAAACTTTAACAGATTTTTTCAGTAGTAATTAATATAACTTAGCTCCAATACATTGTATTTTGGGATTATTTAATGCAAGATAAAAGGATTAGCCACAATTAAAAGGTAAAGTAGTAAATAGTTATTCTTTTCTTACCTAATTAATTTTTCCTTTTTAATTAAAATTGCAGCCGTAATTTTCAATCAAATATCAGACAGAAGTGGAAAAACGTTTTATTATAAAAAGGTTGTCCTCCCCAATAGCGGACAAAACTTTTGGTCCCGTGACTGTCCGCTTTTCGGAGGTATCACTGTATATATAGCCATTAAACTATCTAACCCGCGATAATTTTAATTTGATATTAGGTTCTATACGTCCGTTTTCAGTATAAACTGGGTATATATATACACATACACGTGCTCGAATGTCAATATCTTGGGGAGGGCACTAAATCACCTATAAAATAGACTTCGAAAAGTTTAATCGGACGAAATCTAAGTCTTCAGAAAACAGTGGACACTGTGGTATTCTATACCCTTCACTACCTACATAAACTTAACATTCTTTTGTTTGTTTAATATCCTGATATGGAAAGTAATCACTTTCGAGAGGCACTAAATCTTATCGCTAGGCTCGTATAAGGTTAAAAAACTACACTGTTACAAAAGAATTTACCACCCTGATTCATTCTTAGCATCTTCAAAATTTGATTTAGGAAAATGACAAATATTCTAACAGTAACATTGAAACACACCATGTATTAAGTAACTTTATCGTTAACTCTTGGTATTTTTTATACGCATAATTTTTATATAAAGATACCTTTGGTGGGAAAAAATCATTACAAAATGAATGTATATGAAAGGTAAAGTTCTTGGTTCCGCACTCTTTCAGAATCACGCATCGAAAACTTAAATCTTAAGAGCCACGAATGCAAAAATACTTTCTTCGGGGCTCGTGCTAACAGAAATTAAAAATAATCTTATAAGGAAAGTATGAACCCAGTTTCAAAGTTAAAAGCAGCATTACGAGCTCTAAACGAAAATCTGTCAACGACTCGTTTCCCCACCCCATGCTTTTAACTCACTCCTAGTAAGCTAAAACTCTCATAGCCCTTCATATGAATACTACAAACGAAACACAATTGTGAAGTGGCAATTCTTCTCGCAAGGTGCACGCTGCTCATGGCCAGGCCAGGGTAATTCTCAGCAGACACGCTTTATACCTTGGCTACACTAACATGACAAACAAGGTTTGCTTAAAATGTAGTGAAGATGCTATTCTTTAAATCCGGTGCCTTTATTTGGTAGCCTCTGGACATAAGCGTGCAGAGTAAATAGAGAGGCGACTTTGTGACTTCGTCTCAAAGCCATTATCAAGCCCACAACCGAATACATGACAGTAGTTAATGATCTTTGCTATCGGTACCTCAGTACCATACAAATCGGCACCAACGTTTGATCATTCGAATCAACATTCGAGCTTCCGTTTGCTGCATTCAAGTTTTACTATCTATCATTGTCGCCAGTGTCGCGCAGAACGAGACTGCGGTGGCACCAGGCGAGGTCCGACAGAGGGAAAAATTACTTAGAAGCTATAACAATTAGTTAACTCCACCTTCTAGCATGATTTCAACAGGAGAGTTCATAGAAAATGTTTCCAGTTTTCTTCCCTCCGGGTGAGGGTGATAACAAACCAAACCACCTCAGGCAGGAGGCCCTCCAACAGAAGGCAATCCAAGCAAGAACTTGGATCGAGAAAGTCATGAATGAAGGGGGGGGGGGGAGCAATAATAATGCAAATGAAAAGACAGCAATACTGTTTTAGTATTCAGGAAGCACGGTTTTACCTTTTCTAGTTTTCAAAATTTAGTTTTGAAGTGGGGAGAAAACCTGTTTAATGGAACTCTGCGACGACATAGCCAGAAAAAACTTCAAGGCGGTCGGCACAAAACCGTCTTGGGTTGATACATTTTAAATAACATATGAAAGAATAAATGGGTGTAAATTGTAATGCTTGAACCCACAAGTCTTCAGTGACAGTACAAATATATCTTGATTGAAATAAAAATAATAATAATAATTCACGTTTTAAACTATTGAAAAAAATTGAGTTTCTCTAATCCCCCTTCCTAGTGTTTTGGACCCTCCCCACAAGACCTATGGGAATTGTCAGAGTTATTCCAGTTTACATGTTAAACTTAAAAATTCCTTTTAATACTCCCAAAGATTTCAGATCGATGATTTCACTAAAATCTGCATTCATAGAACGATAATTTAAAAAAAAAATTATCAAAAATTGCTCAAAATTTTTAAATTCATAAATTAAAAAAAATTATGTTTTAATTACAGAATGCCACATATAATTCTAATTCCAGGCTTCGACTCAATTTTCGAAATTTTCAGATCCGACTAAATTAAATAAGTGATAAAAATTACAGAGTGTTTGAGCATGTTTTGACCTACGTCGTTAAACCTTTAATAATTATACGATGTATAATGCAGAATACTGTGTTTGCAGTGTAAAGAGTGTCAAGTCCAAAATTGTAGTTTTGAGAAGAACGGGATTGGGGAAAAAAAAAAACAAAAAAAAAACGTCTTTTGCAAAGTCAGTTTTTTAAAAATTAATTTTTAATTATTCTTTAAAGCAAATTCTTCCAATTTTATTTTTGTTGAGTAAAGAGTGTAAGCCCTTGATTGGGACATGTTTGTGTTTTGTTTCACATATCCCAAAATTTTCCCCGATAAATAAAAATATTTAGGAATGGAATTGGACTTTCTGTACCCTGCAGTAGCCCTTGATTTTTCAAACATGCCTAGTTTGATAACTCATTTTAGCCCATTTTGGACTCAACACTCTTTGCACAGCAAACACGGAATAATAATTTTACGATGCATAAAGCAGTCACATCATTTCACAACGCACTTAATTACAAACCATACTAA
Organism: Dolomedes plantarius; assembly: GCA_907164885.2. Taxonomy (NCBI): domain Eukaryota; kingdom Metazoa; phylum Arthropoda; class Arachnida; order Araneae; family Dolomedidae; genus Dolomedes; species Dolomedes plantarius. The sequence goes on from OU015490.1 coordinate 190,827,020, forward strand.
ATACATTCAACATTTTAATATGTCCTATTTTTAACTGGAGAATCCATTAATTCTAATATACGATTTTCATTTAAAGCAACTCAAATAAAATCAATCCCGAAATTAGTTATTTCTACATCAATGAATGTCATTCTCTTGCAAAGAAATTAAGGGTTCCTATAAATAGAAAAATTTACTTACAGCGCTGATTTTCGATATATATTATATCTATATCTATATACAGTGGTACCTCTCTTAACGGACACCTCTAATTAACGGACATTTTTACGAGTCCCAGTCCTTTTATATAGGACAATCCATGTTATTCCCTCTGGATAGCGGACTGGTATTTTTGAAAAGCTTTCAATTATTTTGGTAGACATTTCAAAATTATTCTAACAAGCAAGCAAAAAGTATATGCTTATGCGTCTTTGCAACGAACACCTTATGTTTTAAGGGTGAAAAAGAGTGGCGGGAAAATTTCAAAAGAGTAGCTCACTCTTTTGCAGTGTTGCAACATGCTGGGAGACTTCGAAACTCCAGTTGTTATTGGAAAAACTAAGAAGCCTAGATGTTTCAAGAACATTGATGTAAGAAAATTTAGTGTTTCGTGGAAGTCAAATAAGAAAGCGTGGATGACCACTGAGATAAAGAGCGATTGGTTGGTGGAGTTAGACAATAAAATGAAAAAACAAAAGGAAAAAATCATTATCTTCATGGACAATGCTACTTCCCATCCTGATGATTTAAAGCTCAAAACTGTTAATTTAGTTTTCTTGCCTCCTAACACCACTTCGATGCTAGAGCCGATCAGAGAATTATCCGCAGCTTTAAAGTACGATACAGAAAGCTGCTTCTGAGACACGTGCTTTCACAGATTATCTCCTGCAAATCCAGAGAAGAGTTGGCAAAATCGGTATCTGATTTGGATTTCCTGAACTACGTCAGCCCTTCAAAAGGTGGGTGCGTTCTAAAATGTTTTCTGAAGTCGAGAATTTTGAATACAAGCGAAGTGACAACTGACAGTACTACTGAAAAAAGCGAAAAAGAACTTGCGGATCTAGAAGCCAATTTGGATTCAAATGTCAGCATTGAAGAGTATGTCCAGATCGACGACGGTTTATCCATTGAGGAAGATAACCTGCATGTTTCCAATTTCATTCATCGGGACACCACTGAAACACTGGCCCTTTCTGAGGATGAAGATGAGGAATCGCCAATGGAAGACTGTAAAATCAAAGATTATTCGGAAGCACTGAAATACAGCGAACAATTGAAACAGTTCTTTCTGAACAATGAAAATTCGGAGGGACTAGCAAAGCTAAATCCTATGAAGATTCATCTCGAAAAACATATTTGCTGTGCAAAAAAGAGAAATCAAACTTTGATAACAGAAATTTTCAGTAGTAATTAAAATAATTTAGCTCCTATACATTGTATTTTGGAATTATCTAACGCAAAATAAAAGGATTAACCCAAAATTAAAAGGTAAAGTAGTAAATAGTTATAATTTTATACCTAATTAATTTTTCCTTTTTAATTAAAATTGCATCCGTAATTTTCAATCAAATGTCAAACAGAAGTGCAAAAACATTTTTTATAAAAATGTTGTCCTCTCCAATAGCGGACACCTCCTAATAACGGACAAAACTTTTGGTCCCGTAACTGTCCGCTTTTCGGAGGTACCACTGTGTATGTATGTATATATATATATATATATATATATATATATATATATATATATATATATATATATATATATATATATATATATACATACATTAATTAAACCACAAACAAAGCAAAACACATTAAGCAGGCATTTATCAGTCAATTTTAAATTATCCCCCTCCCCTCTTAAACAAGTTGCATCTTTGCAGTCATAGAAACAGATTGCGAATTAAAGCTTCAGTATTCATAGGGCCTTTGCTAATCCACGACATTAAAGGTTGCGGTCTATTTGGAAAACTCACGAGGAGGAAATTTCAGTTTACAGCGACGAAGGGAACTATGACAAACAGGGCTAGAATTTACTGAACATTAATGTGTTTGAGTAGCCGATTCGCACTTTGTCCAGCCCTCTGCCTTCTAGAGTATAATGCCAAAGGATCTATCTGATGTCTTGTTAACACGTTCATAACATTACCCCCAAAAAGAAGTGTTCAGAATTTTGCAAAAAGTACCCTCTGGAAAAATTTGTCACAGAATGCCATTATAAATTTTCATTTTCAATATAGCATGAATTTCAAAAATGAAAATAGTAGCAAAAGCTTGTTGCGAGACAACTAAATAATACCCCAAAAGGTCAAAACTTAGTATGAAGCGTTAAATACCGAAAAAAAAAATAAAATTTAAAAGTTCCTTTAAGAAATTCCTTTAAACATTCACCCCCGGTCAGTTGCGGATTTACCAGCAGGCTGAGTAGGCTGGAGCCTAGGGCGGCAAATTTTAAGGGGCGGCAAATTTAGTTCATAAATTTTTTATTTCGATTTACAAATTAAAAAAAATTATTATACACACACAAAATAACTGTTAATAATTACTAATAAAGTTGGAATTTTATTGATAGAAAATTGATATGATTGTGGAGTAAGATATCAAAATTTAGAGGCGGCAAAAATTGAATAGCTTACGGGCGGCAAATCTGTAAATCCGCCATTGCCCCCGGTATATTGAAGCACACAAAAATGCTTATAGCACAGGCTCTCATTAACAGATCAGGAAAATAAAAGAGGTTTTAGACAACTAAATATATGATCTTTAGTATAAAATAAAAAAAATAAAAATTTGACCGAAAATAACCTTTTGACTATAACAGACACCCTTAAAATCCCCTACCTCCCCTGAGAGAAATAGATAACCTAATTGCAAATTTTGCAACCTACCAACCAAAGTTTAAAAAATGCAAAACTAAATCTGGTAAAGCGGTGCCCAATGTAGCCTAGTAGTAGCGCGTTGGCTTAGAACTTTGGGTGTGTGTGGGGGCTTGGTTTTTAATTCCGACGAAATGCCATTAAATACCTTCGAGTATAGGCTGGATATGGTTACGTTAAATCCGTAACCAGGATTTGGTTTGGTGCGCTACGGTCACCAAACCAACGGTTTTTGCTACACGAGGGCTAATTAGACGGCTTAGTACGACCTACAGTTTACAGCGGATTCCGAACGGCAACAAACATCCATGCAACAGTTGGACTCAAACCCACAGGATCTGAACCGAATACCAGCGCCCTAGCCATTCGGCCATCGCCTGAGCCAGGAAAGTACCTCCATGAAGTCAGAGAGGGTTGGAGAAGGTACGATACCCCTCAGATGTCAACCCTGGGTTTGCTCGATGAAAATGTAGGTGGTGCCAGGGAGTGGTATTGGTTCACTTGTACGATGCTCCAATTGAAAGTAAGCATCGATTCTCGCGGATTATCCGCGAATGTCTTCATTGACAAGTGCCCCGCAATAGCATCAAACAAATCTGGTAAATGTACTCTATTATACACATTCAGATAATTCACGTAAATATATGCATGTATATATATTTTACAAGATAAAAAAAGGAAAAAAAATTCCTTTGCAAGTTTAATAATTCTAATTTCCTTGTCCTACAGCCTGATATCGCATAAAATTAAAACACTTTCCTTCACACTGTGTCGAATTCACTTCAGATGGACAAGGAGTTTATGACATTAAGATTGTTGACCAGAAAATACGGGGCAGCCTTTAAAATATTTTATAAGCCATGGCCTGGTTTGGTTTGATTTGGAGCGCCACAGTAAATTTTTTGCTGCACGCGGGGTAATTTGACCGTTATGAGCCGTGGCATAATTAATTCTACGTTAACTATGGACCCTTTAATTTATGAATATAAAACAGTAGTATACAACAATAGATTTCTTTCACACACAAAAAAAAAAAACCAAAAAAAAAAAAAAAAAACCCTACCTCCCCGACGCTATATTTAAAGCACTGGCAAATTGGTAACTGCCTCTTCACTGCTGAAGTTCCATACTAATATTAAAATATGCGGATGCATGGACCTTGGCAGTATCCCCCAACCCCCTCACACATAATAATTAAATCTTGGAAAAGTTTACCCACCCCTTTTTTATGTAAGCCATGCACAATAAAATAAAACTGAGACGCGCAGCACGTGTAGTATTTTAAGACACAGAATAGCACGATTTCTAGATCGTTTTTATCCTTTATCCATCAAGCGATTGAGTTACACGAAATATTTCTCTGCTGGACTCGTACAACTAATTGCTAAGTTGCCAAGTAAATTAATATGCTCATTTACTTCGCCTATTACATGACATCAGTGGTTGGAGGAGAAAGAAAGAAGAGGAAAATGAAATGCAATTTCTTTTTATCAGATAATGTGAATTCTTGAGAGATGCGACGTCAGGCTGGGTGTTCGTGGACAAACAAATATGTTTCGAAATACTTATAGGGGAGAAAAAATCTGACCGCTGTTTCTTATTAATAAATTTATTTAACACATTTGCTTTCGCTCTGGGAAAGAAAACATACCGACTATATCTATAATTGTGTTACACCACTTATCACAAGCCGGGATTAATAATTAACAAAAACACTACATGTAAAAATTCGAACGCAGTTATAGAATCACGCCAAACTCGCCCTTCGGGCATATTTTGGGCTTATGACATCTGCATTCTACGATAAAAACAGTTTCGAATTTTATTTCAAACCATTCCGTAACTCTGCACAAAGGTAAAATGAAAATGGGCACATTTTAAAAACTAATGTAGAAGGCAATTTTTTTGTTCCCTTTTGTTAAATTAGAATTGTTCATTATTCTAAAAGGTTTTAATTATTCTGCTATCCGCATTAGATCAATTACTCTTAGTCAATGTAATAGCCGGACTCCGACCCTTGTGGTGCTCCATAGTGCTAAAACTGGAGCCGCCTCCTCAACCCTGTAAGGGATGTCCGGGCTAAAGGTATCCAAGTCATGACTTATTTTTACGGAACTACCCATTATAATTAAAAATATATATATATTTAAATCGAAAGCACATCTCTCCAGGTTTTAATATCAATCATAGATTTCGAAGTGAGCACCTTTTGTAGCACGACTAACGTTTAAATGGTAATCCATTTCTCTCCAAGTGTTTCGTAGCATTTCAGGAGTTATTACACGAATTGCTTGAATGATACGCTTCTTCAATTCATCCACAGTTTAAAATTTTTGTTTATACACAACGGATTTAATGAATCCCCAAGCAAAAAAGTCGAATAACGCCTGATATGCTACGAAACACTTGGAGAGAACTAGATTACAATTTAGATGTTAATCGTGCTACAAAAGGTGTACACATCGAAATCTATGATACTATGATAGAAACCTATGATTGATATCAAAACTTGGTGAGATGTTCTTTCTATTTAAATAAATTTAAAAAAAAATTCTAATGGGTAGTTCCGTAAAAATAAGTCATGACTTGGATACCTTTAGCCCGGACACCCTGTATGTGTATATATATATATATATATATATATATATATATATATATATATATATATATATATATAGAGAGAGAGAGAGAGAGAGAGAGAGAGAGAGAGAGAGAGAGAGAGAGAGAGAAAGAGAGAGACAGGCAGAATGTAATAATGAAGTTAGTGTAACATTTAAAGTGCTATTCAAAGTTAATTTAATATGTATGTGTGAACTGTTTACTCACAAAACAACAGAGGCATTAGTTTATATCATCCAGAAGAAGCATTTTTGTCACAGTAGACAGTGCCGGATTTTAGAGGATAGATACTCCGTTTTTTTCACAATTACCTTTCAGAAATAAAAAAAGTGATAAAAATTTCAATTGCTATTTGTAGATTAAATATTTTCTAAGAAAAAAAATTGCCTTGAAGATATTACTGCTTCGGCAGCGCTGTTCTGGTAATAACGAGCTATGATAGTCGCAACAATACCATTTGAAAACAATTTTTGCGGTCACAGCTATGTAGTCGCGAAATCAATGTCAGGGTTCCCATTCTGATTTTGAAATTAAAATTTAGGACTATTTTAAATCCGAAATTAATCATTATCTTAAGGCTGATAATCTGAGAAATACCTTTATCCAAGAGGCTTTGATTTTAAAAATTTTGGTTAAAATTGTTAATCAGAGTTAATTTTATATATATGTGTTAACTATTTACTCACAAAACAACAGAGGCTTTAGGTTATATTATCCAGAAATAAGCTTTAAATTTCAAAAGCTGTGGTTATTAAACCTATTTAAGATCCTAAGAAATCGCTATTTTCTACTGCAAACTTCTATGTGAAAAAAAAATTTAAAAATTCATAAATCGACGGTATACAGAGGCTGTTCACACATGTTTTAGACGATGTATATTGTATTCACAAAACTAAATTACATAAAATTCTTGTGTTTTAAATGTTCTATTTGACATCCCTTATTCTGAACTATCTTTCGACACCGCAATTTCCAGGATAATAATGCCTTTTGAAGTGTCAGAAGAGGTATTCTATCCCATTCCTCCTGAACAGCTTTCCAGAGTCCTGTAAGGGTTTTGGGACGACGTTTGGATAATGCAGATTTTAAAAGTCCGAAAGCACAAAAATCCATAGGTTATACATCGGGAGATTTAGTAGGGATATCAGTGAAGGGTATGGCCTTGATACCAGTTTTTTGTTCCATTTCTTATAGGAAATTTACAGTGGAGTTTGATGTGTGACTGCTAGCTTTGTCCTGATGGAGTCTCACAGATTGATGGCACTGTGGATAAAGCGATGGTATTTCATTCAGAAAAATTGGCGATAAAATATGTTCCTGATAGTATTTGGAGTTAATCTTGACATTTTTTTCCACTCTCTTTATTTTTAACTTGCCATTATAAGAAAAACCAGCAACAATCATGAATCCCTTAGAAAAACTTTCTTTCGATTCTTTGAACCATGTACTTAAATTTTTTTTCTCCCCTTTTATGATAATAAATGGCTCTTTTTTTGTTGCAATCATTTAAATACACCCATGATTCATCTATTGATAGATAGATAGATAAATAAATAAATAAATATATATATCAGAAAATAAAAATGCCGTGCTTTATTCCAAAATTTTAGTCTTTGTCGGTGACTTTCGTATATATTTAAATAAAATTGCCAGTCAACAATGTGTTAAGAGACGCCTGTACAGTGAGTGCGAAGTGAATGCAAAATTTAAGAAAGTCTCATAAAATACTGTCAGATCAAGTAATACGAAAAATGTTTCAATCATTTATTGCTGTTGCAATGGGGGGGGGGGGGTAAAATCCTGAATTTCGCAAGTTTCCTTTACAGAAACACCCGAATTATCGACAAATGGCAAAATGCATTGCTAAGTAGAACAACATGCACCTGTGACAATGAGTTCAAAGGTGAGATCGCTGGGGGAGAGCCTTTTGTTCGACTAGGCCTGTTCACACTCCTCGTTCAGGTTCAGGTTCCCTCACCCCCTCTACAATCACAAAAATGTACCATAAAGAGGATAGGAGAAAAAGGCGTTAGCCGCATTTTAACGACGGTTGCACAACCAAGTGTCGGACACTCGCTCATAAGAAACTATATCCAGCTGTAAAAACAAGATAGGCAGTATTTTTGAACGAATTCAAAAGTTAAATCCTTGATAATCGGAACAATTAAGCATAAAGTTGAAACAATAGCTGCAGTTTAAAATTAACGAAAGCACTCTTTATTAAGGCTGCTGTGTACTAACCCTATTGGATTTGCTTACCTGAATGTTAGCCTATGGAGAAAATGTGTCTACGGATTGCCGATTTGGATTTAAAGATTTTTTTTTTTTAAATTGCACTCCGTAATAAAGAAATTTTAATACTTGGGGCATTTCGGTTTTTTTTTTAAATGCAAATAATATTTGAAATTTCGAATTATTCGGGGAAATATTTGGTATAGTGTGTTTTAAACACTCATCAATTCCTTTGGTGGACGCAATTTATAAAATGAATCCTGATGCAAGGTGCGGAAAAGAAAAATTCAGGCTATCTGAAAATACCATTTTTATTGGATTGTCAGCGTCAGCATTTATGTAGCTAGAAATAGTAGACACATTTTCTCTATAGATTAAGATGGAGGTGAGTGAATACAATAGAGTTAGTACACAGCAGCCTAAGTCGACTATTAATTGAATCAGTTAGAAATAATGTACAATTTTGAAGACCGTTTCTCTTCAAAAAGTCTTATCTAGTCTGTTTAAGAAATAGTATTAAACTACCAACGGAGCATCATTTATTCGTTGTTGTCGAGGTCAGAGGGTAAAAAAAAAATATATACCGGTGAATTACGTATAGAAATTTTAATAAGAAAAGAGAAATGTAAAATGATTTCTATGTAACAGCACGGGAAAATAGACAGGCAACTTATCACTGACTATGCGCACTGCATTTTAATTCACTTATTATTCACACTTATTAGTATTTTGGGTTATATCAACACCCCTCTGAAACCGCAAAACTTTTCTATAAATCTGGTTTAAATAGTAACAAAATAACAATTTTGAAAAATTAAAAATTTACTGCTTTTGACACTTATAAAATAGTTAACTTGATTTGTTTAACTGTTCAATAGGCATTGATGTTGTACTGAAAATGTGAGCGCAAAATGCTCTAGCACATTTCCTTGTACATGAAACACTATATAAATAGCTAGATTACACGAAAATAATGATATTAAACGTACATTGAAGCATCAAGCATAAGCACTATGGGAACATATAAGCTGAGATGGTCACAACGGTGACAATGTATAAGCCAAAACAGAGAAAAAAATAGTTAAAATTCACCAGTGTCTAATAGCCCCAGTTCAAGGATAAAGGCTAATAGTATTAAGTTACGTACTAAAAAGGGTATACATCCAGGTGTGGCCAAACTGCGGCTTTTTATCATTTTTTTTGTGCTACTCGTGGTTCATGACGAAAAATGAAAATTATTTGTTTTTGGTTCTCCTATGTTGACGTCTCCAAATGACTCTCTACAATGTTTATATTGGACACCCAAGACAACAAAACAGAACGAACAAAATCTAAATTTACATGAATACAGAAAGCACAAAATACTCCAAATTGACGTTTCAAGTAAGTTTTTGACATCTGCACTTCAAAGGGTAGTGGCCAAAACTAAGTGATTAGTTATGAAATTCTCTGAATTTTTCTAAAAAAATTTAGTTGGTGGTGAGTGTTACTTTGAAAAGCGCAAGATAAGCAGACCGGGGCCAGCAGTTTAAAGCTGATTCTGAATGGTTACAAAACCCCATGCCAACAGGTAAATAGTCGGCAGATCGGATAAGTAGTTAATTCGATTACTCCAGTGCCTAGATTCTTATATCCCGGAGATGTTAAAGGAAAATACGAATGATGAACGTAAAAATTTCCACATAAGTTTCGGAATAAATAATCTCTCCCTTGTTTATTCTCTCTTGAGAAAAATCTGGAAGCTCTTAAACTAAACTAAGATCGTCTAAAACGTAAGCAACGCACGATTTTACACAGTACATTAGAAACGATTAACACGGATTAAAATTTTATACGAAAATGGTCATGGCTTCGATAAAGTTTCGGAACTTTATTAACGATACTGCATAAATTTTTCCAAACAAACAAACACACACACACACACAAAATAAATCAGGTTCAAGTTATGACGTTAACGCTAAAATGATGCGTTGCTATAGAATTCTTTATCCCCTTGTGTACAACATTTCATTCCTAAATCACTTCGTTATAAAAAAGAATTTAATATTCTAAAATTTTATATAAGTATAACCTCGTTATCAAAAATTTTTTTTCTCACTATCAATAATTTAAACTCAAGATTAAATTACTGATAGTGAAGAATTTGGTTCGTGACACCGGTTGGAAATGACCACCCAAACTATATTTCTTCTGTAATCCGGAAGTCTGGGATAGCACTATTTAACATGACAAGATGAACATATCATCGAATTAGTATAACCTCTTTGAAAGCAATTTTAATCTGAAGGTCGCATAAAGTAAACATAATGAGTACTCATAAAATATCTATAATCACTGAAATCTATGCACTGCAGTCTGTTTCCAACGGAAATAAATTTTCAAGTATTATAAAAAGTTATGCAATTTGCATCGAAATTAAGCAGTTCTCAAGCCCTACAGAGGTAAACCCCTTTCAAAGGTTTTTATTTCCCATTATATAACAGGCTTTAAATAATTCTCCTAGCCATTAAATTAAATTGATCATTAGCCTAAGAAACAGTGTTAATAAAAATTGAAAACATGATCCCCCCCCCCCTTTCTTAAATTACACATAACACAAGGATAATTCTCGGGAAAAAAAATTAGATTCTTAAAAAAACTATATATTAATCAAAATCTTATTTAGAGAATAATAGATATCAATAAGGACATGCTGTCTACAATATGATAAAAGTAATCTAAAGCCTCACACATTGTAAAATGAAGTGAAATGCAAAAAACCCACATCACTGCAGAGTAAAAGCAAGGTTTAAAGAGAAGAAAAAATCGTTTCAACTATCATGAATTAGCAGGTAAACAGATTGTGGAGTTAATAATTTTCATGCGAAGGTTATTAACTCCACAATCTGCAAAACACAATGTGCAATTTAAATTTAATTAAAAGGTCTTCAATGATCGTACTGTAAAACTAATTTTTAAATTAGCATAGTTTAAAATACAAAAACACGATGTCTCCAAAAATTAATTTTCTACGATAGAGCCAATTAAATTTTTTAAATTTTCAGTGAATAGGGTCATACTTGGAAATCAGTGATAATCATCAAAATCAATACGGGATCACGGATATGAACAGACATCTAGAATCAGTAGGCTGGAAATTCTTCTCAACCGTTTATAAATCCATAGCAGTTAATCAGTCTTTACTTGATCACTTTAGAAGACGATATAACACTTAAACGCGGGAGAAACATTGACATGGTGGCAATTGTTTATCCCTTTTAAACCCCCTTTTTTTTTCAGGAAAAAATTTATACAAGTTCATCAAACATACAACTGCAATCGACTGCTGTTATCAAATTAAAAAGCTTCCAATAACACATAAATTATTAAGATACAAAAGCAAGACCACAAACGTGAATAGAATGTACTCCACATACTCTAACTTATGAAAAATCTACTATAATAACTCAATAAAAAGATTCACGAGGGAAAACATACCTGTGGAAAATAGTACATGGCTGGGTTTGCAATGCTGTCGCACATCGCCGCTGAAACTGCCCGACCGCTAGCCGTCATTTGTCCGTCGGACATCGCGGGAGTACTACCAGCGCCGCACATAAACATAGCGATGTTTGGCACTTGGAGCCACGCTGACTGGCGCGAGCGAAAATCCTATTCGTAGAATTCCTGAGTTGGACGAAGTGAAAGATGACGTAGGGGAGGGGAAAAGAGAGGCGGGGACATGAATGAATTCTCGGCCGCGAATGGGAGCGACGGAGGCAAGTTAGTGGGGAGGAATGCAACGCTATGAAACAACTGAGCGGGACCGTTCGTTTTTTGAAAAGGGATAACACTATATTGAGGCATTTTACACATTTTTTAATGAAACTTTGAAAGAAATGAATTGTTATATTTCCCCTTTCAAATTAAAGCGTTAAAATATATTTCATTTACAAAGAAAGTTGACAGTTTAGCTCATTACACTCATCAGAACTAAATAACAATGTACATCAAATAAAACTGAATAAGGTCACTAATACAGAGTGTGTGTGTATTTTATGCTACGACTAAAACTAAAAGCTATTTCACTCTAATAAAATAAACAATTTTCAATAACGTATGATACATACAATTGCATATTTTTTAATGCGTCAATACAAAAAGTAAGCACAGTATTATGAAAGAATTCATATATTATTATTTTCTAATATACGGTATTGACAGGACTAGGCACTATGTCCCTCAAACAGCGGTGTCGCTTCTTTAAGGTCTCAATCCTTTTCGCGGATTATATTGCACATTTAGCAAGTTTAAAACACGATATCAAATAATATAAAATCTAAAATATTAGTTATTAGTTATGATAATTAGTACTAGAAAAGAGGTGCAAGTACTACAATGCTTACTAGATAAGTTTTAAAGCATAGTTCGGCCCACACGTGCAAAATTATGACAAAAGAACATTTCCTAATAATGTAACAAAAATGATGTTAAAAGCATTTTAAGCAGAAGAGAATTCGTTTAAAGCAAATACCTAGAGAAAAATCCACACGTTAGAAATGAATTAAATGTTTCGTTCTTCCAGACCTTCACACAAATTGACAGATTTTGAAAAAAAAGGTATGCGATTGATTTCTAGATGCTGATCGAATACAGCATGCACTGAAAGTCAGATATTTGAAGTTCAATTCTGAAAACCATATAATCAAGACGGTATTCGAGGGAGAAAACTCTTTAAAAACTGACCATCATGCAATATATTATAATACGAAACCAAATTAACAAACAAACGATATTAATAGGTATACAAAAGCTTATTAAAAATTAGAAGCTGCTTAAATGGTAAACTACACAAAATATTTTACATGCGCGAAAATTGTTCCATGCAGACGATTCGCCATATTTTTCCAAGCAGAGACACTTACCAAAGAATGAAAAGTGAAAAATTAAAGAGTAAAAGAGATAATGCAGGGGTTTTTGGTAGCTTTTTTTTTAAACCTTTCTTTCTTTCTTTTTAAACGTAGGATTACGTTCCTCCATAACGGTCCTCCGAAATGCAGAATTTCAGACGGTAAAACCGTCCGTCGTCGCGAGTTATAATTTTGGCAGCGCGCCAAACGAAGTCTATATCGCTTGGACAAGCAGTAAACAGGAAAGTACCAAAATGCGTCAAAATTTTGACATATAATTAATATATAATAAATAAATATATATATATATACAGAGGCTGTTTGCACATTTTTAGACGATTTTGGTAAGCGGTAATAAAAAATCGTTTGCTGCAAAAGAAATAATTGCAATTGCACTATGTTTTTAAAAGTCAAAATTATCGTCTGCGGCTTGAAAGTTTTGTTTTTATTCAAAATGGCGTTTTTAACAAAGCAGTGTTTCGAAGGCTACATTTATGCTCTTTCCGAAGAGAAATATGCATACTCCGTTATCCAAAAACGATGTGAGAGTCATGGTTTTGTGATATCTAAAGCGTCGATAAGTAATATCGTCAACAAGAAAGGAAAAAACGTCAAATTGGAGCCACAAGTGGGACAAAAATTCCAAACAAGTATCCAAGGAATAAACGGACATCTTCGACTATTGCAAAGGTACGTTGTTTAATGTTAAAAGAAAATCCCCCTAGTCAAAGGACAGTTGCAAAATCATTAAAATGCTCGGTGTCCACTGTAAACAAAATGATAAACGTTGATTTAAATCTTAAGAAAGCGAAAAATCGCAATGTGCATAGTCTTCTTCCAAATCATATCGCTGAACGCAGGACACGCTGCAGAATTCTATATGAGAAACACTTATCCAAAGAAAAATGGAAAACAATTGTCACAATAGATGAATCATGGGTGTATTTAAATGACTGCAACAAAAAAAGAGCCATTTATTATCATAAAAGGGGAGAAAAAAAATTTAAGTACATGGTTCAAAGAATCGAAAGAAAGTTTTTCTAAGGGATTCATGATTGTTGCTGGCTTTTCTTATAATGGCAAGTTAAAAATAAAGAGAGTGGAAAAAAATGTCAAGATTAACTCCAAATACTATCAGGAACATATTTTATCGCTAATTTTTTTGAATGAAATACCATCGGTTTACCCACAGTGCCATCAATCTGTGAGACTCCATCAGGACAAAGCTAGCAGTCACACATCAAAATCCACTGTAAAATTCCTAAAAGAAATGGAACAAAAAACTGGTATCAAGGCCATACCCTTCACTGATATCCGTACTAAATCTCCCGATGTATCACCTATGGATTTTTGTGCTTTCGGACTTTTAAAATCTGCATTATCCAAACGTCGTCCCAAAACCCTTCCAGGATTCTGGAAAGCTGTTCTGGAGGAATGGGATAGAATACCTCTTCTGACACTTCAAAAGGCATTATTATCCTGGAAATTGCGGTGTCGAAAGATAGTTCAGAATAATGGATGTCAAATAGAACATTTAAAACACAAGAATTTTATGTAATTTAGTTTTGTGAATACAATATACATCGTCTAAAAAATGTGTGAACAGCCTCTGTATATGTGTATATTATATATATATATATATATATATATATATATATATGTGTGTGTGTGTGTGTGTATATATAGATAGATACATAACACACACATACATACATACATATATACATACAAAAGAGGTAAGAAACGATAAGTAACTCTACGTTAATAACCCGCGGTAGTTTCTTTAAAAGAGACTACCTGAATTTTTATTTTTATGTGGCGGACACCTACCCTGAGGACAATTCCCCCCATACACACTGCGATGCTCCATAATGGGAGCACGCAGTGGGTGAACTAATCTCGCTCCGTATGAGGAGACAACATCCATGCCTTGACCAGGATTCAAAACTCAGGGCAAATCGGCGGCAGCTTACGCTACTAATCATCATACAACACGGGCGGTAGTCCAGAAACAAGAGTTTGCATAGATAATTATAACGTCGGAAGATTATAATTTAATGCCCCGCCAGGCAAGAACAACATTTTAAAATTCTCAATTTGAAACTGTGTTTTTAACTTATTGATTTGTCATAAAAAAAGCATCAATCAAAAGGACCACGATATGACATTGTCCTCTTTTACAATAAATTGATGCTAAATATAGCACTATGAAATCAGTCAATAACTTTCTAATGAGAATCCAGCTTAAAGCTCTTTCTCGTTTTCACACTCGATTACTTTCCGACCTACAAGAGAAAAAAAAAAGAAGGAAAAAAAAAAAGAGCGGCAACTTACTGATTCTAGAAAATAAAGTATTTAGTTCCCCTTTAAAACATCCCCCACTGTCGCTGAAATCGACCTTCAAAATACCAGACTAACAGACATGCGGAATCCCTTCCCCATTCAGCAGTTTCGCGTGATATCACCATTGAAGAGAAAACAGGAAGGAAGCCAGAGTAACAGTTTCTTTTTCTCTTGACCATAAAAAAATAACGCAATTTCGCTGCAACAGATCTCACAATATTTGATATCATATATATTGGAACATAAACAATATGTCGAAGGATGACAAACCACTGCTAGAAGAATAATTAAGTTGAAATAATTTGCTGAGAAATGTATCTCCTGCGTAACCCAACAGCTATGGAACAAGCCTTGTTATGAGCACATAGCCTACAAAAATGCTGAGAGAAAGAATTCTCAAAATTTTTACAGGTTACTGACAAGGTGCAGTCAATCCAACCAGTGGCGTACCCAGGTTTTTTCTTGGGGGGGGGGGGGGCGAGCGAGATGAACGGATAAAAGTATTTATAATGCAAAATCAATATTCATAATGCAATTTCTATTTCTTTTTTCCCCGGAGGGTGGGGGGAGCAAGTGGCAGGGCCCCTTGCATCCCCCTGGGTGCGCCACTGAATCCAACCCACAAAGGTTAGACACTAACTTCTTCCATGACTAACTTACCGGACAATTTTTTATAAATAAGAAAAATATTACTCACCTTCAAATAAATTTATCTCCTTCAAAATAATCGCCAAAGGAGTCTATACAATTTTGCCAACGTTTCTTCAAGTCATCGAAACACTGTTTATAGGCGTTGGACAGTGGCGTAGCGAGGGGTGGGTAAGGGGTCTATCATGCCCCGGGCGCCACATGGTCTTTTTTATATATTATATATTTTATTTTTTTTATATATTATATTACTATATGGTTTTCGAAATTGGGGGGGGGGGGGCGGCGCCAAAAAGGTATCGTGCCCCGGGCGCCAGTTATGCTCGCTACGTCACTGGCGTTGGAACTAGCCATTCGCAAAATACGCGTAACGTTTGATTTAATATCCGAGACGTTTTCAAATCTCTGTCCTTTTATGGTCATCTCAAGCTTCGGAAAAAGGAAAAAAAATCAGCTGGCGATAAGTTGGGAAAATATGGTGGGTGATTTATCACTGAATTGAATGCTTAGCAAGATATTGTTGTACAGATATTGCTGTATGGGGCCTAGCATTATCGTGTAAGAGAAACTACTACCCAGAATCAAACAGTTCCTTCCCAACTCGTCTTATCCTGTTTCTTAATAGAAAAAGCACCTCCTTGTAAAAATACTGATTAATTGTTTGATTTTTAGGAACAAATTCGGGATGAATAAGTCCTTTATAATTGAAATTGCGATTAGCATCACCTTAGTCTTTGATTTTGACACCGGTGGTTTTTTTTTTAAATGGGAGGGGACGTTCCTTACCACTGTGCACTTTGTCTTTTTGTTTCTGGGTCGGATTGTAGACACCAGGTCTCATCTCCTGCTATAATACACTTTAGGAAATTGTCTTGTTGCGCAGTAGTCAGCAAATCTTCACAGCAAGCTTTTCTGTCTTCTTTTTGCTGTTCTGTCAAAATCCGAGGCAGAAATCGAGCACAAACTTTTTTTCATTTTTAGATTTTCAATTAAAATTAATTTAACGCTTTCTTTGCTTATCCCAAGCATGTCTGAAAGTTTGAGTTGTTACACGTCTATTAGCTTTTACCAAAGAACGAATTTTCTCCACATTTTCCTCATTCTTTGAAGTTGAAGGGCGCCCTGTCTTTGGCTCATTTTCAATGCTTTCTCGCCCACATTTAACGCGATTGTACCACTCATACACTTGTGTTCTTGACAACGATGCATCACTATATACTGTTCGAATCATCTCTAAGGTTTCGGTAGCAGATTTACCTAATTTGAAACAAAATTCAATGTAAAAACGTTGTTCCATTCCGAAGCAAATTTTTTCGTACAATGCCTTCTCAGTAAATGAAAATTACTACGGGGTTTTAATATGCAAACAACTAAATAACCAGTTTAAACTGGCTTTAACAAGAGTTGAGATGTCACTCTTTCTAGCGAGGAGATTATTCTTTCACTTTTTCATTTTATTGTTTGATCTTTTAATTTGTTCTTATGGGCGCACCTTGTATATTGTTGTAAACTAGAAACCTTAAGGAGAGGTAGGAAAATAAAATTAATGTTAAAGTATTTTAAATTTGCATTTATTTTCCCCCCACGTTTTTTAAATTCAATTTTTTACATAATTTTTCTTCTACAATTATACCTGACTCTTTTACAATCCTCCCTGTCGGCATGCTCCTATAAAAATTTGTCTATCCGGGTTCTAAAATATTTTAATAAACTTGTCTGCCTCTTGATCTTACCCCATCTACAACTAACAAAATTTGAATACTATTAGATGACGTCACACTTCAACGATTCCGTAACTTTTGACTGTGCGATAAGTACATAAGAGAGAACACTGGTGATAACTTCTGATTAGTAATTCTTCAATACACAGGGGAGGTATGCGAATTTTCGCAGAAAAAAAATCGGGGAAGGGAAGACAATTGATTGGAAAAAAAAGTTAGCCAAAACTGTCCGAGAGAAAAATATTTCTTTTCTTTCTGAAAGTGGGAATTTTTATTAAAAATAGGAGAGAAAGAAAAAAAAAACCAATTTACCAAGAAGAGTTTTACAATAAAATGAGGCTGAAATTTGACTATGTGAATAACAAAATTTGAAAATATTTAAAACCAGAAAATATATTTCTCTTTACCGAAAAAATCATTGAATATGTCACATATTCCAGTATGGAACCCATATAACTTATTAATATAGACAAAAGAGACTTCTAAAAGTAAGAAAATACATAAGGTTCTGTCGGCTTTGCCGGTATGTTTAATAATTAAGAACGTCGTGTAGTGCTGAAAAAAAAAAAAATGGATGGTAAAGCTTTCCAAATACTATAGCGAATTTCGGTTATAAAAAAAAAAAGATTCGGTAACATATTCGATTCAAAACATTATAAATTCGGTTATACTACGAAGCTTCCGTTATTATGCTCACAACCAACAATCAGCATCAGAACATCAAGGGAGAGGATTCATTATGAACGCCTAAACAAGCAGCAGTTCGTTTAACAGACATTTATCACTTTTAAATAAAGTTGTTGGATCGTTATCAGTTTGGGACAGACTATCATAATTAGCAGCACTTCCGAAAAGGAGCCACACATACCTTATAGCATGGCGGGGGGGGGGGGGGGGGGCGGCGACTGACACAAAGTCGACCGGCTCATTCACCTGCGACAAACGAGTATGGGTCATTTATCTACCAGTTGGATAGAGAGCTTCGGTGGCGTCCGAAAATCTTGCTGGAACGACATAAATTAAGTATGTTCTTGAACAACAAAAGTAACTTGAGAGGTGGGGATATATATATATATAAAGTTGAAAGGCGGCCTTTTTCATATTTTAATCAGTTCTCAAAATATTTTCGCATAAGACTCGACCCTGAGATCTCCTGTGGAATCGACTTGCATACTTATCTCTGCAAGAAATTTAAGGACTTCCTGCTTACAGGCATAGAGGAACGCTTTTATGGTCGACACGCTGTAAAAACAAAGACATTTCTGCAAATATTTTTTGAGTAAACAACATATCACAATAACAAGTCGAAATCATATTTAATAAATAACTACCACGGGAGCAATTAGACGGGGGGGGGGGGATATTTGAGGATCAAATAAAAAGTAAGGCAAAGAAAAAATTACTTCATAGCAATTAATAGATAAATATTTTTAACAGTTAATTTAATTTAATTATTGTGTAAGTTGTTTATTTTAAACTTTAATATATATACAAAAATTACGAAAATATCGGTTAGTGTTATTGGTTCAATTCATCTTATCCTGTTGCTGAAAAAGCATTGTTATTATTACCTTGCAGATGTTACTATATTACTATTAATATATTAATTGTTTTACCAACAATTTTGGAGATATTGAAAAAGGCAAGAAACTCAAATCAGATAAAGTGGTAACAATAGTACCTTAGTTTAAGTAAAACATAAATTTACCCAGTTTTACCTGTAACTGTGTAATCGATAGAACATTTTCTTTAATGTCCCTTTATCCTTGGAAAAAAATCTCACTTTTGCCCCTGGTAATTACTTTTATAATATCGGCGCGACCAAGATCACTTTATGAGTTTCTTATTTCTGAGAAAAGGATATTCATTTCTGAGCGGTTTGTATAAAATTAAACAATGGATTTTCTCCCTTACCCTAATCCCTGTAAAAAGAAGTACCTAATTAAAATGGATGAAATTCAACACATTTCGATATTTTTCCTGCCATGGAAAAAATAAATAAATCGATATATTCTCCATAGATATTTTACAGATCTAATACACGGTTCGAAGTCTTTTTCAGAAATCAAAAATTAGGAGTTTTTTAATACTTCTTTTTGGACCTCAGTAAATGATAAAAAATTGTTTTATTTCTAAAGTACACATTTGAAAATATTTGAGTTAATAAGATCGTAACCTAATGGCAATTTCCCCGTTTAACATCAACTTAAAGAGATTCATGATACTATTAATCATCCGAATGACAATAATACAAAATATAATTGCTACAAACAAACAAAAATTAATAAATACAGAATTACCTACACATTCCCAAAGCCAACTGTTGACAGAAAAAAAGAATGTATTTCAACTCAAAAATGTTTGGACCGGAAAGCAAACACACACACAAAAAAGTAAGGACCTTGAATGCAAAAATGGGTATTTTTAAACTTCTTAAGGGTTTTAGAAGACAGAAACTGAAAATACAACGCTTTTAAAAATTGGGTGAACCCTGAATAAAAATAAAAATGCAGTAAATTAGTATTTTGACAATAACTGCCAAGTTCAGGCGAAAATAGTAAAAGTGGTTGGAGAATCTGAACTCAGGAAGCGAAGTTCAGGTCTACAATAAGGCAATACATCGCTGCAAAAGCTGTGAAAGTGCATTCGGAGCTTCAACTCAAAAATCGGAACGACTCGTAGCCCCATTTAAACTTCTAAAGAGGAGCAATGCCCGAGAGTCATTCTAAGAGAAGCAACAACAGCTTTATAGGGTCAGGAACACGGCAATGAACATAGATTATGTTGAGAATTATAATCCAACACAAAACCAAGTTGTTTCAGATAAATGAAGGAATCAATCAATAAAATAAATAGCGAAGCAGACTAACACCACACGGAACGGTCCTTTTGAAACTTTGATGATGTCACACCATTTAATACATTTCGCATTTTCTGAATGGCACTGATACAGAAGAGTTTAAAAAATATTTCATGATACTGCTTCATAGTAAAAGGTCATACTATCTACGCGTTGTAATCGATTGACAAAAGATTTTGGTTTTACCTATTAAGGAAACATATTCCATTTTTTTTTAAAAGCATACAGATATAATTTTAAAAAATTGAACCCGAAACGGTTTAGATTGCGTCCAGCGACATTGGACTCGATCTTCTGGCTTCTTAATAACCACAATGCTAGTGCTTCAGTTTAATTACAGCTGAAAACTCTAGTTAATAAAAGTCTAGTTAATCTAGTCCTCACTTCAACACCTGGAGATTAAATTGTAAGAGTACGTTACAGGCTGATAAATTCAGTTTTTCCCCACACAGGCAAATATGTTTTCCTAGATGATGTTTGAGTGTGTGTGTGTGTGTGGGGGGGGGGGGGGATTATGCAATTTCATTCA
Source organism: Dolomedes plantarius (assembly GCA_907164885.2). Lineage (NCBI taxonomy): Eukaryota > Metazoa > Arthropoda > Arachnida > Araneae > Dolomedidae > Dolomedes > Dolomedes plantarius. The sequence goes on from OU015490.1 coordinate 190,847,713, forward strand.
TGAAATACTTACAATCAGTGAATTAAATTACTCAAAAGAGATGAGACACTGTTTTGAAGTAATATTATGATGGAACGAATTCTCACAAGGCCTTAGCAAAAAACTGGGGGAAAATAAAAATGAATGGAAAAAAAAAGGCATCTACATAGCGAAATACAGACGAATCTCGGCGCACTGAAAAATAAAAAAATAAAACACAAAACAAGCGGGATGGAAGAACAGGGAGAGAGGAAAAACAAACACAAAAAGGGTCAATGAACGACATTCTCGAGGATATTATTTCAAAGAGAACCGCTTGTCATAAATACGTAATTTTTAGATAAAAGCAGATTAGTCACTGAGCACGTATAAAGTAAAAAAAATAAAACGTCTAAATAAAAAAAATTCAAATATACTTTATTAAGCACTTAAGCAATTAGCGTTCAAATTTACTCCCAGAAAGATAACACGCTCGAGTTAAACGTTTTTCTCCAACACATGTTAATAACGAGCTTCGATACACCTTCGCTTTGCAAAAATAAATATTGTTTCTTGTTCCTGACATATTTTGTCAGAATCACACAAAAAAAATTTGTTTTATGGATAACAACATTCAGCATTTTAGCACGCTATAGTGATATTCGAAAAGTAAATACAAAACGTATGAAAATAACAATGTCTTATAATTCAGTCTGAAGTTGCTGCGGCCACCTTTCATGAGGATAATATTGTACTTCCAAGTACGAAACATAATTTTATGCTTGTTTGATAAGCGAGTGGAATTAAAACGTGTTTAAAAAATGTTTTACTTGGGACAGGATTCCTGCATTTTATTTTTGGCAATTTGCCTGCATGCTGTAAAACTGTTGATAACAATCTAAGTAAAATAAAGCTTTTGTCTACGTTAATATTTTTTCTTACTGTTTTCAAGGTATTTCTGGTTGCGATACTGCATGTTTTGATTATATGAAGAATAGGTCAACTTATGTCGAAATCATTAAAAAGGATTCAAGGTCAAAATCTTTCAATCACCACTTGCTCATGAAATAGATTTATAATTTGAATTTTATGACTTACACGCATTATTCAGAGCAATTTGCAACCGATAAAGAAAACCGCTATTTTGGGATTTAGTGTAATAAATTATATTCCCTCTGTCCAAAATAAAGCACAATTGCATATTCTTTTCAAGAGTTAAATGTGACATTTATTTTGGGATAGAAATGGATCTATTTTTTTGTTGTTGTTGTTATGTTTCATCTTATTGTTATTACGCAATTTTATTCATTTCAACAAAAATGAATTTATTAAATTTACTAAGAATCTCGCAATGTTTCAAACAGCATGTCTCACGCTGTATTTTCAAGAATATTTCAACCGTGCGATCACATTTTAAAGCAATGAAGCATTTTCTTTTGTGAACTATTTTTACTGGTAAAAAATTATTTAATAAATGATAGCATATACTATTGATTTTCCAGAATAAACATTTAGGTGTGATATATATAATTCGACACACAAATAATTGCATACACTGTTTGTCCGCATAACAACAGCACGAATAATAAATAATTTAGACAAAGGCTGGGAAAACATTTTAATAAGTTAAAAATTATAAGAGATATACTTAATGCTGTTAAAAAACATATTTAAAGACAAAACGAATTTGACAATATAACAAATTTTTTTAACATATTATGGATGAATTATTTGGCTAAAGAATAAATATTTTCCTTTAAAATCGAATGTATTGTATTATTTTCCTTTGATTTTCCAGGCTGGCAAGAGCTTTAGGGGTCCGGCATGAGAGCATAAGAATTTTCTCCCGGGGCTCGTCGTCGGCTTGCACCGTCCCAAGCCTTCTTTGCATGGTTGGTTGATAACGCTTTTAGCGTTATCTTTTGCGACATAACGCCTTCTTCGAACAATATCGTTGTGTCAATAAGTACTACAAATGTGAAGCTAGTCAAAATTATTGGTTAGTGGCAGAAGTAGGTATATCATAACAGATGGTAATTCTAGAGTTCATTTATGAAAATTTGACTTTTTTGTTGCTTCTAAATTTTTTGTGGCTATACAACAACTGATACTCTGAAAATATCAGCTAATATATGTTAGACGTTTCTCGACAAAATTTTCATGAAATTGATTATGACACCAATTCGGGCTCATATTTAAAATCAAAACATTGCACATTTTAGAGAATCGAGAAAGTAAATTACAAATTTTAAAGTATCAAGTTGGGACACTTAAGATCTGCTAACCGCTTCTAAACAAACTTTTAAACTGAAGGGTACGTGTGTCAATTAATATTTAGGTATGCCTTTCTATCTGGAGTTCATTAGGCCGGCTAAGGGCTTGACGCCCGTAGCTGGCCTAAGCACCAGATGCGGGCCTGTTTTTTCGATTTTTAATATGGACCGGGCATAGTTTTTTTTTTCTTTTTAAATGCTGTTCCCAAGTAGCAAATATACTTAAAATAATAATAATAATTCTGCCACGAAAGTATAATTCAGCGTAAAAAATATTGAGATTTGAAATTACTAAAGCCTTAAACTCTATTTAAGAGACTAACACAGTTTTGAATGAATATATATATATATTCAACTGCATCCACCACGGCGTATTTTCAGTATCTAAAAATAGAATATTTGTTCTCAGAGTTCATAGGAAACGTAATTACAAATTCACTCCGGAACGAGTCAAAACTTGTAATGGCGAAACCTGTGTATTCACTAAGAAACCCAAGGGCATAAAACATCCTCGAGGGCTTCAAAATTACCCTACATTGAGCCCAGAGATGTAAAACTCAGTAGACACGAATCCATTAATCTTTGCAAGATCAAAGGTAAAATTTCCAAAAGTACACAAACGTCGAACGATTTTCTAAGAGGCTTTAGCATGATGGACACACATTGTGATGTTTCCGACGCTATATCGCCAGTTTATTTTTACACAATCTATTTCCAAAGGCCATCAATTACAAGAAACGGAATGGTGAAAATTAAGTTGTTTAAAAATCTCAAGCGGCTGAGTTCTCAGGCAACTTTTTAAAAGCGGAGAGTGAACGGCGCCAGGAGTCAAAACCGCCTTAGCTAGAAGGCATTGTCTCATCCAAATGCAGCCAGTAAGAAAAAGACCTTCCCCCCTGCACATGCAAAAACCCTTTACCTTGAATACGAGAATAGGAAGGGGGAAAGAGAACATTGTACATCAATTGGAGCCGACTGACAAAACAGATGAAAAATTACACAACATTCAGAGGCAGTTATTGGGACTACAACCCACAGCTAGTGAAAGATGATAAAGCAGCAGAAAATCACTTTTTTTCTTTCCTCTTTTAAGAAAAAATAACACTGCTGTCTGTCACATACACTGACTACCTCAAGTGGCAAAAATATGAATAAACCACTCGCACGACAAGACACTCTGGTAAGTTTGTATGAATTCAGTCAGAAACTTGATATTTGCGGAAGTTAACGGGTTCAGAACCCAAACCCAATAACCGCTTTGGAAGATACGTTGTTAAAACAACCAAATCTATGATATAAATTTGACTTTTTGTTTATTTCACTACATAAGATTTTGCCAAAATTTTTAATATAAAAAAATTAATTTTTAATTGTGTTATCTCTATTGAAGAGAGAATGCATGTATACTAAAGGTTTAGAAAAATTAACATAATAATGAGGTTGCTCTGATGTGCATGCTACTTCAAACAACTACGAACGCATTCCTGCAGGCCAAAAATTACGGAATATAGGAAGTTTTACATCCTGTTTTACCATAGAAAAAGGTGTGCAGATTAAGCATCTGAAAAAAATAATTGCAAACTCCTAAATAATATATATATATATATATATATTATGACAGGATAGCCGTGCGGGGTTTTTAATAAATAAACTATTATAATCTATACTAACATTTAATGAATATCACTTATTTACAAGGTTACGTCATTAATAAATAACATAATAGGCTAATGAACATTATATAGCAGTCGTCTACTGCCATCAGACAAACGCGTCATCGTTCGTCTTTGTCCATTTGCTGACTGGGGTTGCCAGATCTCTCCTTACGTTCGGCTGAAGCGGCGCAAACGGATATATATAGGCGTAGCGTGCTTCTTAATAATAATAATAATAATAATAATAATTATTATTTTTTTTATTTATTTATTTATTTATTTTTTTTTTTTTTTTTTTTGGGGGGGGGGGGGGGGTACGAATTGAATTCAGTTAGGGCCCTCCTCAGTGCACTGACTACCGGACGGTCCTTAAAATATGAATTATGATTTTTTGAAATTGAATAACAATAGAATTGATGTTTGAGTAGTATTCAAAAGTTACACAATCAGAATAAATAAATATAATTAAAATGAGAAAAAAAAATAGCATTGAATTTTTGTTATGGATCATATGATTGTTAAAAACTATGTTAAGGCTAAAGACATAATCGGAATGTTTAGTGTCACAGTTTGAAAAAACGGAAAAAAAATCTAATTTCTTAAAAGTTTTCTGATTTTAACTGAACTTCTATTTACAATTTAATTTATTTCAAGTTAAGTTTTGGGGGGACATTACCCCCCTCCCCCCCCGACGCTACGCATATGTATATATATATATAAAACAACTAAGAGATGGCTTCCTTACCCTGGAGGAAGCATCCTTACGTTCATGCTAACACTAAAACTATTGAAATTATTACAGTAGTATAAATTTATATTATTTAGATTCAGAATTTCTTTTTCATCTTGATATACGCATCACTGAAATTTATTCCAACACATTCTTGCTGCCAAACAAAAAAAAAATATTAAAAATAATTTTTCAAAAGTATAGAAATTTTTCGTTTTTCCTTTTACGTACATTAAAAACTAAAAAAACAAATTAAATTTTAAGAATTATAATTATCTTGATATTATAACCCACAAATGGTTTAAAAAATTATTAGATAGCATCAGATTGCTGAAAATTAATAGGGAGGCCATGAGCTAAATTTTTCTAAAGTTTACAGTAAGCGCACAGTTTTCGTGGAAACGCGAAGCACGGCCTCTCTTCCCCAATTGAAAGGAAGGGAAGCATTCGAAAAATACCTTAATCGGAATCTTTTCAGCCACTGAAAGGATATACACAATGGGAGAAACTTGCCGCCGAACTATACCTTTTCTTCGGCATGTCGCCAAAGGAAAGAAAAGATACTGCTTACAAAAATATTTCTCTTTAGACTACCACATGGTTCCCATTACTTTTCTTAGAAAATTTTCTAGAACCACTTGCATTATTATGCCAATCAATACAGATGGTTTAATGACCGAATTTCACCCTCAATAAACTAGAACAAATTAATACTGCCAGCCTAATTTTTAAACTTTATTACTGGCAATTTACATACATGCCCTTTATATATAGCTACATTTACAGCAACTAAGATTTTAATGTTATTAATACACGCAAAACAAATAAAAAGTTTACAAAACACGATACGATCCGTGATACACGATACAAAACCGTTACGATCGACTAAAAAATAAAACAATCTTTTGGAGGAAGCCTGTTAAAAATTTTTACTCTTTCGAGAAATCGTTCAAAAATAAAGAGAGTTTTAAATGGTTCGGAACTCAAATGCTTCAGATCAGGATTTTTAGTCTTAATTATTGAATAGAGACTTTTGAAACCATAAAGAGTTTTTAAAAATAACTTTAAATTTTGATAGTCTATATGAAAATTTCAAATCGTGTAAAATTTAGTTTACAGGTGCTTATCTTTTTCAACAAAGCAAACTTAAAATTGACAAAATGACGAGTAAGATACCTTAGGAAATTTTTCTCATTGATTCCTTGAAAAGCTTGTCAAACTGTTGTATGCATTTAGAAGGCAAACATATTTTCTTACTAGTACTATTTTCCATGGTGTGCCGAAAAAGATAAGTTGCCGTAAGCTAAATTTTACACCATTTGAAAGTTTCAAGTAGACACCAAAATAGGAAAGCTCTGTGAAGCCGTATAGCCCGCTCGGCCTTTTCACAGCTTACGGGTGCTTATCGTTTTCGGCGAAACACCATGGAAAATAGCACTAGACAAGCTAATCAAGGAATCGATGGAAAAAAAATTCTTAAGATCTCGTGCTCGTCATTATGCCAATTTTAAATTTACTCTTAAAGATGTTCAATTAACATAAATTGAGATACTCTAATTCAGCTGTAACCGTATCAAGATGCATTATATCAGCGAATGAAAATGTGATACGCTGGCACGCATTAAACTATATGCGATTACTTCAATGAGGCTAAATACTGTAGTTGTAAACATAAACGATAGCAGGAATTAACTGAAAAAACAAACGTAATTAACTGCCTTCTGTGATTTGAAAATCAGAAGTCGCATAAAGAATTTTTTTTTGTAAGTTTGCATTTATCAGCGAGCATTATTTTCCCTTACATAACAAGAAAAGCTACTACCACAAACCTACTGCCCCTAATCACGGTATGGGAGGCCTTGGACAAGCGCCCTTTGAATTTCGCGCTCTAAATCAGTCCCAGTCCCTGTGCCGATAGGATGACGACGCGCGTGTCCGCTCATTTTCTTTTATATCAATTGCGAGCACAAATGGTTTGCCGATACCTACGCAATTAGCCCGCGGCGGACTGCGTCAAAATCAAGTATCGTCGCAATTAAAGAGGATGGGAAACCAAACCCGGTGGCTGGGCTTTCTGAGAATCCGACGTACGTGTTCTAGGTCAGGGAAAATTCACGCCCAACAGTTGAGCACGGCGAGGTCAGCGAACGCACGGCAGTGAAGATGTCTGGATACTTTTTTTTTCCTTTCTCTTAAGGCATTCAATGACTGAAACCCCACATAATCGATGACAGTTCCACTTTATGACTGTATCATTAAAATACAACCGAGGATCGTGGCCAGCTTCCTTGAATACGAAAGCAAAAATGGAAGCATGACAAATCGCACTGAAGTAACGTGGGCTATCTCCCACTTATCTGCATTTTCGCTGACTTTAACCTTTGCACCGAATGTTTCTTTATTATTCAATAACCCATTTTTTTCTAAACGAATGGACTCTTTAGAAATAAATAGAATTTCAATGTATCACGGAAGTCACGAATGCATACCTTATATTACATATCCAAGTTTTAACGGGAATTTAAAATTTAACAAATAAAAAATATACATATATATCACAGAGCTATTTTATTCTACAAAGATATTTTATTTTTACATGCTATGAGTATAATACTGTTATGCGTGGGGGTATAATAATTGGTCAAACGTGCATGAATTAATAAATGCATATTAAACAAAGAAAAGGGTGCAGCGGTTTTAAATTTTTTTGGACAACGAAACAACATATTTTTTATATCCCTGCACTCTCTGCATTTTCAAGATGTTTTATGTAACTTTAGCACAAATGAAGCAACAAGAGACTTAGAAAACAAAATCCATGAATAGTAAAATCAGATTTATAATTTATTTTTTTCTTTTAAATCATGCTAAGATTGTGTCCTCTTTCAAACAAGAAAATGTTTTAGTTATATCGATGAAAACGTCTATGTTCTATGAGAGCTTAAATATCTTTTCACCTCTAATATGGGGAACAATATCTGTATCAGAGGGTTGGGGTACAGTGTTAATGACATGAATTAGCCTAATACTAATAAAATTAGTCATTCCACATTTGGATTCCTATGTTTTTTGTGTATTCAGTACCAGTATCTTGCTTGTAAAAAGAGCAACACTTCTGATACAGCCTTTTTATATTCAACAAAAATTAGCACAAAGAATTAAATACATAATTGTCCTTACCCTAAATATTGCTTTTAATTTTTGTGTATGTGTACTACTAATATACCTTTTAAAGCAACTTTTGATGCAACAGTAACTAAATCTTTTGTAACTTGCGGCTATCATTCAGCTTTCATTAAGAAATCCAATTACTCAAGAATTACATAAAAAAAGTGTTGGCATATTCCTATCGTCGTGTTGTTGTTTCATAAGTCCCCTGGCCGGGAGTTCCAGGCCAGGTCCATATAGGCTTCAAGCTGAAGTGTGCAACTCTAATTTTAAACAGCACCACAAGGGTCAGAGTCAGTCTTGGCTAGTTACCACCTCAATTTTGACCGAGCACCCCCAGGGGCGACATCTGGGAGGGATCATACCCTCTCCCACCCTCACTGACCTCCATGGAGGGATTTTTCGGTCTACGGATTTAATGTGCCCATATCTGGTCTAGACATGGAAGTATTTTATGACGCATGCTGGGATTCGATCCGAGTACCTTCAGCACTAAAAGCCAACACGTTACCACAAGACCACCTAGAGCCCTGCATATTCCTTATATATGTACTGAGTGTCCGGGCTAAAAGTATCCAAAAGTAATGGCTTATTTTTATGAAACTACCCATTAGAATTTTCAAAAAATTATTTAAATAGAAAGAACATCTCACTAAGTTTTAATATCAATAGATTTTGATGTATGCACCTTTTGTAGCACAACAAACGTCTAAACTGTAATCCAGTTCTCTTTAAGTGTTTTGTAGGATATCAGGAGTTAGATGAATTGCTTGAATTGTATGTTCTTCAACTCAACCACAGTTTCAATTTTTTGTTTTTACACAACAAGAGTTAATGAATCCCCAAGCAAAAAAGTCTAATGGAGTCAAATCCAGAGACTGGTGCATCACAGTTGTACTTAGATTGGCTTCCGCTAGGGGAGAATTTTGTTATTCTTGTTTTATGTAACGAGTGTGGTTTATGTGTTCGTCAAATAAAGATATGTCTGTCTTCTGTAGAATCGAATATTCATTTATTGTCTCATGTGTAAATAATTAAGAACCCTACAGGACTAGGTGATCATCTTAGATAGACAGAGTAGCATCACCGATGAAAAGGGAGGTGAGTGAAAATCATCTTTACTTTATTTGCTTTCTGTTCTAATAGAGACCTTGGCGACCAGGCAATTGGGCCCCATCTTCCAAAACACAGTCTCATCTGTCACAAAAACTTTAGGTTGTTTGCCAGTTTGAGATACCACAGTTCCTGTCTCCCTTAAAGTTCTATCGCATTGACAGATAGATTTTGATGTCAGAGGATCGACATTCCATTCTGTTCAAACACATCGCTGAACATGTGTCACTGATTTGAATTCTGTTAACTAAAGCATGAACTGTACCTTTTGCTGTGGTTCCACTTCTTTATACTAATGAAACCCATGGAACAGGTTTTGCACCTCTGTGCCAATTGTTGACTACTGTACACATGTGCACCTGAATGGTCTGCACTCAAAAAATCTCAGAGGGGTTTATAATCCACAGAGGAGCAGTCTACTATATTCTAATGGGTAGTTCTATAATAATTAGCCATAACTTCTGGATACTTTTAGCCTGGTATACATATATTTTTTCTTTTCTTTCCCAAATGCAGCTGCACTTTGGCCTGAGGATATTCCCCCATCTACACCACAATTTCATAAATTACTTTATTATGAGAGCCCCCAATAGGAGAACTACCATTATTCACTATGAGAGGACAAAACTGGAACATCCATGCCTTATCCGGACATGAACAAGAGCCCACTTTGTGTATGCTCATGTCACTAAGCACTGTACAATGTGGGAAGCAAGTTCACAGACATAAAATTAGTGAAATTAGAATTCGATTGACGGTTAACTTTTTTCAAAACTTTTCCATCTTCACTCAATCATACACATGATATAATTGGATGAAGTCCAATAATCAAAATATGCAAATAAATCCCACATATGAAGCCAATATTTCAATAATGTATGCACTTTCATTGGTACTTAGTACACGAGTAGGTGAAATAAAAAAGAAAATGCTTTTGAAATATTATCAACGTACAGAGTGACATACCATCACACCTCTACATTTTACTCTAAAATTGAAGATCAAATTTCAAGCATTGCATTCAAAACATTGTTTGGTGTGCATATGAAAAATGAATACTTCAGCTTATAGTTTAAAGATTTAAAATTTTTAAAAAAATGATAGACACTTTCAAGCATACATATATTTAGTATTTTAAATAAATAATATAAGAATACAGACCCAAATGAAGAGTCCAGAATTAAATAAACTGATAAAATATTCAACAAAAGTCAAAACTGGTTTGACCTCAGAACCAAAAATTTTCAGAAATTATCCTTTGTTTTATAGTTGAAGACTACAGAGTTATAACATTATAATGACAAAAAGATGAATTTGTAATAAAAAATAAAAGATTGGGCAGGTTAAATTACCCTTTGCAATGTTTTGATAAATATAAATATACTCTTGTTCTTCAATAATAATATTCTACCAAAATTAAAAATATTTAAAAGGTAACTGAATACAGCAAAAATTATATAGAATATATATTTATGTAAAGTGAATATATTGTGAGGGAGAAAAGAATGTTTCATACACAAAATATTTGAGTTCATATTGTTATTAATATACCTATTAAGGTTAAAATGTTTTAGATAAAATTAAACTCTTTTCTAAATTCATTTATAGGAGGTAAATGCTAACTTTAAAATCCTGCAGTAAAACTATTTGCTAAAAAACAAACATGACAAAGCAGCACAGTATAATGAACCATATTATATGTAAAATATTTAAGTTATATTCATACTAGATTAATCAAACTGACTAGGAAATAAAATACTTCAATAATTTTGGGCACTATATTCCACAAGTCAAATATTCTTCCAATTTTTTAGTAATTTTCTCCTACAAAGAACAAGCTATAAAATATGATTCTTAGAGGACATAACATGAAAATTATGAAGTGTTGTTCTAAATGTAGTCATCATGTATGAGATTCCAAAAAATTAATATATTTGAGATGGTTTCAGTTTAATGAAGAAATTTTAATCTTTCAATTTCTAATTACTAGGCACTGTAAATGCCATGAGAGTTCGAAATCAATAATTGCAGTTGAGGAATGGAAGTAACTAAAGTTACCTCCAAGGCTGCTGTTAGTTTTCACAGCATGTAAAACAGTTATGAAAAACTACTACTTAATCTTCCTCCACATGTAGTCTTCCACAAGTTGTTGATCCCTTTAGAAGTGGATTATCATATTAAATATTTGCTCCTATCAATCCCACTATTTATTATAACCATAACAAAACAGAATGAAATAATAAAGGTTGAAAAATCATTGTTTTATCAAAGTATTTTTTTTCTCCACAGTTAAAACAGAATTTTGTTTATAATGTAATCCATAAATAATATCCAAGAACCTATGTTTTTAAAAAGAATGCTACTTAAATAACTATATCCTAACTGTAATACAGTTATACCTCGGTAGTAATAGCATTTTGACATAAAAAAAAAAAAAAGATGCTTCAGTACTTGACGTTTGCTTGGTACCCTACATCCTGTCTCTCCGGACGAAAAGAAAGATCGAAATATGTTGAATTACAAAATCAAAAGTATCACCCTGAGACAGCTCTACAAAGCCAAAATGTGGACATGTTTAATGATATAACAATGTCTCACTTCATAAACACTTTGAAACTCAGGCAGAAGCAAGTTTCTCTTGATAGGTTTGTAGTGAAAATCCCTAAATAGGGATTCTTTACTGATTCTGACAGGCTCCACTTTTTGGTGTTCTGTTAAATTATGGGGAACCCAACGACAAACTAATCTTTTCATATGCAGCTCTTCATGAATAATTTTATGTATAGCTGTGGATCCTATGTTAAGTTCCTTCTGTATCATTTGGTAAGTACAGCGATTACCATAGATTAACACTATTCGTACAGCTGACACATTTTCTGGGACTACAGCTGACAAAGGTCTTCCTGTATGTTCTTCATCCAGGAGAGAATTTCAACCTCTTCTAAATTATGTAAACTGTCTGAATACAGTGGTACAAGATGGAGTTTCATTTCCGTATGCTAACTGTAGATGTTGAAGGCATCTCTCGACTTAGCCCACTATAAAATCAGAGAAAATAGTAGCTCGATAATGCTCTCGTGTCAACTTCATTTTCTCTTCTTTCAAAATTTATTTTATGATAGCTAAATTCAATCGTTGCCACAAATTATCATCTGCAGACATAAAAGAGTTCAAATTTAAATATCTGGCCAGTAATTTTCTTTTGGCGCATATGGTCCACGCCTGTCCCAAAAATTTCAGCGTTACCCTCGTATACATATAGTTATAAATAATACATTTATTTTGTGCTGCCAAATTTGTTATATATGATAACAATCCATATAATGACTTATTTCATAAGAAAATATTAAAAAGCAAAACAGGCTACCTCAAGTATCCCAGTCAAACTTCTCCCAGTCACTCATATTAAGGCACTTGTCCCGAGACATTTTCATAAAACTAAGGAACTGTTGACTATTTTCTATCTGGGAGCACCACACAGGTGAATCAACATTTCTCCCTTGGCGTAACCTCTACTTGAATTGAGCACCCTAAGGGTTGACATTTGGAGGGCATGCACATTCCCTAACCTACTGACCTCATGAAAGGACTTTCCAGAGTTTAATAACACTTGTAAGTACACATGGAAAACTTGAAACACTTTAATAAAACAATATTGAATTAAAAATTTAAGAAATATTTTTCAGAAAAAATGAAAAAAAAATGTAAAAAGACAAAAGAACTTACAGCCTGTCCTTTGGTTCCACTTCCTGAAAAAGTAACTAATTTAAGAATTTTTGCTTAAAGTGAAATGGGAACAATAAGAACAGTATACAATCCATAAAACTAATTGAATAACATGAATATCAATAGGAAATTAGACATGATCAAATGTTACTTGTGTATATTCATAATCAATGTACACAAATAACATGATTATTCACATACAGTCCAAAAATGTAGTAGTATACTGCAAAAAATTAATTATTTAGAGACTATATATGAACTGCATGCAGAGATTTAGAAAAGGTTTAAAATAGTAAAACTCTCACAGATATGCTATTCTTCTCTAAAAAAAGTACCTATTTTTTTCTGACATGCCAAATTGATATTCTCTCAGTCATTTTTTAATTTATTTTTATTTATTACTGTATTTGTGTTCCTAAATATTTTGCTTTTGATATGCATAGATAATTAGAAAAATGAATAATATAACCACAGATAATCCGGAGTTTAGAGTAGTGAACTTAATTATGATATAACAAATCTTTTTTAAAGCATCATACATTTAAAGCTTAAAAAACAGAATGCTTATTTAGAGAGAGTACACTTTAATGTAAATATCATTCAAAGAGTTAACTTATTGTCTTATCAGAATATAAATGCAACTTTAGTTTTCTATAAAAAAAATTTAATCTTCCTAAGCACTATGGAACATGAAACAAAATATATTAACGATGAAAGATTCAAGAATGCTGTTTATGAAATATGTTGTTTAGATTTTCATGATAAACAAATGTTTTGAAATCTTCATTCATCTATGGCTTTTGTGCAAAGTATTCATTCAGCACAAAAAACAGAAAAAGACTCTCTCTGTAAAGTTTTATTAAATAAGCAAAAATATTTAATGACTTAAATGCCACAAAGATGAATGGCTGGAATGAGTTCAATTAACCAAACTTTATAAACAAATTTAACTTAACACTCATGGTATCAACTCTGAAAACTATTTTTAAGGGCATACTAGATTATTGGAAAGCCCAGACCAAAGTTTTATTACTAAGCACTTAATGGAACAATACTTTTATATCCAGCAGTATAATACAAGAGATGCTCTGTCTTACCACAATACCTCAAGGCATACCAAGTTCTCAATCAGAGATTAACAGCAGTCATGATGACAAGCATATTTGTGATTAAGGTTATGATATTCACTATAAGCTATCAGCATTAGAGATACAGATGAAATTGAAGAATGGATATTCACTAAAGATACAAGTCACTTCTCAATGAACAAATTACAGATGAAAGTGCATGAAAACCTATTTCAGATACAGACCACATATCTTTAATTATACTGACGAATGCAATGCAACAAAGGACCTATTATTGCATGGAATATAAAAACCTCATATAGAATCCTTTGTTTTTTATTATAACTCTTATCAACAATAAAGTCAGCATGAGACAAACCTCTGCATAGTATACCATTTTATATGCCAGATGCTATATGACATGGACTGTGACATTCTAGAATAGATGTACTTAATTTTTTTCTCTCGAGCCACATGCATATGTTGGCTACTTTATGCAGGTCACAACATAGTACACACTATATCTCATAATATAATAATGCAAAAAGTAAAACCCAAAACCTAAATGTATTCAAGCGTTTATTTAAAAATGAGTGTGATTTTTTTTTTTATGTTGAGAGAAACTTTTGAAAGTAGACAAATCAGGTTTAAACTTTCTACATGCTACTCTACTAAATGTGTCCTCAAGGTAAGAATCAGTAAGCCAATTTCTATATACATTCTTCGCATATTTCATTTTGGCATAGGATGATTCACAAAAATACGTTGATGTGAGCAATGTGAGCAGCAAGTGGCACATTTTTGTACATGTATTTTTCAGGGCCTAATTTCCAAAATTATGTCTATTAAAAACCTGCCTAATACTGATTAATGAGTGTTTAGGCTCCACAAAAAAGCTTGGTGAGCCACATGCAACCTGCAGTATGAGTATCTTTGTGCTAAAACATCATAGACTTTCAGTATTATTACTATTAACTTTGATAAATTACTGTACTTCAAAGGACATGTTCTTTCTCTAGTGCAATATGTACAACCAAAGTATTAAATGAAAAGCATAATATTAAGAGTTGGACCTCAACCTTCCTGGAAACAAACAAACATTGAAACAAAGTACTGAAATGATTAATATCTATAATTCAAAAGTCACAATGTGTTAAATTAACACAACTATTTTAACAGTCATTTGCACAGATGTTTACATCCAGGTTTGGGAGTAAACATTAACAGAAAAGTTAAACTCAAAATACCACACACCGTTTTTAGGAAATGAATTGAAATGAAACATATTAAGATATATAATGATCATGGAAGACATTTGTTTTTAAAAGTCATCAATACAATGAGATGAGTTTTAGTAATTTTAACAAAAACTATATTTGCAGTTTGTTTATAGAAATATTACATATTTATTATGTTTTTATAACTCTCCAGTCATATCCCTGTTTTATAGTTGAAAGACAAGCACAAATCAGTACTTTCCAAATGATGCTGACTATAGCATATTACAGTAAATACAAATGTAGTTTGAATATCTTAGAGATTTGCATCTACTACTTTTAAAATCTCTAGATATGTGATTGTAGTCTAGCATAAAAGCAGGCACATATCAATACTACCTAAATGATAGCATATTACTGTTAACTAACTTTAATGACATCACAACTTCAGTATATCTGACATTCTAAGAAAATATTTCATAAAATATATTTCATTACTTAGATGGTGTAATATGCAAGTTTATCACATGGTATTGATCACATTGTTATGTATTCAGAATAGCACATTGGACATTTTGGAGTAGTTCATTGTATATTTGGTGTAACAGGGCAAAGTTGAAGCAATTCACTGCACTTTTAAAGCATCTCAACATATAACCAAATAAAGTTTATTATGCTAAGTAACATTTTATTGTTAGGGGGAAAAACTGTAAAGCTGCAAATGATATATTAAATTTTTTATGCAGTTTATTAGAATAAAGATCTTTTTCAAAAAAGATCTTGCATTTAATTTTTTTATAAGTCATAATTTTGCAGCAGATGTTTTCTCATGGATGATATAACAATTAGCACTCATCTATTAAAAAAACATAGAAGTTGCTAAAATTTTTGATAAATTTGAGGTATCAAATTTTAGTTTCTAAATACGCTAAAAAAAACTTATTTTAAACAAGCTTTGGATGGATGCTATTCAAAACATTATCCTATATAATATTCCTGTAGTATTCTGTTAAACAATTGA
Organism: Dolomedes plantarius; assembly: GCA_907164885.2. Lineage (NCBI taxonomy): Eukaryota > Metazoa > Arthropoda > Arachnida > Araneae > Dolomedidae > Dolomedes > Dolomedes plantarius. Next base: position 190,863,641 of record OU015490.1, read on the forward strand.
CTTATCCATGCAAACAAACTACAATTTTTGGCGTAAACTTCTTTAACCCAAATTATCAGAATACTTTCATACTTTTAACCACTAAATTTTAATCAAATTGTACCACTTTATCAAAATTTCTAATTAAAACATAAAAAAATCAAAACATTATAAAAATAAGCATTAAATCTCATTTCGCAGTAACAGAATTGTCATACGTCATTTGCTAAATTGGACATAAGTACAAAACTACAGAACAACTGAAAAAAAATAACTGAAAGCATAGCTGTAACAGATATACAAACCCTTAATATGGCCTTCTACTGATGACTCACATTTATCAAAAAATATTTATCACTGCTTCCATGTTGCAAAAATTGATAATGATAACTACTAAACCAAGAAATATAACATGAATGTAAATTACCATCATAGACTGTACAACCTAATGGCCAGTGTTCAGGTGCACTTTCTGAATTAACTCCCATTGAATCTTCTAATCCACGCACAATATGTGAACTTGAAAGTGGATCCTTAAAAAGTTATAAAGTTACTTTATTAAAACAGATTTAAAATTATGTTCACATAAGATTTTATTAAAGAAGGTAAATATACCCAATTATTCACAAACTATAATTCAATACATAAACATCGTTAAAAAGATTATTCATATCATAAGTAATCCTAACTACACAAATTTTATTTTATCCCTATAGATGCAATGATGTTGATGACGACTCTTATCCACATATACTTTAATTTGTTTTTAGGTACAAAAATTAAAAACCTCTAAACTGTACCACCCTTGTCATTACATACTGCTAGAGTAACACTTCCATTACTTCTTATGAGAAATCTTAATGACAGAGTATAATAGTTGTAACATGTATTACGTCTTTTAAAAAAATTACCAAAATAAAAAATTAGCTATTATCAAAAACTTTCATACAGTCTAACATGCTGCTAAGTTATTTAAACAATTAATGCATGTGAAGAAATAAAACACATATAAAAGCACATAAAAAGTTTAACACAAAACACAGTTATAAAAACATTTAAATGATTACAAACATTGTGAAAAGATTTGTTGCATCAAAGTTTGATACCATAAAATCAGTGTTAGCACTAAGCTCATTTCTAATCTCATGTTAGAAAACAGCACATTTAAGAATTGACATGAGGCAAAATCCCTTTTAGTTGGGCATTTTTTTTTTCTTGAGCAAAGTTATCAATAACACAACAACAAACCTAAGTATCATTTGTTTAGTTCCCCACATACATGCCTAATAAAACCAGTGTCATACTAGAACTACCAAGGTGGTCAAAATGACCGATTTTAACATGGAAGAAATAGGTGTATTCTAACCGTTAGTAGCTCTATTGATAAAATATAAATTCCCATTATGTGAATTATTATTATACATTTCAATGACATAAAACATTACATAATACATTTCAGTAAAGAAATTTTTTTAGCTTATTTGAAAGAATCTATCTTTGCGTATAGAATATATCAAATATCATTAACTGTTGCTTTACTTGAGTATATTAACCTAACATATATTCCAAATTACTATTTTTAAGAAATAACTCATTTAAAACCTGATCTAGAAATAACTTAATTGATAAATTATACTAACCATTAACACATATGCTGAATCTTTCCCAGGCACTATAAATATCCCAACCATGCAATCAATACATAAAATTCTTATTTAACAATAAAAAAAAATTAAAAATCCCTACCTTGCTACATCACTGAATCAAAAAAATATTAACATGTAATTAAAGATCATATTGCATAAAGAAAAAAAAAAGTAATGCTGAATTTCAAATATTACTGTTGGAAAGTTAGATATTCAAAAAACACTAATAAGCTAGTATATAATTGAGATATATATATATATATATATAAACGAATAATTATTCATTGTTAAATAAAACATAATAGTGCAATCTCAAACCTTAAAATTATATAAATTGAAATAGTTTGGAACAGTTATATTACAAATACAATATTAACAAAACAATGTTAACTAAGACAAACTTTTTAACATGATTTTAAAGGTAGTAAATGCTTGAAATAATGTTTATAAGTTTTTATGTAATACACTCATTTGAATAACTATACAAAATAAAAAACAAGAGTACAATCTACTTTAAGTTAGCTAACTTGAAATAATTTGTTATAGCTATAGTATTAAAATTACATTACAAACAAAATATTAACAAATGATAGTTAATTTTACCTGAGGCAAGCCTTTATCACATTCATTATAAATAGCATCATATGCGATATCTCTATTGTTATCTGAAAAAAAAGTTTTCACTTCATAAAAAAATTTCTAAAATTTAAATTTCATACATTACATATTATATCATTTTACAGCATATATTTCACATTACTTAATAAGAAAAAATCACAAACAAAAATAAATAGATGACTGAACAGGAAACAACTAAATTTGCTCAGTAATGTTTAATGCAACGGGCTCAATTATTAGATACTTATTTCTCTTAGAAAATACAACTAAAAAAACTATAAAATCTCTGCAATATAAAACATTTATTTCAGTTGAATTTAGAGATTAACTATGGATATGTTAGTAACAATTAAAATTCCGAAGAATTTCTAAGTAGTATCTATTATATTTTATCTGTGCACATAAATTTGTACTCTGTAAACAATACTTCTTGAATCTTATTTTAATTGTTTATTTTTTGACAGCTTCATTAAATGAATTATATAAAACCCAAAGAATAAAATGAAAGAAATGAAAACTAACAGCTGTCTATATAAATAACGATTAAAAAGCACTGGAAAACTATTCTATTTTGAACCATAACAAAACAAAAAATGAATCTGAAGTTCCCTACAGGAAAGAGACAACAAATAACAACTCACCACGCCGATAGGCAATTTTATTAAAGCAGTTTTCGAAAACCTCATACAAATGGAGATGTTCGTCGTTATTTCCCATAACTTTTTTTTAAAATATTACAAAATAATTTTTCTAAAAAATATTTTATTCAAACCATACAACATAAAATTTCGCTTTTCGACCTCTGCAAGCAGAGGACGTGAGCTCTCATGCCTTCTCTAAATCTATTAACAGCATATTGAAATTTATACATTCAGCACTTTGATATATTATCACAAACTTTATTCAGAAACTAATTAAAATAAATTAAATGTTAACGCGCTCTGTAGGACGCTGCTAGTTCATAATAGAGTAGCCTAGTTTATATCGGTCACAGTTACTCATACTTTTATTACGTTTCGTTTTCACAGCTGTCTTTATCCCAATTACTTTAACTTCTGAAGCTAAAGATTTTGTAGGACAAGCACATAATTTTTTAAGGTTTATATGCCATACATTGGTCGAAAGATTTTTCCAAGCATAAAATGCAGTTTTCAATGTAAAAAACTGGAAACACTTAACTAAAACTAGACTTCATGAAACTACATTTTAATTAATATGGATTCAGATTATGAAATTTTTGTATCAAGTGAATATCGAAGCATCTGTATTTACTTCTACGAACAACTTTGCTAGTTAACACTACTCTTTTAGAGGTGACGAATATATTATTTATGTTAGTGGTTTATCAAGCAGTAAACCAGCATTCTAAATTCAAAATTTACAAATTTTATATTCATCTAATTAAACCAAGGAGTGTGAGACACGTGGCGGTCGGTTGCGTTTCTTGTAGCTTTTTTCTGTCTTGTTTTTTCACTGTATTTTGATAGACGTTCCACGTGTACCGTTTGTGAGTTGGTTTCCGTATTGCGTAGTGCTTCTAGTTGGTGCTTTTTCGTGTTGGTTTTTGAGCTTTTTTCCTCATTTTGGCTGTGGTGTTGGTCCTGCAGCTGCCGGTGACGGAGTATGCAGTAAGGGCCTGTTCACATAGGAGTCCGTTGCGTAGCGTAAGGGAAAGAGGATGTTGAGATGAAAATAAACCAATCATAGGCGTTAAAAATTTCATTGCTAATCGTTTGGAGGCATATGATTGGTTTATTTTCGTCTCAACGTCATCTTTTCCTTAACGCAACGCAACGGACTCCTATGTGAACAGGCCCTTACTCCGGGACCACCGGTCTTGATAGTCCTGGTACTCTGCCTGGGCCGTCCCTGTTTTTTGAGGGGGCCATTCCTGACGCCTCTCCCCTTTAGGGGGGTGGGCTGTATGGCGGCCTTTTTTGATTTGTCCGGGTTTTTTGTTGTCTTTGGTCTGGCTTGTTTTTCTGTTGTGTCGTGGAACGTTCAAGGTGTTCGGGCCAGGGCCGCTTGGCTCCGGTGTCCGGTTTTTGCTTCTGTTCCTGTTTTGCTTACTCAAGAAATCTTTCTTACTCCAGCTCTTTCTTTCGCTGTTAATCAGAAAGTTGTGTATCGTAGAGATAGGCCTGGGGGCGGTGGGGGTGGAGTCCTCACAGCGATCCAGCGTAATGTTATTTCCATCGACCTTTCTCTCCCCATACAACATCCTTTCATCGAATACATTGCAGTTAAATTATGGGTCAATTATACTCCTCTCACCATTGTAAATATTTATAATCCCAGGTGTAGCTTTGATCTTGGCTTTTTCAGTTCCCTTCTTGATGGTATTGAACCACTTTTTATTAGCACGGGGGACCTAAATATAAATTTACTTAAACGGGGTAGTCAAGGTCTGGCCATGTGAATCAGTTTCTTGACTGGGTTGCTAGAAATGATCTTTGCATTGTTAACAGGGACATTCCTACCCGTTTCATGGCTAACAATTCACCTTCTGTACTCGATCTTGCTATTATTTCTCCAGACTTGTTCCCTTTTGTTAAATTTTATATCCACCCTGATAGTTTTGACTCGGATCATTGTCTGATGTTCTTACATATTTATGGTCCATACGCTCAGTGTGTTACTACTACCTTTCGGCTTCGGGCCAATTGGACTAGGGCTGGCCGAGATTTAAATAATAGCATGAATTGCCATAACACTCTTTCCTCCTCGGAACTTATGTCATCAAGTAAACAGGCTATCTCTGATAATAATCACTCTTAAAGAATTACTGGGACGTCCTACCCACAGTGGTGGAACTCGAGGTGCTCTTGGATCTTGGGGCAGAAAAGAAAGTATCTTCGGCTGGCTTAGCGGACTTTTTCGCGTGATTACTGGTTACAGTATTAAAAATTTTCAAGTCTTCTACGTCGTCATATAAAATGCAGCATTCGTAGCTTTTGGGACAAACTCTGTAATAGTCAAAAAAGTATGCAGACCATCTATCGCATTCTTAAGAAGCAATCTACCCTATAGGCTTCTGGGGGGGACTTTGCTTTATCGGGGTGTTTGTATCAATTGCCCCTATCGTCAAGCTATCCTTTTCGGCCAGAACCTTTACCCTACTTCACATCACCCTCCCCTTCCGTACGCTCTTACCAATGTAATGGGGGAGTTTAACAACCCTATTTCTACTCCAGCTTGCGATCAAGGCTACTAGACCCACCACTCCTGGGGAAGACGGTATCTCGGCAAAGCTAATCAAGCCCATTGATCCTAATAACCTCTGCAAGATTGGTGGTATTTTTATTAATCTCCTTGGTACGGCTAGTGTCCCAAATCAGTGGCGCTCTGCCATAATTCTTCCCATTCTGAAACCCAAGAAGCCCAGTACACTGATTTCTTCGTATCGCCCGATTGCCCTTACTTCGGTTTGGAGTAAAATTTTTGAACGCATTATTCTCCATCGTCTCACTCGCTGGTCTATTAGCCACAATGTTTTTCCTCCCGGCCTCGGTGGCTGTCTCCCCAATCGGGACAGCCAATTTGTCTTGGCCAAGCTGTACCTTGATATCCAGGAAGCTCGCCTGAACAAACAAATATATTCCTAGACATTGAAATATAAACCTAGACATTGAAAAGGCGTATGATTCCGTTTGGATTGACGGGTTGATTTACAAACTGGCTTCCGTTGGTGTTGGTGGAAATGTTTTATTATGGATTTCTAAGTGGCTACAGGATAGGAATATTAAGGTGAAATGGCACAATCACATTCCCCCCCCCCCTCAAAAGGTTACGTCTGGAATTCCTCAGGGTAGCGTTCTGTCCCCATATCTTTTCTCTATGTATATGCTTGACATTTTTTAAACTACCCCGTCCAGGGTTACTGTGCTGACTTACGTTGATGACATTTTTGTGTATGCTATTGGTGATGATCCTTCTACCACTTGCAATGATCTGCAAACAGCTCTTGATAACATTCTGAAGTGGTGTAATTATTGGAAGTTTTCTCTCTCCCCCTCGAAGAGCACGGCTATAAATTTTTCAAGGGGTAGATTTCCTTGCCCTGAAAGCCGTATTGCTGGCCATCCTATTCCGTGGAGTAAAAATATCAAAATTCTGGGTTGCGTCCTGTCGTCAACCATGTCCATAGCTCCTCAGGTTCAGTATCTGAGTGAAAAAACTCACCGCCGGCTAAACATGCTAAAAGGTTTCGTGTATAAAACTCGTGGCGCTACTAACCGGACTCTTATCCCAATCGTCAATGCGGTTATCCGCAGTGTTTTTGACTATTATGGTTTCCTGTATTCCCAGATTTCAAAGAGTGACGCTAATACCATGGAGGCCTTATACTCCATTGCCCTCCGTCTGGCCACTGGTCTCCCCCGGTGGACGCCGATCCCTGTACTTCGGGCTGAGGTTCACCAAAACAGCATTGCGTGCCGTATTCAGCACCTTAATAAGCGTTTTCTTATTAAAAACCTGTTACTCCATACCAAATCCTTGCTTTACAGTAACCTTCATAGGTGTATTTCGGGAAACTCATCCAATATCCCTGGTTTGCTGCATACCATGAATATCACTATGGATACGTACTGTCTGGGCTCAAGCTTTTTCCTTGACCCTGGCCGTATTTTCCTTTCTCATCAGGTGGAAATTGTTACGCAGGGTCTCCCCTTTCAAAATAAAGATCTCCCTAACTCGGTGATTTCAGCTTTATGGGCTGAGTTTGTCAATAATTACCAGCCAAAGTGCTTTTTGATTGCCACTGACGCCTCCAAGACCGACGACAAAGTGGCGATAGCGGCCTTTAACAACTCGACTAATTCTGGGAAAGCCATGTTAACCCATCGTTTGAATTCAATTTTTACCGCGGAAGCTCTAGCTATCGTTCTGGCTATTGATATTTGTGGCCAGGAGGTTGATCATGTTTTAATTGCTTCTGACAGCCTTTCCGTTCTCTCGGCGCTACATATGGCTCATTCGAAGTCCCCAGCGGTCATCCTTTTGCTGCATAGTAAAATTATTAATGCGCTTGAGAGCATCGATTCCATTCGGCTGGTCTGGACCCTGGTCATCGGGGCATCTATCCAAATGAGGTGGCCGATGAGATGTGTAGACATGGCCCTTTCACTACCGACCAACTTAATGTGGTTAGCCCGGAAGACATCATAAGAAAGATCAAAAGTGACATGTATGCTGCCGGGGAGGATAAATAGAATAGAAGCATTTATCGTCAGCGGTATGGCGCAATTAACCTCAAGAATCAAACGCATCGTAGGTGGATTTACCATCACCAGATTGATGTTCTGGTTGCCCGCTGGCGTACCAAAACGATACAATGCAGCCATCTTTGGCATAAGTTGAATATGGCTCGCTCTCCTCTGTGCGAGACGTGTAATGAAAATGATACGCCAGATCATATTTTGCTAAGCTGCTCCAAGTTCCGGGTGCAGCGTTGTGCTTTATTTAATTCTCTTAGGATTAGAGATAACCCTTCTTATGATTCTGTTATTAATTCGGCTACGAGTTCGTGGCGTGGGCTGGTTGCCCTGGCGTGTTTTACGCTTCGCTCCCTTGGTTGGGGGTGATCTCTGGTTTTGTTCGTGTGTGTGTTGTTCTGTGTCTGTTGTTTGTCGTTGGTTTGCGGTGTCTGCGTGGTTCTTCATCCCCGTGTTTTGTTTTTGTGGTCCCGGGTGGGGCTTCTCTTCGCTTTCCTACTCCCATGTTCGAAGTTTGTGTTTCAAAGTTTCTCCGTGCTAGTTGGTCTACCGTCTGTTCGTCCATGTTTTTCCTTTTCGGGTCGTTATGTAGAGACAAAGCCGGCCGCCTGGTTGTAGCAAAAGTCTCACAAATTTTCAATTCAATTCAATTCAATTCAAGTGCTTAAAAAATAGAAAGACAGTTCTGATGAATTCAAAATTGGTGGCGGAAGAATCCTCACCACTTCCTCATTAATTAGAAACAAATTTCACGAATTTGCTGGAATTATTAATGAGTAATAATAAGTCGAAAAATTACGAACTCGGCATTCAAATTACATTAAGATACAATGGTAATCAGTGCGGGAAATTTCGGTGCGGGAGTTTTGTAAGTACGCTTTTTTAGAATGATAACATTTAATCTATTAAATGTATCTGGTATAATTTGGAAGCTGAACATCTAGAAAATACCGATAAATCGTAAAATTGACATTAATAGGTGCAGAAAACCGAAATATTTGTCCATCAAAATTGTCGATTTCGTGAAATTCGGAAAACTTCTTTGGGGAAAAAGCTTCGTTTGCAGTGAAAAACATTTTTAACTTTTTGAAAATGTGCATATCCTTAAAGATGAAAAGTTGTAGAACACATGGAAATAAAAAATTTGTCGATTGGAGGACGGAAAATTTTAATTTTGCATGCATGAAAATAGTGAAAATTTGCGAAACGGAAAGGAGCTGGCCCACCTGGAATGTCAGCTGTTTCAGCTCTCCTCTTCCATTGAGTTCGGCGGTTTTAAATGAATAATTAAAAAAGTTTAAAGTTTTGAAAGTTGACGATAGCATCAGTGCACGCGTCTCGGCCGTCCGCGTATATCGGTACCAGTCGCGATATCCTGCTATGCTCGGTTCGCGAGATTAGCCCGTCCACGTGTTTGCTGACTAACAAACTAACATTTGTTTACCTTCAGCTGTTAATAGTAAGATATATATATATATATATATATATATATATATATATATATATATATATATATATATATATATATATATATATATATATATATATATATATATATATATATATATATATATATATATATATATAAATGAAAATTTGTCTGTCTGTCTGTCTGTGTGTCTATAATTGTATAGAAATCCACAGTTTAGTAGCAGCGATAGTGAAATTTTACATACAGGCATCTTTAAAAACAGCCGAGGGACTTAAGAACTTCCAAAATCGAAATTAATTACCGTTAATTTTCAATTAATAAAAAACCAACAATTTTTGAAACTAAATGTAAGCTGTTACTCTTTGTGGAATCACCCCTTTTCAAATAAATATGAAAGCCGAAGAGAAAGGACTGCCACATCTATGTGATTCAGAGTAGAAAAGTATTGTATTTCTTTATTGTACAGCATTTTTCCTTACCTTAAAATGCGTTCCCCTTTCTCTAAGCTCATATAGGGGTCGCCAGCTACCATGAGAAATTTATATACTTTCTTTTGTCCTTTTTTTCTTTAATTGGCTGAGTAAGTGCCTTAACTGATAACGGTCTGATTTATGTTCATATCATAAACAAAATATTTTAAAGATTTTCAAAATTTTTATATAATATATATTCAAAACATAGAAAGATTTCATAGAAAAGGTAAACGAAATCTCTTTGAATAGGAAACGGACGCAGAATTTCCTGAGAAAAAATTCTTTTCCATTGAAAGAAGATCAATACACAAAAGAAGGTAGAGAATGCATAATCTGGATTTCAACTAACATGGACTTAAGTGGAATTTCCCTCTATTTTTATTTTTTACCATGTTTTTATTAACTCGCTTTCTTGTTTGTTTGTTTGTTTGTGTGTTTGTCCAGTACAAATCTTGCAGTCGATTTTTAACTAACTTCCCGACTAGCTAGACATTTGAAACTTTTAGAATAGGTCAGAACACGATGACAATGCATTCTTTTGATGCTTTTAGCCATCTTTAAGCAGATTTGAATTCATTTTCAGTTAATTTTGTTCTGTAGAATGGTGCAGCCATCTATCGACCGGGACGGGAATGAAAAGTTAAACGGAAGTTAACTTCCAATTCCGGAGCTAAACCATTGATTACGCATTTGATCATTTTCTTTCAAGTTAATGGGATAATTCATCAAAAAAATTTAAAAAAGTATTTATTAACACATAGAATTGTCAAGTTTATATGATTCAACAGAAAATTTTAAAATATGATATGTAAAAAGTTCTTTTTATATTGTAATTATTTAGATGAAAATAAAAGATGAATCAACGACTGTGGTGAAAAGAGGGAAAACAGCCGGTCATATCAATGTTACACGAGAATCAGTGTACATCAGGGGTGTAAAACTCGCGGCCCGGCCCACAATTATTGGCACACAATAATATATAATAAAATAACCGACGCAGAATTATAATCAGATAGGAAGAATTCGCTAAATGTTTTTTTAATGATACTCTTTTTTTGCTATTATTAAACAAAATGCATATATTTATGTTGAATATACTGTAATTAGGTAAATAAGCCTACGTTTCTATTAATATTGATATTTTTTGCGGCCCACCTATAGTTAAAACTTGTTATTTGGCCCAAGGGAGCCTTTGAGTTTGACACCCCTGGTGTACATAGAACGTGCATTGGGATATTCCCATACTGCTTTCCACACAATTCCAAGACATCTAAAAATATTTCAAATGCATTGGATAATGATATTAAGCAAATAAGTTACAAAGAAACATTTGATATCTTTCACATTTGGTATCCGAGAAAACATTAACTGAAACGATTAATGTCTTCTATAAATAGATGGTACTTTTTGACTGAACAAATATTACCCCATTCTTCGCTGACGGCCATACTTTTTTCCAGTTTCAGTTAATTACTTTTATCAAACTTCACGAGGAAAACAACGATAATCCTCTTTTTCATACAAAGCAAATCCTCCATCAGCAACAATGACTGACCGCTATTCTTTGCATGACGCATTTTCAACCCGCGAAGCATTTTCGTCTGATCGCTATAGGTTTGGTTTGGTTGAGAGCGCTACGGTCATTTTTTGCTACACGAGGGCTAATTAGATCAGGGCCTACAGCTTAAAGTCGATTCCGAGCGGCTACAAACATTCATGCCAATAGTGGGATTCGAACCCACAGAAATCTGGTAAATTTCGGTAACACAGACTCTGGTACCGAAAAAAGCGCCCTAGTCATTCGGCCATAATGTTAAAGAAATTCAAGAATTTATTTAGAGGGCATTAACCTGTCGATAAGCTAGCCCATATATAAATTCTGGCTTAAATGAGATGTTATTCGACGGTTATTAGTTATTTGATAGGTCCAGTTTTTGCGCATTACAACTGAATTTATGAAATATATTCAGCGTTTGGCTGAAAAAAGAAACAGAATTAGAGCTTCAAAGAGGATTTCTGTATTTACCCTGTATTTAATATACACTAGTGTAAGAAATTAAGAGAATTTGCAGACTTGGTCGATTATATCTAGAACTACTGTACCGATTTTAATGAAATTTGATATGTACATACATTGATACAATACAAAACAAATAACCATTCAATAATTGTAATACACACGCATGATCGTGCGTAACACTCGTTGGAGTCGGAAGGTATGAAACAGCGGTTGCAGAATAAACAAAAAAATGGGTTAATAGATGGGTTAATAGGGCGTATTGTCCCCTCTTACAGATATACAGGTCCCGCAGCGTGATTTCATACTAGAAATAAGGCAGTTTATCATTTCCTGTGGCAATTGGTCCCACTCGTTCAGCAACGCTGTTTTCATTCCCTGGATGGTTCTCGGAGGGGGGTTGCGAGTTGCAATTTACCTCCCGAGAGCGTCCCAGACATGCTCTATAGGGTTAAGGTCTGGATATCTGACTGGCCAATCCATCCGGCAAATATCCTCACTCTCTAGAAATTCGTCGACCAGAAGAGCTCTATGTGGCCTCGCGTTATCGTCCATTAAAATGAACTCAGGGTCAACTGCACCCCTGAAAAAGCGAACATAGGGCTCCAAGACCTCATCCCTATACCGCACACCAGTCACAGTGCCTCTTTCAAAGACATGGAGAGGTGTGCGGCCATCCAACATGATGCCTGCCCAGACCATTAAACCTCCTCCGCCATAATGGTCGATTTCGCGGACGTTGGAGGGTAGGTAGCGGGTCCCTGGTTCTCTCCATATGAACGTACGGCGAGAATCGGTGTTTAGGCTGAACCGGGACTCATCAGTGAAGAGAACGGTCGCCCATTGATCCATACTCCAATCTCTATGCTCTCTGCACCATGATAAATGGATTATCCTGTTCGTAGAAGTGGGCGGGACGCAAACAGCAGGTCTTGCAAACAACCCTCTCTCATGAAGTCTTTTGGAAACAGTCACCCTTGATACACAGGTTCCTGTGGTTGCATACAAGTCACGAGAGAGCTGAGAAGCTGTAGCACTCCTGTTACGCCTCGCTATAATCGACAAATGGCGATCTTCTCTGGCCGTCGTGGCTCTTGGACGACCTTGCCCAGGCTTTCTCTCGATGGATCCGGTATCCTGGAACTGTTTCCATAAGTTACACACGACGCTGGGCGTTAAATTGAACGCTCTACAAATTTGGACTTGAGATTGGCCTGCTTCTAGTCCCCCCACAATTCACCACCTCATTCCATCATCTAAACGTTGGTGGTTACTCATTTTTACTGTTATAATTTGAAATTAACCGATTGCTGCAAAATAACACCAACAATTAACCAATTTTTCTGTTTATTCTGCAACCGCTGTTTCATACCTTCCGACTCCAACGAGTGTTACGCACAATCATGCGTGTGTATTATAATTATTGAATGGTTATTTGTTTTGTATTGTATCAATGTATGTACATATCAAATTTCATTAAAATCGGTACAGCAGTTTTAGAGATAATCGACCAAGTCTGCAAATTCTCTTAATTTCTTACACCAGTGTACGAAGGCAGTTTACATGGGTATATGAATACACCCTTTCCGTCGTTTTTTCTCGTATATTTGACTGTCATGGGTATGTAGTACGTATTACACTGAAGAGTCAGAAAAACTGGTACACGTGCCTTATATCGTGTAAGGCCTCCACGAGCACGCGGAAGGGCCGCAACACGACGTGGCACTCGACTAATGTATGAAGGTATCCTGGAGGTAATTCCCACCATGAATCCTGCAGGGCATTCCACAAATCCATAGGAGTGCGAGGGGGTGGAGATCTATTCTGAACAGCACGTTGCAAGGCATCCCATATATGATCAATGTCCTGTATGGGGATTTAGGTGGCCAATGGAAGTGTCCAAAGTCAGAAGAGTGATCCTGGAGCCACTCGGTAGCAACTCTCGACGCGGGGGAAGGGGGTGTCGCATTGTCCTGCTGGAATTGTCCAAGTCCAAGTCCGTTGGAATGCACAATGGACATGAATGGGTGTAGCTGATCGGACATGATGTTTATGTACAGTTATGACAGAGTCGTCTCTAGACGTATCAGGAGTCCCATATCACGCCAACTTCATACGCCCCATACCATCACAGAGGCTCCACCAGCTTGAACAGTTCCCTGTTGACATGTACGGTCCATAGATTCATGAGGTTGTCTCCATACCCGTACACATCCATCCGCCCGATACAATTGGAAAAGACTCGTCAGACCAGGCAACGTGTTTCTAGTCATCAACAGTCCAATGGAGTGGTTGGCGGGCGTGGGCCTGCACTTCCGAAAGCCCATATCAATGACGGTACGTTGAACAGTTCGCACGCGGACACTTGTTGGTGCCCCAGCATTGAAATCAGCAGCAATTTTAGGAAGTGTTGCACGTCTATCTCGTTTAAGGATTCTTGTCAGTTTTCGACGGTCCCGTTCTTTCAAGGTCTTTTTCCGGCCGCACCGCTGTCGGAGATTTGATGTCGGAGATTTAACTGATACCTGATATTCACGGCACACTCATGAAATGGTCATGCGCGAAAATCCAAATTGCATCGCCCTCTAGAGATACTATGTCCCATCTCTCGTACGCCGACTATACTGCCACAGTCAAAGTCACATAAATCGTGATAACCTGCCATTGTAGCAGCAGGAACCGATCTAACAGCTTCGCTAGACACCTGTTGTCTTATATAGATGCTTCCGACTTCATCGCGTTACGCTGATTGGTTGAATAGCTCTGTTATTTGCATACGCACACCTGTACCAGTTTCTTTGGGATCTTCAGTGTATATCATATTTGTTTAAGATTTTCTTTCTTTTTGACTGATGTGTATAGCGGAGTGATAACAGAAATACATTGAAGTTGTAAGTGATTGGGTGGAGATTGTGGCGGTGGAGCCGTTAACCACAGATCCTTCAATAAAATAATAGTGTATATACCTTAAAATTTTTAAAACTCCATCTCTGTCTCGTCTGCCTATTTCTACGCTTGCTGGCATCGGCCTCTTCTGTATTCAGTTCTGGTCTTTTATAATTCATAACAAAAGTACTAATATATTACAGTGTTAGTACTAATATATTATAGTGTTAGAAGGCAGTGTGTCGTCATTTACACACGCATAGTATTACTGAAGCAAGGGATGGTTTATCATTTGTTGTAATACCGGTATACAACGTCTTTTCTACCACGCTGTATTCATATTCACCGCCAGTGGCGTACGGAAGGCAAATGCTTTTGTCGGTGAAAAGATATGCTATATTGTTTTCTACTCTATGGGGAGTGAATTTCTCTTACTTCAGTTATGTCAAGCGGCAGTAAAAACAATGCCGAGTTATTTAAAAAAATTCAGCCTTACATTCCTCCTAAAATGCATCTTGTGTTGAACTAAAGCATTTGTGAACATGTAGTTATATTGTGATGTTTTCTATATTTTGACTGAATGTTTATAAATGGAATGTTTTTTTCTTAATCCTTTTCAAGCTTCTTTCTGTTTAGTTTCGTAAGATGAAGAAAATATCGATTAGACTGTCAAGATATGATATTGAAATGGAGTATTTTACACATATTGTGCTTTGTCCTATTCGAGTAGTAAATGACAGCACAGGACAAGTACATTTTGAATATATGATAGAGGACGTCATGTTCGCTGAGATGGTGTGATTTCGGCAGCTGCAATGTAGCTAGCAAGCAGATAGGTTGTTCATTATTGTGTCCAAATTGATCTGTATCAATCTGGTTTATTTCATGAAGAACTCTTCAAGAAATAACTGTACTATTGTAACGATTATAACTATTCACAATTGTAACTATTTCAGTTACACCAACACAAAAATTTAGGTGTAGAATAACAGCCACGAATCTGCATGCTGTGAAAAGGGTTGAATACACATATGGTTTAATGGAATGAGAGTAGTTGACATAGATTAAATGGAAAAGGGAGAAGACAAAAATCCTAAGTTTAGCCCGCCTAACAATTCTTTTTAGGCCTTCTTTCCTTACCAGGAGAGATCCAAACCCGGAAAGTCAATGCTACCATGTCGGCCCTGTCTGATGCCATCGAGGCCTCTTTCTTCTTAAGATTTTTTAGGCTTACAAGTAATTGCTGTCTACAATATACTGTATAACTTAAAATAAAAAGGAAAACTAAATCCTCCACCTTTTAAAGTATACCCAAACGCACACGGCTTGCCCGACATAGCAACGAGGCCCAACTGGGATGAACCCCGCCGATGCTTCATGACCTTCGCAGGCAACCACTCCTCGCGTGGTCCAGACAAGCGTCTCCCACACGGAAGACCCACAGAACAAAAACCCGCACAGCAGGAACCACAGAGCGGAGAGCCGCAGAACAGACGGATGAGAAAAAAAAGTAATTTAGAAGAAAAGACAGCGTTTAACTACTGTAGTAGAGGAAACTCACGAAAGGCCAACCCAACGCAAACAGCGAAAAGAAAGTGAGGCAAAAATACACAAAAACAACTTGCCAAAAAAGAACGACAGTGCAGTTAGTGTGGGTGAGCGAAACCGCGAAAACCAAAAAGAAGATCCAACAAGTACAACATAAAGACTGGCTCAAACGCAATAAAAAAACACAAAACTTTAGATGATGGTATCACTGCAAGAACAGGACTAGGAGACGCCCCGGCCTAAAGTCGGGTATGGTAAATTTCGAGAGGGAATAGTCACAATCCTGGGCGCAAAACCAGCAACTTGAATTAAAATTCTCATTGTTACTGTGCAACCCAACCCCTGCGGAACCACCGTGATCCAGTGTGTCCTGTGATCGCCAATGGGCACCACTCCAAAGAAGAGGACCGGGTTCTCCAGGGTTTGACTTAAAAGCCCAGCTAACCTGGCAAGGCTGCAGTCGATAGGCCAGAGTCCGAGGACAGGACCAAATCTCCTGGCTTACGCAGAACTCGTGCCTTCTCGCTCAAGATGGCAGGCCCTAACCTTGCTCTACCATGCCTTCAGACTCCTGTAGCGTCGTGAGAAAATCTCCCCTAAGTCATTGAAATATGTGTGTGGTCTTTATTGTAAGAACTCGCTCGACATAAAGAGAAAAGGACACACTGGCATCCCAACAGTGGCCATTGATTCCACTAGCTGTTTGAAAGAATGCGTTGGAAGAAATGACTCCGGAAAAAAGGGATCTTTCTAAGACGATAAATGATGTGTCTTCTCTTTTGTATATTCCAGGAGAAAAGAAAAACCATTTTATTTTCAGACAGTGTGCCGAAATGCGGAAGGCCCTTTTTCCAGCAGAGAACTACGACAAGGCAAGGTGGGTGTGTGAGCTTTAGTGTAGAGACCCGGGGACGGTGTTTTTCAAGTTCGGAGCAAGTGGTCAACGGGGTGGTCCAACGAGGGGAACCGGAAATCCGTGGCCCTGCGGATGAATGACGTCAGCCGGTCGTCAGGAGAATAAAGAGAGTTCTCGCTCTAAGACCGGGGGCAGAGATAGCGAGGTGTTTTGGACGTTGCGGAGACTCAGGTGCAGCAACGGGTTTTAGCTCGTAGGAGCATTTTCATTTAGGCTAGACTGAGCCATTTTTTGGGCGATGAGCCTCGTCAACACATCAGACTTGTAACGTGCATTTACTGCACTTGTAAATAATTGTACATGTTCTCATGTAATCTAGATGTCCAATAAAGGACCTTGTTTTAAAATTTAAATCAAGTTTCTGGTCTGTTTCTGCAATGAGTTATGATACGGTTTTGGTTGCTGTGGGCCATGCGACACCACACTCCCTATCCATCACAAGTGATGAGTAGTTCATCCTCCAGGAATCCTAACACCTAAAGGATCTGGACCAATCAGATCAAGGATAATTGAAGTCTAATTAATACCGGCTTAAGCCGGAAAAGAATTAATATTTAACTGACACTTGGTATAAGGGTGGTCAGAAAATAGACTAGACTACGGCTTATAAGTTAGGTAACGTAGCAGGGGGGAAAATTTTATTAGGTGAGATGTTAAAAGAGAATAATTACAAACGACAAACGACCCCTGGCGTTGAAGTTGAGATTACTGCTTGCAAAACCTCCTAGTATACAACTTTCTAGCTTATTAGCTAGCGATTTTGACTTGGCCATCGTAGTATCCCCCGGAAGGTGATCAATTGCCTTGTTTTAGAATTTCCCCTTGCCGAATGAAACTTCACGGGAGATAATCTTCTTAACTCTTCCTCCTCAGCCGTGACCCAGCTGGCGTCTAACAAATCCATTAGTGAATGCGCCAAAAATTTTTTTTTTCGGAGATGAAGATTGACGAGCTGATGACCGGCACTCATTCTAGATGGGGAAAAAAAGGGAGGGCTTCATAACATTTTTTTAAAAAGCATTGTTAGATAGTTAGAAGAACTGGGAAACCTATAATGTTAGTGATTAGTTTTGTTAAGTTGCTAGGGAACTGAAGAAGGGAGGTTGGGAAATTTCAAAGACTGTTAGAAGAATGGAGAACATGTTAATATTAATGTGAATATATTAAAAATGTATAACTAGAATGTTGTTGAATTTGTTAATAAATCTAAAGACTGTGTGTTATGTTAATTGTTTGTGTTTTTATTGTGGTAATCTTCTATTTGTGTGCTCAACCAACGTTTTAACTTTAATTCGAACCCGTTTATTGTAAGCTATCTGCTAATACCAAAGTTTTATATTTTTTGAGGCCGGAGTTTTAATGTGTGGGCAGTTATGGAGAGGGCACTTAGTGAGGTAATGTAACCAGCCTCCAACCTCCCCACATGCACAAAGGTCTGTGTCCCAAATTTTGAACCTGTGCAGGTAGACCGGGAAGCAACTATGAGCAGTAAAGACCTGTACTAGTCGGCGGTCGCACTCGAGACTATCCACTTGGACAATTGGGAAGAAATTATAAGTGTGTCTTCCGGTTTTACTGTGCTGCCATAAATATTGGCATTCTTCCTTAATGGCAGACTTTAATGTCTTCTTCAGGCGTGAACGTAGCCAAGGTAATTTGGTTTCTATTAGGGTTTGAGTATTTGCCAATATTTGGCCAGCTCATCAGCACGTTCATTGTCATTAGTGCCAACACGTGAACGTAACGTGAACACGTGAACGTCCACGTAATACTAAAGTTGTTTTCCGAGCGGGAGATTAAATCATGGAGCTCTGCGAATTGTGGGTTTTTCGAGAAAGGCTTGTTAATAGCCTGAATAGACGAGTGACTATCCGTAAGTATTCTAAATGGTACTTTTTGATTTTGAGCCCACTTTGTCGCATGGATAATGGCGCGAAGCTCATCTTGATATAGGCTATTACCGTTGGCCAGGCGGTCTGACCAGGTTTGAATTTCACCTTTCTAAGTATAAAAGAGGACAAATTTGACTGCGGAGTGAATCTCCTCATCATTGCCATTCCTGGCGAATAAACTGTTCGAACATCGTTTGAAACCAGCTATTAAAGATAAGCAGAATAAGGACACATTTGGAAGCGCATAAATAAATGAGTCTTTCATGTCATAAAACTAAGAAATTTAGGATGGAAGACTGAGTTTGATCATACTAAAAGTACAAAACTGAAGGAAAACTAGTATAAGAAACTTTAGATTAAGTTTAAGATAATAAATGTATATTTAAACGTAAACAATTAATATAAAAGGGAAAAAATAAAGAAAAGAAAACAATACTTTTTAGTTTGTAAATCGTAAAAAATTGGTAATTGTTCTATTAGGAAAAAGACAGTCGTGGGCGATAAAACTAACGACGCTCGAGCATTGCGTGGCCACATCGCACTACAGAAGGAGCATGTTGGCGGACACATGCATGGTGGCATGTTGGTGGAGAGATGAGAGAGAAACGCAAAGCAAAGCACACGTGTTACAAGACAACACAGAAAGAAAAAAAAAGCGAAAATATCTTCCCTTTAGACATATGTAAAAGGAACATTACACTGTTTGAACACCGGGGGTGAGAAATTTTTAATTTGTTGGAGTGATAGCTGCATGTTTTGAGGCTCACATGACTCTATGCCCACAGGCATCTGTCAGTTTTAAATAATTCAGACTGGTGCAAGAGCGGGTTTCAGAGGTTCATTAGTGGATAATTGTTGCCTCAGATATGCAATTACACATAATCCAGGATCTATCAGCGTTAAAAGCAGAGTCTTGTACAGCTTAATATGAACATAAAACAAGGCTAATATATTACAGTACTGTGCAAATTAATTGGGACCAACACAAAAATTTACACGCATGTTGTTTAATTAGTATAAGTTCACTTACATGCATTGTATAGCAATCTAGTAGCAAATATGTCCTTCCCTAGCCTTAATGATATCCTGTACACGTTTTGGCATGGATTCCACTAATTTGGAACATAAATTTTGACGTCGTCATCACGGAACCAAACTTTTATGACCTTCTCAATCATTTTTCTCTTGGTTGAGCAATTCATCTCACACGTCTTTTCACAATGCTCCACAAATTTTCGATGGGTTTTACACCTGCAGAATTACCAGGACAATCCAAAACTGTTAATTTCTTTGCTTGAAAAAATTTCTTTACTAGCTTAGAATTATGAATTGGAGCAAGATTTTGCTGAAACACACTAACACCGCCAGCGAACGTTTGCATAAAAGGCACAATTTTTTCTCCTAGTATTGAAATGTATTTTTTTAGAGTTCATCATTACTTCAACTGGAATTAAGCTGCCAGGTCCTCCAGATGTAAAATAACCCCAGAACATCTGCTTTTGAGGGTGCTTAACTGTTTGATTAAGATGTTGTTCCCTGATGGGTTCTCCAGCGCTTCACCTGACAAATGTTGATCGAAACCTTTGCTCAAAAAATGCGTTTTGTCGTTGAATACAACCTTATTCCAGTCTTGTGCAGTTCAGGATTTATATTTCTTGACCCAATGCAAACGTTTTCTCTTCATTGTATGTGATAATAAATGTCTTTGGACTGGTGTTGTTGCCCATCTCCCTGCTTCAATAAGCCCTCGTCGTATTGTCGATGAATCAACGCTCCCACCAGTAGCCAATAATTCTCTCTGAAGATCTGTACGTGTCTTGCGAGGATACATTTTACTATTTCGTACAAGAAATTTGTCTGTCCGAAGTGTTGTCTTACGTTTGCGTCCAAATTTACTCCTCCGTTTTGGAAATACTGTCCCAAACATATTTTGCTGATTAATAATCCTGGAAACACTGGATTTTCCAACTCCAACTGCTGCAGCAATATCCCTCACAGTCATAGAGGTATGTTGACTAAAGGTAACAATTCTAGTTATTTTCCTGGGAGTGATATCCGTTTTTTTCATACACGTGAGAACCAGACATCTCACACAATCGACCACTTAACAGCAGCTGTAACGCAACTATCGCGAAAATGCTCTACGTGTGATGATCAAGTGGTCAAACCAGTTTAGACTAGTCAAGGCCAACCTTCCTTCGTAACGAAATGGATTTAAAACTGCTTTAAGCAGGAAATCCCTGGGAAAGGACTGATGTTGTGCAAAATGAAGCTTGTCCCATTAATTTGCACAGTACTGTATTTAATATAAAAAAATAGTTTATTTACTATACTTTTGACATTATTGACACAGAAAAACATTACTGAAAAACAAAAATTTAAAAAAAAATTTAACATAGGAAGACTACACACTGTACATTTAAGGTACGTATTATATATATAGAAAAGGAAAAGAATACAATGGGAATAGCCATTTCCCCAACCAATCATGATGATTTCATCATACGGATGTT
The DNA here is from genome assembly GCA_907164885.2 of Dolomedes plantarius. Classification (NCBI taxonomy): domain Eukaryota; kingdom Metazoa; phylum Arthropoda; class Arachnida; order Araneae; family Dolomedidae; genus Dolomedes; species Dolomedes plantarius. The sequence goes on from OU015490.1 coordinate 190,884,777, forward strand.
TGCTGGTAATACATTATAAATTTGCATATGATTTACTTTTGAATTGTGGTAGTCTAATCACTAAGTGCGTGGTTAAGGAATGTCCAGTGCGTTGGAAAGAATGTCGGCACGTGGCCGACTCAGTGGCGTAGCTAGAACTTTTGCCGCCCGGAGCGGTCTCCAATTTGCCGCCCTTTCTATGTCAATCAATTGGTGGATTTTATAAATTAATAAACATAAATAAATAATTGTAATTGAGACAAACTATACGTGGGGAACTTTTTTACCATTGGATGCCATATGTAAATTAGGTAGTAATAAAGGAGGCCGCTTAAGTTGATGCACCTATAAATACAACTTTTATAAAGACCACAAGAAACTTACGGAGGTCGCAGTTTCCCCACCTATGAGACAAAACATTTACCTAATTTATAAAAAAAATTCCATAAAATATGTTTTATTTTATATTTTTATATTTATAAATAACAATAAATAATTTCATTTCTTTTGGATAAACAAACAAATTGTACACATATGTGTATGTAAAGAGTATATGTGTATGTAAACAAAACATATTTATATATTTACTCTTCTAACTTTCATAGTAGAAAAATCGTGTATAATGCTCTCAAAATTTATATTATTTGTAATTTTTTGTTCGTTCTATAGACAATATTGCAAGATTTTGTGGTCTTAAATCTCTCATTGTGGAACGAAGATAATTTTTTATCAACTTCAATTTGGAGAAGCTCCTTTCGCAACTAACGACACTGATAGCAATTGTTAAAAAAATTCTTAGCAAAATTACAATGTTGGGTACAGAATTTTCCAATCTATACTGTTGAATAAATTTTAGTAGATCAAGAGGGTCTTCCTTCCCGTCTTTCCAACGTTTTGCGTCTTCTTGTAGTGCAAGTACAGCCATAAAAACCTGGATCCTCTTTCTTTCAATATAGAACTGCTCTTTATCAATGTCAATAAAGTCATTTATTTGACATTCAAATTCTTTATTTAGCAGGTTACATGGTATTATATACGAATATTTTCTTGCAAGGACATGCAACTGATCAAAGCGTTCTTTTATTTCCTTTAGAATTCTATCCATTGATAAAAACATTTCTCTTCGTACTTCTTGTTCTGTACCGAGGATAGCCCTACGTCTCGTGAATTTTCCCCACTCATATTTTTTCTCCTTCTAACTCGACGTTCAGTCATCTCCAACTCTTCACAAATTGTTTTGGCTGCTATAACAGCGTTTTGTATTAGCACATCTCTTTGTTCCATGAAATGGGTTTGCAAAGAATCTAGTTTTATATGGCAATGATGAACATTTAACCCTTTTATTTGCAGGTATTTTGCGCGTCATTAATTTCCAAAAGGACGGGTTCCCAGAAATTGAGATAGCATAGAAAAGAAAAAGATTGCATGGAATTGAGTAATATTCCAGCATCTGATCTCGTTTTACTTTTTTCTTCTTCAGATGCCAATTTTTCTTAGCGGCGTCATCTCCATGGTAACGGTGGTACTAAGCATTCAATAAACATCGAGCACGGAGTAGTACAAAGAACTTCTACTCGACGTCGGCACCATTGATGTCTGTATCTGAGCAAAATTTTTAGAGATAATATTTTCAACCCGACTTGACGATGAGGAAAAATATTCGAAATCATATAGTAATTCATAATTCGTAGAAATCGATTAGAAAACTTATGAACTGAACAAGTGGTTTTTTACAACTAATACTAAATAAAAATATGCCGCCCCAAAATATGTGCTGCCAGGTGCGGAACGCACAAACCGCACCCCCCCTATCTACGCCACTGGGCCGACTTAGGTTTTAAAAGGATAATATAGTTTTATATTAGGTTGCTCACGATTGCGTTTTGGAAAAGATGTTTGCTTTGTTAGAAAATCAGATTTATATATATAGTATATGATAAAAGCATTAAAAACTCCAGGGTTAAAATGCTTCGAAAAACTTCGTTAGTATTCGAAAAACTTCGTTATTGTTCAACGTTGCTTTTGCCAGATCGTACGTTACACGTAAAAAAATCAAATTATCCAGAATTATAATGAAATATTTCTCCTTGTCATTTTCTATGAGCTATATTCACATCAAACTGTCTATGAGATGTCGGTGAAGAAAACCTTTCTCTCCTCATTAGTAGTTAAGGTATTTTAGCTCAAAGTGAAATCTTCGATAGCGGACATACTAGATAAAGCCGACGCGATAATGTGATTGCCTGAAACAACCATACAATTGATTCGATTGTATGGCAGATAAATCAACGCTTATAGACGAGAGACTGTAAGTCTGCCCAATATCAGCTAAAGCTGTCTTGAACAGGTAGGAGCTATTGAGGAGATTGCCTTAGTTATTTTATAATTGCACAATGACTGAAAAAAAGGGAAATAAAGTATTTTTTACATAAAATTTGCGGTTTAGAGATCTGTTTTACTGAGAAGTCGAAATCCCAAATACTCACACATCGAGATGTGAAGAAATTTTTATGTGATCTACGGAGGAAGCCAGTTTTAAAAGACATTATAGGATTATTATTGTAATACAGTAAGTGTCGTTAGAATTTTTTTGCTTTTATTATGCTTGAACATGTACTGTCTGTTTAAGAGATCTCACGCATTTTAAACTTTCTAATAATTAAAGTTTAAGGCTGCTGTGTACTAACCTATTGTATTCGCTCATCTGAATGTTAACCTATGGAGAAAATTTGTCCAAGGATTGCCGACTTGGATTGAAAGATTTTTTTAAAAATTGTACTCCATAATAGAGAAAAAAAATTTACACCTCAGGGCATTTTTCGCTTAAAAACAAATGCAAATAATATTTTGAAATTTAAATTATTCGGGGGAAAAGAATCTGGTATAGTGTGTTTTAAACGCTCTTAAACTCCTTTGGTGGGGGAAATTTTTAAAATGAATCCTGTTGTAAGATGCAGAAAAAAACAGGCTATCTGAAAATACCACTTTTATTGGATTACTAGAAGGTAACCCGTCATTTTGACGTCATAATACTAATAATGACGTCATAATGGAAAAAGTATATGAAAGTTAAAAAATATCCGGAATTATCTAACAATATTGCATTCAATCCACACCTTGTAAAAGCAAACCCTTTCATTATTTTTTATTTAGTTAGTTTTTCATGCGATTGTAGTAGTAGACTGCCATCCAGTTTTTTACAGCTCACTACGCGATATGAATACTTGAGCTACTTGATTCATTCACATTCAAGTTTGTTTACTTTCAGAATTCATCGCAAAAGTAAACAGATTTTTAAAAACTGTTAAATATACAGCTAAAAGCATCCATTTTTTTCTAGTTCTGAATGTTTTATAGAAAAATAGGCTGAACAAACGTGATTTGATTGAGAGGATATTAGCTTTTAGGTAAGAAAAAATTCTGATCCACATCTGAAATTGAAATTAAGCCTAACCGGCTGTTTGTTTACTGAGGGCTTCAATTGAAAGATGAGTACAGCCTGGAAGTGTTATACAGAGACAACGGCTATTATATATATAACTAGAAGGTAACCCGTTATTTTGACGTCATAATACTAATAATGACGTCTTAATGGAAAAAGTATATGAAAGTTAAAAAATATCCCGAATTATCTAACAATATTGCATTTAATCCACACCTAGTAAAAGCAAACCCTTTCATTATTTTTTATTTATTTAATTTTTCATACGATTGGAGTAGTACGCTGCCATCCAGTTTTTTACAGCTCATTACGCGTATGAATACTTGAGCTACTTGATTCATTCACATTCAAGTTTGTTTACTTTCAAAATTCATCGCAAAAGTAAACAGATTTTTAAAAACTGTTAAATATACAGCTAAAAACATCCATTTTTTTTGTTCTGAATGTTTTATAGAAAAATAGGCTGAACAAACGTGATTTGATGGAGAAGATATTAATTTTTAGGTAAGAAAAAATTCTGATCCACATCTGAAATGGAAATTAAGCCTAACCGGCCGTTTGTTTACTGAGGGCTTCAATTGAAAGATGAGTACAGCCCGGAAGTGTTATACAGAGACAACGGCTATTATATATATATAATTAGCATTTATGTAGTTGTAAATAGTTGACATATTTTCTCCATAGCTTAACACTGATGTGAGCAGGGTTATCACACAGCTTAATATGTCTAATTTTTATTGTTTAATAAATTCCGAACATATTTAAAAATAAGCCACTATGAAACTTTTCTGGCTGAACTGTAAAATCAGTGGAAGAAATTTTGTTTATGCAGTTTACAATTTCAAACAGACAATTTTAACTGTAAGGGCAATTGTCAGTAAGATTTAAAAAAAGTTTTGAAAATTATAGCCTAAATTCTAGCATGCATGAATATTATTGAATTGTCTTCAGAAGAAATCGGTTTCATTACAAAAATTCAATAATTTTTCCTATTTTAATTAAAATTATTTAATTAAAAATTAAATAATTTTTAATTAAAATAATTAGAAATTAAATTAAAAAATTAATTTAATGAAAATCATTTTTCCTTTTTCAAAAATTGGATCATTTTTCAAAAGGGTGCTTGTCGTATTCATTTGTGGCTAATTGTGTCAGTCGATAGACCACAATATTTGAATCATTTCAGCATAAAATTTTATTTTGTCTGCTTTAAATAAAGGTATAGAGATATAACATGATAAAGTATTATAATGCTTATTTATTAAATGCATTATTGATTTTAGGGATACTCAATCAAAATCTTTGTGTACAAAACTCTGCGGAGAGTAAAAACGCCAGTGTTCGATTCCTGAGCTAGTCAGCTGTATTTCGTATTAAGTCAAATCGAAAATTGTGCGAAAATGTTAGAGAATGGCCAAACAATTCAAAATATAAATTTTTTGATAGCCATATATCCATTTTTAAGATAAGTATGTTGAAATATTTTAAGACTGGAAGCATGCAATGAAATTTTAAAAAAATCTGTACTTAGAAAATACAATTGGAGGTAGACTGCTACAAAACCAACAAGTATTGACAGTGAAAATGTCAATTAGAAAATTTCAAGATTCTGCATCGAATGAAATGAAAAATTATACAATGTGTTCACTTTCTTTTCTGTTACCTTAATTTTCAGTGTTTTATTGCAGACATCAAAATTAACACATTTTTGTTAAGGCTGCTGTGTACTAACCCTATTGAATTCGTTCACCATGTGACGGAAATTAGTTGTGTCTTAGACGTGTCAAGACGTTAGTCGTCCATGTTTTGATGTATTTTCAACATTGCTTTGTCTTATGTAATTTCTGTCAGTGTTCAGTATTCTTCTTGTTTTGAACCGCCGAATATGGAACGTTCGTTTAATGGACAATAGGATAATGAATAAATATTAACTAGGATTAATGATGGCTGGTTTTTTTTTAGTCTGGTCATACCACAGTATTAACCTATGAAGAAAATGTGTCCAAAGATTGCCGACTTGGAGTGAAAGATTTTTTCTTTAATTGTACTCAATAATAGAAAAAGAAATTTTACACTTTTCGGCATTTTTCGTTTAAAAAAATGCAAATAATATTTTAAAATTTAAATTAATAGGGGAAAAAATCTGGTGTGTTTTAAACGCTCCTAAATTCCTTTAGTGGACGAAATTTATTAAATGAATCCTGTTGCAAGGTGCAGTAAAGTTCAGGCTATCTGAAAATACCATTTCTATTGGAATATCATTATTTATATAGCTGTAAATATAATAGACAAATGTTCTTTATAGGTCAACACTGATGTGAGCGAATCCAATAGGGTTACTACACAGCAGTCTTAATATAAAATTAGTAGTTTTTTAAAATGAAGCTTTAAAATTTCATTCATGTAGGTTAAAATTTTTAGTGATAAAATCCAGGTTCTTAAAAAAAAACTCTGTTAAAGATTTTTACAATTATAACTAGTAAAATGTAAATAATTCAACAGAGATTATTGAAAAGTTTTAAAATAATTTAACGCTAGTGCAGTTTTTCTGTTATTTTTGTTCGGCTGTCTATGCTTTCTTTATGTACGTATATAAATTTCTTCATTTTGTGTTGAATTTATTTACAATGTATAAGTAAAGATTTTTACGTAATTTTGAACCCGCAGGAGAATGTTTTGAGTGATAATCACACATGCATTCAGGACCCGATTTAGAAAATTCTTGACTATAGGCACAAATCGGGACGGGGGCGCCCTAACACTGATGTGGGCGTAAAATTTCCAAAATTGACACACACACCAAAAAAAAAAAAAATCATGAATCATTGTGAAAGTACTATTTTACCAAGAATTGGCTATTTGAAGTGTAGAAACCTAGAACATTATCAAATAACAAAAAGCAATGCAACATATTAACTTCATCATTAAAACATCAATACAATGCAACCAGAAAAACTTATTAATCCCTTATATACACTATAACATACATATGATGAACCAATCAATCAAATTTGAAAGGATATATAAAAAAAACTGCTATTAAAAAGGGTAAAATAAAAAAAAATTAGAATTTGGAATTTTTTTTTCTTTTAAAATAATTTTTTTTTTTTTGGGGGGGGGGCAACTTTCGGGGGTCCCTAAGCCTGGGCCTAATGGAAAATCAGGGCCTGCCTTCCTTATTATGTTATTGCTAATTTTTACTTTCCCTCTAGGTGTGAGACATTTACGATGAGATTTCCTCACATAGGCACACTAGCTTTTGAGCTAAAAATTGAATTGGGAATTTTTTTCTTTTAAAATAAAAATTTTGGGGGGGCCCCCAACACTCAGGGGCCCCTAAGCCCGGGCCTACCAGGCCGAATGGAAAATCAGGGCCTGCATGCATACAAGAGTCTGTTCATTCACATGCTGATCACATATACCAAATTTCACGTGTTTAGCCCAGTTTGTTTGAAAATGCTCACTTATAAACGGATGGACTGCTGTCACTCCGGTTTATTATATTTTGTCAAAACAATAATTCCCCTTTATAAATTTCCTATCTATAATTTCCTTAAGGTAGATAGCGTTATATGGCTTGATTATGAAATGAGGATAAAATCTAGGTTCTTCCAAATGAGCCGAGATAGTTTAAGAGCGAGGTCCTATCTAAACCAACATGATTTATTTTCACCGGCAACAGTTTCATCACCCATAGAATCCAACTTGTTAGAATTTTTTAGCTGTCCCAACTGAAAAATCGTCAATGGGCGCTTTACCATAAGAATCAATGTGATTCATTTTTGTGATTAAAAAGTTGCTTTGAAATAATCGCCAGTGGGCCCCTAGCCTAAGGTCAAATAAAATAAGTGGATTGTTGTTGTTTCTAATGCACCCAGACCGAAAGTATTCCAGACCAGGTTCATATAGGCTAGCGGGATTATAATGGCACTACAAGGATCGGAGTCCGACTTAGCTAACCTCAATTTTGTCTGGGGGGATTGCACCCTCACACACCCTCACCCACCCTCTCTGATCTTATCGAGAGAATAAACAGGAAATCCAACGTAAATAAAGCACAAATAGCAGTAAGGTGCAATTTTGCATACGGCCGTTTCGAAGCTGCAAAGGAGCTTCTTCATCAGTGCAAAGAACTTAGTGGCAGCTCAAAAAGCCGAAAACTAAGCGACTAGACACGTGCGCATGCACAAGTACATGTTTTCCTTTTAAAATTAAAATTTTTGAGGGGCCCCCAACAATCGGGGGCCCGTGCCTGCCAGGCCTAACGGAAAATCAGGGCCTGTATACAGCCGATACCGACCGGTTTACAAACATCCCTGCCATAAACTCGAAACCATAGACTTTAGTTGTTTTTGGAGAAAAAAAACATGTGACTGAAAGTGTTCAGCAAGTGTTGTAATAACCGGTGCAAAAGTTAATTTCATTCTGTTCCCTTTTCGCATCTGCATCCCTTTGCAAAATTATCAGGTAATAATTATCGGGTAGTACAGTAAAAATATCAGGTAATCAAAACAAGACCTATGTTTGGATACTTCAGAAACTTTCATATCTTATTTTACAACGATGAATGGGGAGATAAAGGTTGTTATCTCGTCTTATCTTTGACCTACTCGGACAAAAATAGACCCTACTCAAAAAAATTCTAGGAAATATTATTGGCAGATTCCTGAAGTTTTAGGAGTGAGTGATTATTTTTGGAAGAATGCCACAATCAACCCTTTCCGTATAAAATGCTTATATCTACTAGAAATTTGTAGAACGTATTTCAATCTGCAAAAGTGCTCTGGGAAATTCCAGATCTTATCTGAAACGGATAACTTTAACGTCTCAATGATAGATTTTTCATAGAGAGAGATGCGTTTAAGTATGAGTGAAGGTGTCTGACTTAACTTAAGGCTGCTGCTTACTAACCCAATTGGATTCGCTCACCTCAGTGTTAACCTATGGAGAAAATGTGTTCAAGGATTTCCGACTAGGATTTAAAATTTTTTTTCTTTAATTGTACTAGAGAATTGTACTAGAGATTGTGATAGAGAAAGAAATTTTACACATTGGGGCAATTTTCCCTTAAAAAATATGCAAATAACACAGGTCTGCAAAAAAAATATTTTTAAAAGTTGGTTGTGTTTTGATAACTGATTTCTATGTATTTTTCAGTGCTGAATTCAAAAATGAAATCCATTTTCTTTCTATCACGTCAGGTTATCTCACAAAAAGGGTGTGTATTTGGGATGAAAAATTCAATTTAACGCAATTTTGTACATTTTTTCTAAAGGTTCTAAGTTTTAATAAGCAGATAAAAGATGCCATTTTTTGCATTTACGCAACAGAATACTGAAAAAGTGTATAACTATAGAGTCAAAAGTCCTTGTAGAAGCGCTTTCGCTTCACATCAAAACTTCTTTTATTTCTCTTCCTGCTGTGGACAGCTTGAGGATCGTCCCTTTTTAATATCCAGCAGTAATCCGCTATCATGTTAACGTTCCATCCTCCTTGGTACCTTTTTTCCCATTTCCTTGATGTCTTGATGGAAACTTTCGCCCTGCTCTTCACTGGCATCACCAAGATTTGCAGGGAAGAAGTCAAGGTGTGAGTGGAGAAAATGAACTTTTATGCTCATATTACAACTCAGCTTCATGAAGTTTTCTAGCATGTCAGCGACGATGACTTGTAATTTGGGTCCTTTTTGTTTCCCAGAAAACTAGTTACAACTAGTTCAAAAGATACCTGTAATGATGCGTCTTCGAATATGTGAAAATTTCATAAAAATATTAAGAGGTGAAGTCGATCGAAGGCTTTCATCATTACATTGATTTGACAAATTTGGAAACGCCGACTGAGCGGGACGATAATTACAGAGCGGAGCGGTCCTGTGTTGATGTGGTAACTGAATAGATCTTACGACGGCGGTGAACTTGGGAGGTTTGATATCGAGACAAGATAAGCAAGGACTGTCGCCGGATATGACGTTAAATTACAATAAACATTGTGCAACGATTTACAGCAGGCGGCGCGGAAAGAAAAACCACAAGCGACGTGGGTGGTTTCTGCTAACTGATCAGTGTGGGCGTATGCTGGTTAGAAGGGGCGTTCAATTAAATAGAGTTGACCAAGCGAATGAGATGATGGCAGAATCCGGAATGGATGAGAAGTTATGAGAAGGAGGAGACATGAAAGAAGAAAGGAATATGAAAAATATAAATTTGGGAGTTTGAAAATTTTAAGACTCTCTCATCTCTCTCAGGAGATTTTGGTGGCGTATCGGGTCAAGCTTAGGTTCCCCGTTCTTTCCTGAGATTTTGCGTATCGGGTCGAGCTGAGGTTCCCCGTTGCTTCCTGAGATTTTACGTGTCGGGTAGAGCTGCGGTTCCCCGTGTTTTTCCTACGTTGGGTCGAGCTTTTAGTTCCCCACATATCTGCTTATTAAATAGAAGTTGACCAGTAAAGCAGAAGTTTCCCTGAATATAAAATAATATTGGAGCGAGTGTTGGTACCTGTTACGAGAATTCTAAGAGACGGAGAAGCAAGAGGTGTTTGCCCCCTGCCCAGCACGGAAGTATCCCACGGACCCCAGAAAGACGAGAGAGAGTGAATCATCGATCCGTGAGTATCAATGGAACAGAGTGAGTGTTACAAGTTATTGTTTAGTTCAGTCCTTTTATTATTTTTGTTTTGGTTTAAAAAAGTTTGTCTATGGTCAGAGTAGGAGGAATTTATATAAGGGATAGATTTAAATAAGTTTTTGAGTTTTGGTTATTGTCGTGCGCTCTCTATTTCCCTCGTCAAGTAGTTGTGAGTTTTAATATTAAGGCTAACGATAAACTGATTTTTTTTGTATATGGCTAAGTGTGCCTATGAAAGATATGATTAGAATAATATGTAAAAATGTACAAATTGTAAATAAATTAAGTTTAATTTAAATTTAACTATTTGTCTGTTTTAATTATCACTAATGGTTTTCAGTTTACTGAATGAGAAGTTTCTTCTTTAGATTAGGTTTTTGCTGTCATTCAATTTGTTCATTTGCCAATCAATGTCTAGGGCTTTGGGTTGTATTCAATCAAATAAAGTAAACACAACGCACCCAAATAATTTCTTGTTAAAAAATAATTTGTACTAACCCAAATAAAGTACGAATCACGCCCAGTAAAATAATTCCAGACAGGCAACTTGACAATACCCATGCTGCTTTTTCTTTTGTTTCCATTTTTTCCCTCAAAGCTGGCATCGCTCATTAGTTTTCTGATGTCAGGTCCGACAAACACTCCTTCTTTTATCTTTGCCTCGCATAACCCAGGAAACTGCTCACAAAGGAACCTAAAAAATTCTCCTTCTTTTGGGAATGCATTGACAAATTGCTTCATCAAACCCAATTTAATGTGTAGTGGTGGAAGTAATACCTTTTTGGGATCTACAAGACTTTCCCTCTCAACATTTTTAACTCCAACCTGCAAGGTTTTCTCAGCGGCCATTCTTTCTTTATATAGTGTTGCTTCCTGTCACGACTCCCATTCGAAGAGAAAGCAAGGGAACTTTGTGTAACCACTCTGTTGACCAAGAAACATTGAAATCCCTTTTAAATCGCCACAAATCGTCCATTTATGATTTGAATAACAAATTTTCTTTAAAACCAGCTTAAGATTTCGAAAAATTCTTTTAGATGTCGTACAGTGGAAAGGTGGTGGGAAGGAGGACGGCGGGGACAGACAGGCCCTGATACGAAAGAAGTCAGTGGAGAGAGATAGTAAGTAAGGAATGGGAGGTTTACAGACAGACACTAATAGGAAAGTGATGCAGTTTTAACCATATTACACAAGTTTTAGTACGACTGTCCAGTATACAAGGTGGTTGTAATTAAAGTTCCACTTTGAAATGGTCATAAAAGGAAAACTACAGGACCAAATGTTATCAAACTTTATATTAGTTTAAAGAAGGTCATGGAAATTTCTTTTCCGGAAAAAAAACTCACCACCAGGGAGGAAAATGGCGCTGTTTACAATATTGTTAAACGAAATAAGACATGAAGACATTGGATTTAAAATGTGTTAATCGTTTCTGAAACGTGTTTCAAAGCATGTTCAATGTGGCGTCCACCATTTTCCGAAAGCGAGTTAAATCGCATGATATGCTAAGCTGATATGCTAAGAGCTACTGCATCCTCAACAGTAGCTCTTAGCATATCAGCTTAGCAACAGATAACAAACCCGTGGCTTCAAACTTTGCCATCATTTTCCTCAAATCCTGTGGTGTCATGGGCCCTCGGCGTATTCCCCTTAGTGAACGATACCTTTGCAAAGCACGCCGTTCATTGCTATCTCATTCATAAAAAACATTTAACGAGAAAAGCTCGGTCTTGCATGGTTAGAGAAATTGTCGATTCGTAACAATAAGAACTCTGAAAACAGGCTCACTTTTATCTGGAAAATCAAATGACGTGTAAAGCGCATCTGCATAAATCATTTGCTTCTTCCTGCCATAAGCCAATTACAAGCCATTGCGGTTTTGCATAACCCCACAAACAGTTTCGTCTTAGAAACGATTAAAAACGTTTTAAACCGATATCTTCATGTCTTAGGGCCGAATTCAGGCTTCAAAATTCACAAATTAGCGATCTGTAAGAAAACGATTTCCGGAATGCGCCCACTTTAAATGGTAATTTTGTTTAGGTAAATATTTCTTAAGGGTATACAAAATGTTAAACCCGTGTAACAAAAGGTTAAGTTAGATTCCGACCCTTATTTCGTTTAAAAATATTGCATACAACGCCATTTCCCCCTGGTGGCGAGTTTTTGAACTTTTTTTTTCTTTCTTTATTTTTCTTTTTTTTTTCGGAAAAGAAATTCCCATGTCCCCCTTTAAACTATTACCAAGTTTGATAACATTTGGTCCAGTAGTTTTCCTTCTATGACCAAAGTGAAGCTTTAATTATAACCACCCTGTATATAAGAATGTATATTTCATTGCAAACGCCATAAAACTTTCTCACATTCCTTTTTAAAAGTGTTTGTAAGCAAAATATAACAGTTTGTTTGGAAGTATTTGAAATTTTGTCTAAACTGATAGTGCTACGTTACTTTAAAAATACACAAACAGTTTTGTTACAATAATTGTAACGAAACTGCACGTGATGGAATTTTTTCAGTAATTTTCCCATAATCAGCACCAAAAATACTATAAAAATCACTGATTACATTTGAGACAATTTTTTGTCGGAGACCTGTGTAATATTTTTTAAATTTGAATTATCCTGAGAAAATATCTGGCAGAGTGTGTTTTGAACGCACATAAATTCCTTTGGTGGACGCAATTTATAAAATGAATCCTGTTGTAAGGTGTAGAAAAGTTCAGGCTATCTGAAAATACCATTTTTATTGGATCATCAGCATTTATGTAGCTGTAAACAGTAGACACATTTTCTCCATAGGTTAGCATTGAAGTGAGCGATTCCAATACACAGTAGTACACAGTAGCCTTAACGTGTACGAATATGACAACGGTACCTAAAACCTTTATTTTTATATGAGCCGTTTACAAGCCAAATCGATTAACTCCCCTTTATGAATTTAAAAAAAAAATGTTAGTGTCAAAGCACTTGGCGTACTCTTAACTTTTAATATTCATAATAAATTTTCTTAATAATAAGGATTAACACCACTAAATGACAAAAAAATTTTTTGCCCATCGAATAATAAGTAATTTATTATCCAATTAACTCCATACTCTAATGTAAATCGTTGCAGTAATGCAATTCAAATGCAGAAGCAAGTACTTGATGATAACGGTAAATTGTTTAGTGTTGTTTCATCACAAAAAAAGCAAAAATAATTAATCAGTTAAGAACAAAAAAAAAATAAAATTAGAAAGGTAAAAAATCCACGTCATTTCCCCGACACCATTTCAAGGACGAGTTTTTTTTCTAGAAATATTATGGAGTAAATTCCTTCCTAAAGCTGGTCTTTTCTCGCCCTTTTACGTTTTCCCTTTTTCGAAACTAGAAGGAATTCCTGTTCAGCACACCGATATACCTGGTCATGCTCCTTGTTTTTGTCCTCCCGAACTCTGTGGTATCGCACTTGTCAATATCGCATCGGTGTGAATGCACGCGAGAAGCACACCGAATGAAAGAGAAGCTGACGTAACTTGGCAGAGTGTGTCGGATAGATGGGTATTCTTACTTGCTTAGTGAAAGAATCTGCTTTTTAAAACGTGGTCAATTTATACTATTGAGATCCATTAAAACCCTTTCAAGGGCGGTGGTCCATTTTTGGACCGCCATTTTTCTCGTCTTTCTTTCATTTGCGTCTCTTTTCTCGTCTTTCTTTCATCAATGTTTCCCAGGTAAATGAGCAGAAAAATGGCTAGTGCTGCCATCTGTTATCAGTTTAAAGAAGTAAAATGATTTTACATCCTTGTATTGGAAAATTTGTTCAATATTTTTTAGATTAAAAAAAAACGAGAAAAAAATGTGCACCGTACAAACGGTGGAGGTCGTTGCCCCTGCAAGGGTTAAAAAAACAAAGTACCCTTTAAATGACAAGTTTGAGATTCGTAAATTTATTTCGATTTTTCTCAAATTTGTATTTCGTATTTTATTTTCACGACATTCTTTTGAAATTTAAATTTCTATTTACATGGCTTTTCTGTCTGGGGCGCTGTGATATATACTTCTATTTTGGTTGGTCTGGGAATGCAAAAAATTAAAAACTGCTGAAAATAAATAATAGAAGTGCAAGTGAAAGGTAACTGCACTATTATCAAACTCTTAATAGGTGAATTTGTTTGAACAATGCACTGCTGCAAACCAACCGATCCGAACCGGAGACACAGCGATAGTTTGGACAAAGAAATCGGCCAATGGATGAAGGAATATAAAAACACCATCAAGTTCCTTCTGCTCGGTAAGTTTTAATTCTAACATTCTTAGTTGAAAATAGACGTTTCCACTTGTTGCTCCGTTACTATATATATATATATATATATATATATATATATATATATATATATATATATATATATATATATATATATATATATATATATATATATATATATATATATATATATATATTTTCAAAAATTTTCTATTTTTAAAAGAAATCACAATTTTATTACTTCGTTAGGTTAAGTATCAAAATTATTAGTTAAAAGCAAGTTAACATTGTAGTATTCTCCATATTCTCTTCCTTAAGTCTTTAGAAATAAGTAATAAGAAAATTTCCAGGGCGAGATCTTTCAGTGAAAGACCGTGGATGGTCTTAGATAAGCAATTATGTTAATAAATTATTACTATTATTACCTAATTCCACTTAAAAAGCCGTTTATCACCGAGTTTTTGCAGAAAAGTAATAAAAAAATAATTTTCGTATTTATTCGCTGTATCGGCAAATTTCGCATTTATTCGCCTCTATTTCGCAAATACGAAAATTACGTCTAATGATTACGTAGCGTTGTCGTTAAAAATTTAACCAATCACGGAGCTCGATTCATTGAACATGTGATGCGTCAAATCAATCGCAGGTCATGTCAACAATCTCGGTGCTAATGTAGCAACGCAACGTAACCCTCCGAATGCAATGTCTACGGTCCCTGACACTTAGAAATGGAGAAATCCAAATTTATTTTAGCAATTGAAAAAGTTGAAAGAGAAAAATAGTTCTGTGGTAATCACCAACTAAAACATTGTTTACATCAGAGACAGAAAAAAAAATCTGTTCAAGTATACAAGTATTCAAGTTATGTTTAGGTATACAAACGTTCGTCTTTTAAAAAAATTTTCCCATAACGAAATGAAAATCACCCTATCAATTTGTTGTAGATCAAACAAATTATAGATTTCCAACAGAATAAACTGAATCTCAGACCTTTCGATTAAAGCCTATATATTGAAAAATTACTCAATACCCATAGTTATTCAAACAGTTTACCTCCTCAATTTATGTAATGTTCTTACAACATTTGTTTTAAAATCATACGATTCTAAAAGCGTTATCAGTGTTTCGAACAATAGGGGATTGCAGTTGTGATAGAGAGCAACGCGGGAGATGTGCTAAACAAACAGAAACAGACTTAGGTTGTTATCAACGATAAAAGAAAAAGAAAAGTGACACTAAAAACAAGTCTCGAAAAGTTTTGTTTTTAAAATAATAACATGTTGTAAAATTAATTTTTTTTCTATTAATATTTTCTTCCAAAATGTTTTTTACTTTTATATTTTGACTAATATAAAGAACATGACATATGGAGAAAATTTCTCTAAGGATTGCTGACTTGGATTGAAAGATTAAAAAAAAAAAAATGTACTCCGTAATAGAGAAAGAAATTTTGCACTTCGGGGCATTTTTCGTTTTTTTTAAATGCAAACAATATTTTGAAATTTAGATTATTCGTGGGGAAAATTTGGTGTAGTGTGTTTTAAACGCTCCTAAATTCATTTGGTGGACGAAATTTATAAAATGAATTCTGTTGCAAGGTGCAGTAAAATTCAGGCTATCTGAAAATACCATTTCTATTGAATTATCAGCATTTTTGCAGCTGTCAATAGTAGAAACATTTTCTCCATAGGTTAACATTGAGGTGATCGGATTCAGTAGGGTTAGTACAAAGCAACCATTCAATGTATTCCTATGTGGGCGCAATCGATCACAGAGAAAAAAAAGTCGGTCAGTCGCCGGAATAAGTGGGTTCTGCAACCCACTTCGCGTAGGTTATTGTGAGAGGTGAGTTAAACAAACCACTACCCATGATTTTGAACGCGGATTAAAGTAAGTTAAAATACTACCGAGTTATCGCAACTGTGTTATCGAAGCAAGCGTGTCAAATAACTTATGTTATGTGTGTTTACTGAGCTGAAAAACCAACTTTAAGTATTAGACCGTAAATGTCACAAAACGCTGAAATGAAGTATTCGGGATGAAAATTTTCGAATGTTCTTAAATTTTTATCCATTATTTTTTATAAGGAATTTAATTTTTGGAATACAATGTCTACTTTTTTAGACGAGATTAACAAAAATTCTTTTCTATTATTCCAAATCAATTTTTTGTTTATATTTATATTTTACATATTGACTATTGTTCTCAACTTAGAAATTATTTCCTTTATGTAGAAATGTTTTCCTTTAAAAGAGTATCTTTTAAATCCAAGTTATTGAAAAATTTTGTAGAATTTTTTTCATAAAGTAATAAATGTACAAAGCAACTATCAGTTTCAGATAAATTTTTTAACAAAATTAACATTCTTTTACGAAAAGAAGCTGAAGTTCTTATGCTTATGTTGTTAATATTTTACGCCTTGATCTGTAAGGCAGACGCTTATAGTTCGATAATAAAAGGCTGGGATTCGCAGGTTTGCGTTTTCATACTTTTCTCCTTAATTTTCGAAGGGTTAGCTTAATAGCTTACTAATGATTCAAACGCTTCATAAGGAATACTTGTGACAATATTTTTAAAAAATTAATAAATAAAAGAAGTCCTAATTATGGGACATCGCTAATAAAAAATCGCGTAAAATTGATCGGTATAGAATAAACCTCCATCGCACGGCTACCAAAAAGTTATGTTTTATACACCCTTACACACTACACACATATATCGGATACATTATATACGTATATATAATACAAACAAAGATTATGATTTTTTTCATTTTACAGACTTTGCGACACTGAAGCTGCTTATGGAAAAAAAAAATTACAATTGTAACTGTAAACTATATTCTTCTCCAATATGTTTTTTTTTCAAACCTTATTTTATTATAATTTACCGGGCTAAAATCTAGCCACTAATAGCATCTTGCATTCACAGAGCATTGACGTTTATGATTAACAATAGTTTAAAATGTATATCTCGATTCATAACTTTTAAAATATGAAATTTGCAATTCTGAAAACGACTATTTTAACAGGTATAAAGAATTGCAATTAGCAAATAGGGGTAATCTTTTCAGTTTGAATTCCATCGTCCGAGTTTCCCGAGGAAAACGTGTTTTCACATGTGTTCGCCAGAGACAGGAAATAGTCTTTGTCCGATAGCTATTTATTCCCTCGTTCTTCAAACGAAACGGTGGGTCTCCGCCATATATTGTCTAGTGTCCCTTAAGCATGGAGGGAATCTTGTAAGGAAAGACATCTCAAATAAGGTGTCCCAGGTGTTCTAAGATGTACTATTAAGTACATCTTAGAATGATTAGTAAGATGTGCCCGACCACCGACTACATATGTATATTTATGGGTGGGAAGGGTGTTAAAGTTTTGAGGGCAGTGTCAGCTCATCGTACTACAGTACCCGACTGCTTCACATTGAAAATAGTTGGCAGTGGATTGCGGCTTCAAAATCATCCCTTTTCTGAGCTAAGGTGAGTGCGATTTATTTAATACTTTTATTATTGAATCTTATTCTATGTCAATGAATGTAAACCTTATCTATTTAACTTTTTAAAATTTATCAGTAATATGCAATAGTGAGGTGGAAAAAAAACTATTGTTTTCATACATACTGTATGTGTAAATTTATAAAATTAGTCTGTTTTGTCTGTTTAAAAAAATATTGTAGCTGATCATAAGGTTCCAAGTATTAAAGACCAATGCCCCTAAGACCTAAAAATTTAAAAGGTCAGTGCTTTCCCTGATGTAGATTTACATTTATTTTTATTGGGCTGAAATATATATTTCTGTTGTCTGATTTTACATATTCTGTTTCTATATTGTTAATTTAGTTATTAAATTTACTAAGCATGCTATGAAATAGGATCTTGGGATTTACTTTATTATTGAACTTAAACTATTATTAAAAAAAGTGACAGCGTATTTAATTTTTTATGCTAACATTTTTATTCAAATAAGTTTAAAAATGTAATTTCCAGTAATTTTTGTCTTTCTATTTATCATTATTTATATATACATACATATATATCCTTCTACCCATCTATCTCTCTCTATCACATATATAGATACATATATATAGGAAGGGAATTTGGCAATATATAATAATGAATTAATGCACAGTTTTTGTATTCAACTGATGAAACATTCATATTCTGATCTAAATTTTATATTATAAGTATGTAAAAATTATAGTTAAAATTTTCTTCTGATGTAACTATTTCAAAAGGATTTATCAGCAATTTTATCATTAATCTTGGAATGCTGAAAATAAAACAATACAGGATACTGTGTTTCAGGCATACATAAAGTTTTAATTTTTAAATACAAAATGGGAGGTTCTCCCTCTCTTCAGTTCTTTTTATTTTAGATGAAATATAAAAAGGAAGCATATATGTTTTTCTTTTTTTAAAAAAATTTCAAGTGCTGTAATTAGTTACATACATAGTTTTTGTTAAAAACCAAACTGAATTTCATGTGTTAAAACCTGATATTTTGTTTCCATTTGTTAATTTTTGTTGTTTATATAACTTTCCTTAAGTATTTTAATAATTAAAAGTCCCTTAATAATTTTTTCTGTGGTAAAAACTGAAAGTATAGTTCAGTTTTATGTTTGCACAAATACTGCCTAATGTCTATTATGCACTTGATGTCTTACTCGTATAATGATAGTATTCTACCTTCATATTTAAAATCTTTGTATATGGCATATTTTGTTCACCTCTCATGCAGGACTTATTTATTCATATTATTAAAAAGTAACCCCTATCTCTACTCTGTGGCTAGTTTTACCCCTAATAAACCAAAGTATGGTTGTCTATATGGATTGGTAAAGACATTGTAAGTAATAAATTTTGAAAAGTTATTTTTTTATTACAAAAAAATATTGTTTTTGATTCTGTTGAAAAATTTTATGTCTATTGATGAGCATGTTGAGGATTTATTTATTAGAGTGAATTCTTAGGGTTTTTTTTTTACTTTCAATCAAAACAAAAGTTAATTGTGTTCTTTTAAAAATAAAGTAATTAAAATTATTGAAAACCAAAATAATATTTTAGCTTAAATGTATTTCTTCTTAATTTTGAGGGAAATAAGTATTCTGGTTTTAATATAAATGTCTGTTAAAGAGGTTAAGCAATTTATGAATTTTAATTTCGAAATATATATGGCACACCTTTTGTATTTTTGTAAGTTTGGGCTGTATTTTAAAGAAAGTGGAGAGAAATATAGATGAGTTTATTAATGGTCTGAAAAAGTATGGATCTGCATTCTCAAAAGAATCTAAAAATATAAATCTTGCCATAAGTTATTTAGGATTATTGACCATTGGAATTAATGTGTTAAGACAAAGTCCTTTTTTTTTCCTTTTTGAAAAAAATATCAATACAGGTTAAGAATAACATTTCTATATAATTTTTACTGCATTCAGTTGAATATTTGTTAAAACCTTCAAGCAAAATTACTTTTAACTTTTCCCAAGCAAGTTTGTATATGTAAATGTATTATGCTTTTTAACATCCTTTTTTAAACAATTTAAAAAAACTTTATATAAGAGTTGTATAGATGCGAATATGTATAAAATGTTGCTACACAGTTCTTATATTATTTTTTTTTCTATTTAGCTATTTAGTCTAGAATCAATTAGTGTAGGAAAACAATTTCTTCATAACATCTGCACTTCATTAAGTTTTGTTCTCTATTTTTAGATATTAGGAGCTCTTTAAGACCTGCCTGGCTTTTCACATTCCACCAGATCCCAAAACTATCAACTCAAGAGGAACTTGAAATGGTAACAATATGGATTTATTACAAAATTGTACTTTTCTGTATTTGAAGCATACGTTACACTATATGAATTTTGCACCTGTATCTAATTCATGCATTAAAATAAATTTATCTTCAAAATCATGAATAATAAAATTTTGGTTATACGCATTTTGAAATTAATGTATTAGTAGTACCTGTATGAGATTCATACTTAAAATAATAATAATAGTAATAATGCACACATTAGGATTTATACTTTGGAGGGACTAGTCTCTTAATCTAGCAGGTACTTTACTGAAACATGGAGGATCAGTTCTCTATGCTGCAGCTGCAGTTAAAATTTCGTTATGGACTGGTAATGACAGATATATCCACTCATTCTCACGAACCTTTTTAGCTTAATATGGAAAATTTTTTTCGCTCCTGTGTGTCATTTCTTGCTAGCTGTTTTCAAAATTTAAAATCCTAATGTCAAGATCTGACAAACATTGCAATAAAAATTGAGCAAAAAAGTGTCCATTAATGTAGAAGCTGTCACTGGGCACTTTAAAAGTTTAACTACGTGAAAATTAAAATCAACTTTGATACTGAAATGCATAACATTTATGAAGTTTATTTTATATTTCAGATGAATACTGCAGCCGAAAAAAAGCTTGACTATCTGAACTGAAGATTTTGATTGAAAATAATAAATTTTTATAAAATTGGGCATGGTTATTTAAATACAAAAATATGTACATATATATGTAAATAAAGTTTCTCTGTATTTGTAATTTTGTTTGCTGGGATTTTTTTTATTTAAATGTGAGTTTATTTTCATTCTCATTAAAGTGTGCATTTGAAACCATAAGATTTAGCAAGAAGGATGAATGTAATTTACATGAGTTATTTCATTTCTATGTAGAAAAGTATATTTATAGTAAATATCTATTAGCACATTATAAAATTTTCAGGGAGCTATTTTTCCTGGAGCTATTTTTGTTTAGAGCAACTAGGTAAGTATATTAACACATTATGAAGTTTATAAAGCATGTAAGTATAAATGGGTGATTTATCGAATAGAGCTAGTTTATACTTGTGAAAAACTTGTCTTAGAAAATAATTATCTATATTTCCTGAAATCTTTGTTGTTGCAGTTTGAGATATTGTAATTGTCTCTGAACTAGTTGTTTGGGATCATGGTATCTCTACCAATTAGAAATATATATTACTGAACTCAAAGTAATTAATTTTCTGCTTCATTTAATAAAATGTTAATATCTCTCCTATGTTAAAGGTAAGATCTGAAAATTTCTTGATCAAATATTTGTACCTCAGTTTAATCAAACTAAAAGTTGTAAAGAAAGCTTTTTGCCCAACGAAATTTTAAGGTTTTATACATTATAATATTCATATGTTTCCTGTAAATTTTATTTCACTGGTATATAGAAGCACCACCACTAAATCTCATCATAAAATTCAGTTAAAAGTTGCTTTCTTTTAATTTGGGTTTTTTTTTTGTTCCTCTCTGTTACCCCGTGACGGAAACTGATTTAAAATTAATAATGGATGCTTGATTAACATTTTAAATTTCTGATATCCTTACAATTTTTAGACAGCCTTTCATCACTTATGGTATAAGTTTGCAAGATTTTATAACAGATATTTAGCTTTGTTTTTATGAGACATTGAAAAAAATCCTTAAATTTAACATCAATTAAATTCCAAATATAGGTGTATAGCGCAGGGTGATTTTTCTTTTCACGAGAAAGAATATGAGGGAATTGAGATAATAAATACATAAACAATGAATAATGAATTACGGGGAAAATAGGCAACCTTTCGAATAATATAGCTTAAACTAATTTACTTAAAAGAACTCATTAGACATGGGTTTTATAACCCGAAATAAAGTGAGATATTGAACTCGAAATAAGAGTTCGTCTGCTCATGTTGGTGTGATTTTCGACACACTTTAAAGTGAGTTGTATAACCCATTTTAATGAGTTGGTGGTGGGTAAATCAACCCGCTTGGGATCTGGGTTCTAGAACCCACTTTCCCACATGGGTTGTACGACTCACCAAAAGCGAGTTCCCCTGTGCAGTGGATTTGAACTCGGAGAAGTGGGTTCACCGAACGACTTTTTTTTCTCTGTGATGTTTGCATTATTAAAACGACTTTTGAAGAGGCTGATAATGGATTGGTTGTGTGTGTGGATCACTATTTAAATTTTTTTAAAAAGGAATAATAAAGTTTTCAATACGCAGTTGATAAACAGAATGAAAAATTTATTTGAAAATGTATTTAAACTAATTTTTTTAATCTTTTTCCAGGGGCTGGTGAATCAGGAAAAACAACTATAATAAAGCAAATGAAAATATTACATATTGAAGGATTTTCTGAGAGGTACTCTTTCGCAGTATACATAAAACAAAAAAATACTTCTTGGAAAAACGAATAAAAAAGTTTTATGATTCATAAATAGGAATTTGACTTGCAAAGGGTACAAAAAATGTTTCTACCGTTTCTATTTACTGGAAACAAAGAAATTTGCTGAATATTATAAAAAGTTTATCAGAGTATTTATATTTGACGTCTCATAATTCCTCATAAAACTGTAACGTCCCATAACGTCTCATAAAACTGCATAATAAATTCGTTAAAAA
This sequence comes from Dolomedes plantarius, assembly GCA_907164885.2. Taxonomy (NCBI): domain Eukaryota; kingdom Metazoa; phylum Arthropoda; class Arachnida; order Araneae; family Dolomedidae; genus Dolomedes; species Dolomedes plantarius. The sequence continues at coordinate 190,907,489 of OU015490.1, forward strand.
TAAATTAATGTTGTTGTAAAAGATCAATCTAAAATGAAAAAGTTGAAAATCAAAACTCAATTTACAGTATGACAAAACATCGATTGTTCAGTTGAATTCATCTCGCATAAAGGAAATAAGTTTATGACTACCAAAGACAAAACTGATAAATTGACAAATATTATGCATAACTTTATCCAATAAATTGTATGTATATATATATATATATATATATATATATATATATATATATATATATATATATATATATATGTGTGTGTGTGTCACAAGAAAACGCTTCCTCCTATTAAATTACATTTAACGCGCATTCTGAATTATCCTTTTAATAAAGCACGACCCCTCTTCCAAATTGTAACTTAAAAATAATGTAAGTTATAATTTATATTAGCCATGCCGATCATTAAGCAGGCATGTGAAATATCTGAACTCAATAACAACCCCATATATCTGGTAAGAATCCGAGGGCCTCAGTAAATTTGTATACAATAAACAACAAACGTTTTCAAATTCTTCCTTTTGGTAAAACGCAGAGCAAGCACGTGATCTGGACATCAAGCGAGATGATTCAAACCCTTGCGCTTATTTCGTCATAGCAGTTAATTATTCCCCGGGAAAACCACGACGTTGGACACCCCGCGATTAATTCTGACCAAACAAGTAACTTCCAGCCCTGGTGCCTAGAAACAGTCATTTGAAAATAGTTTGAACGGAAGACTCTTCTTCATTTTCTCTCTTAACTTTGCCATGTAAACAGCTCTGCACACCCTGTCCTGTTGCGCACTTCCCATTTCCACGGATATTATGTAAGGCCACTGCTCTTCTCTTGACTCCTAACTTTTGCATGTAGCTATTGCAGACTCTTAGATATCATGTCTTTTCCGGTCAAGTTATATGGCCATTACAGCTTGCTTACTGACAAATAAAATATGTCTATGCAATACGTCTATGTTTCTCTCCTAAATTTCCCCAATGCTTTGCTGGATCAACACTTCGGCCGACTGCATCTCCAATAAGCTGGACACAGCAATTCATTCGATTGTGATTATTATCATTATCACACACACACATATATATACATATACATATAGTGTCATGTCCTAAAAAATGCGGTGATATTGCACAACCAACGAATACAGTGAAACCTCGATTTAACGTAACCCGTATTTAACGATTTCCCGCATATAACGTCATTTTTCATTAGTACCAATTTATTTCCTATACTTGTAATGTTAAAAAATCCCGGATTTAACGTTTTTATTTGAAAATATTTCCCGAATTTAACGTTTTTTCAGAGGGAAAAACTCAATGAAATTTTCCTAAAATAGTCAAAAATTATCATGAAAATTTTAAAACAAGCAGATTTAATGGAGCGAAATGGGGAAAAGATGGGAAAACTGGATGATAAAAAAGAAAAATGGGAAATTGTCACCGTTTGAGGAATTCCTTTTCAATGGTTCAACAAAGTTCAACAAAACTCGTGGAACAAGCATTCCCATAAATGGCTCCGTTTTGAAATAGAAACTGCTTCTAAACTGGGAATTTAAAGATTTACAGCTTCAAATGTTTGGATAGACCGCTTTAAAAAAAAGGCAAAATTTATCATACAAATCTCTTTGGGGCGATTCTGCTGGAGTCGATTCTTCGTAAATTTGACAGACAAATACGCTTGCAGAAGCGTAAGATTATTTTGTTTGTTGATCAATGTATAACCCATGTTGCACATTTAAAATTACAAAATGTGAGAATGGAATCTTTCCCTGCAAAATTGTACAAGTTCAAACTTGTGATTGGGGATCATACTATCGTTCAACGTAAAGTATACAGAAGGTCGTTCGCACTTTATGGAAACGATTTTGATAGTTACGCTTTATGTATAAATGCCGTATTTTTTGCGGCGATTTGCTTCTATCTGATAGCCATGGTTCTTGACAATAGCTCTAGCTCGAATTTTGCCATGAATGTAAACTTTTTCTTAGCACTGTCATGTCAATTTTATACCATTCTCCTTGGATCGTTTTCCAAAGTCCGTTCAGTGTTCTTGGATGCCGTTTTCCTAAGTCTCGTTTTAATAAACCTAAAGCTCAAAAGTCCATTGGAAAAGTGTCAGGGGATTTTACAGGTATTTCATTAAATGGGATACACTTTATTCCTGTTTCTGTTCTTTCTTTGCTAAATAAGCGGCAATTAATTTAGACTGTGACTAGAGGCTGTGTCCATATGAAGCTCAACTTCATCGATGTCCTTTCCGTATAAGGCTGGAATTCCTTCTTCAAAAATTGGTTCTAAAATATTCTGCTGATAATAGAGTGAATTAATTTTGGCTTTACTTGAGACTTTTTTGATTTTTAATTTGCCGTTGTAACAAAATCCTGCAACTATCATGAATCCCTTTGGGAACTTTTCTGTACACTTACGAGGCCATTTCGTACGGTCATTCCCGTCAGTTGAGCAACAGAAAATTGATCTTTTTTTATTACAGTCACTTAAATACTCCCTTTCCTTATAGAGTGTTACCACAAATTTTCACTTTTCAGCAGCTAGGTGTTTTTCATATAATTTCCTACGATTTGTTTTTCTTTCAGCAATATGCTTTGGCAAAAAGCAGATGAACTTTAGATTTAAACATATTTTTTAACTTCAAATCTTTATGAATGATTTTACTTACAGTGCCGGAAGACATTCCTAGTTTTGATGCAAATGATCTTTGAGTCGGCGGATTTTCTTCTAGGATCAGAGACTTTACTTTCTTGATATTTACCTGCGTTCGAACAATCTTAGGATGAGGTTTCGCGGTCATGTTTTCATTTTTACTTTCAGTAAGATTTTTTTCCCATTCAAATTTAATGTGTTATAAATACCTTTTTTTTAAATGCCAGAACCGCTAGTTTTACACCCCTTCATAATTTGTTGAGACGAATATTTCTCCTCGGAAAGCGCAGTTACGTAACCTTCGAGCTATCTGTCAATTTTAGGAGCCATTTTCTAAATAAATCTTTTATTTTACATTCCAATCAAAACAAAGCAGTAGCTTACGATTATTCTGAAGTTGCCAAATTTTTATCTTAAAATGTAATCGACAAAAATAAATTACAAAATCGTTTCCATAAAGTGCGAACGACCTTCTGTAGAAACCCAGATTTGAAAAACTCTCTTCTTAGTATAGAATTTTGAGGCAGGAAAAAATAGAGAAATGTTCTAGAATCTTTTCATATAATTTATTGAGCATGGGAAAATGTATCTCACGTCCTTTTGCAAAAGCTAGTTTTCCGGAGGACAGTGGTGATGGATATGATTACGAGGAGAGAGAAAATGAAGACTCTAATGAAATGGGTGATTTCTCCTCTTGCTCATATATAGATCTCGAGAATTATCGACATTGCGATTAAAATATCCTGACATCAGAGATTCCGATTCTAAGTGATTAAATTGACTCAGAATTGGATAGTTCCGATAATGATGAAGTAAGGAACATGGAAATCCTTCTGCGACAGAAGCCATTCAAGCTTTGAAAACAGTGGAAGCGTTCCTTTCAAATAGTGAAGGCCAAGAAAAAAGCTTACAAAACTCCTGCGGTATAAACAGGATGCAAAGTGAAATAATCGATTTATTTAAATCATAATTTAGAAAACTGATGTCTAAACCATTGTAAATAAAGAGATAAAAGGTATGTTATCTAAATTAGACTTTATTTTATGCTCAGTGTTTTGTTTTTGGTCTTACCCCGATTTAGCGTTTTCCCGCATATAACGTCATTTCTTTATGGTCCCTTGAATAACGTTAAATCGGGGTTTCACTGTATCAAAGATATGACACCTGGTAGATTCATTGGAATGCAGTGTTTAATATTTTGCATTACTATAATACGTTACTTGGACAATTGTATAGTTATATATAATCTGTTCGCCCAGTTTATTGCTAAAACAGCACAGTAATTTGATTTTTACCATGGTTTTATTAACTTGCTTTCTTGTGTGTTTGTGTGTGTGTTTGTCAAGTACAAATCTTGCTTGCAATCGATTTTTAACTAACTTCCCGACTAGCTAGACATTTGAAACATTTAGAATAGCTCAGAACGCGATGACAATGCATTTTTTAATACTTTTAGCCATCTTTAAGCAGAATTAAATTAATTTTAAGTTATTTTCAGTTAATTTTGTTTTGTAGACTGGTGCAGCCATCTATTGGCCGGAAGGGGAACGAAAAGTTAAATGCAAGTTAACTTTCAATTAACTTCATTTTCTTTCAATTTGATGGGATAATTCATCAAAAAAATTTTAAAAAAGTATTTATTAATACATAGAATTGTCAAGTTTATATGATTCAACAGAAAATTTAAAAACATGGTATATAAAAAGTTCTTTTTATCTTGTAATTACAATCAGTCATCTCACATTAGCTTAATAATTTTAGACCAGAGTGCTTTGCAACTCTGCCAATATGCAAAATGTGCTCTTTACTTTTAGCGAAAGGAAAGAAAAAGCCTACGAGATAAGAAGAAACGTGTTGGAAGCCATCAAGGTAATAAAATTCCTCTTACTCGAACGTTGATTACTACGTGTCCGTTTATCAAAATTCTGTCAATCATTTCTGATCCATTCTATGTAATCAATAGTAGTGTAAACTTCCGTATCTTTTTGTGACAATGTTTTGGTTTCCATTTCCTCAGACTCGCGGCTCACTTGAAATGCAATAGACACCTTGCAAGCATGCAAGCGTTACAAATGCATAACAATTTAAACAAAGTTATGAGGAATGTTTTTTGAATCGTAAGAGGGATTTCAGATACAGTCGAATCCGGTTAACTGGACAACCGGTTAATCGCACCAGCCGCTTATTCGGACCGAAACAATCTTATTGCATAAGAATGTTCGTGTAATCGGACCAGCCGGTTATTGGTACCAAACTGATCGCGTCCCGATGTGGTCCGATTAATCGGAATCGACTTGGTATATATATATATATATATATATATATATATATATATATATATATATATATATATATATATATATATATATATATGTATATATATATATATATATATGTATATATATATATATATATATATATATATATATATATATATATATATATATATATGTATATGTATATATATATATATATATATATATATATATATATATATATATATATATATATATATATATATATATATATATATATATATATATATATATATAGAGAGAGAGAGAGAGAGAGAGAGAGATTGAGATTTATATACAGTGAAACTTCTCTATGGCGGCCAGTCATGGTTCTGAAAAAAAGTGGGCGTTTTGAGGGATAGCCGTGGAAAATGAGTTTCTTCTATAATGTTTGCTGAATGGAGCCTTAAATCAGTTCTAAGCTCAATATGACCGTTTAGAGGAGTCATCGGCTAAAGAAGTTTCACTGTACATGTTTATTTTAATAATAAATACGAATATATAAAGAGAGAGAGCGGATTTTGTATGTGGAGGGTAATCTCCGTAACCACTGCACTTATTTGAAAAATTCTTTCACTATTTGAAAGGTACATTATTCCAGATGGACATAGGCTATATACTATGTATATCTAATCAGTAGAAAGAAAGTTTGGGGTTCTAAATGTTGAGCTGATGATTCACCTTTAAAACTTTTGCTTTGTCAACTATAGTCAAGTAACGATAGCAACACATCAAACGATATTTTCATTTATTATCAGTAAAATATTTAACATTTGAATTTTCTTCGTCAACCATAGTCAAGTAACCATAGCAACACATCAAACTACGAAGTACATTTTCATTTATTATCAGTAAAACATTTAATATTTTAAAGATTCAAGTGGAGGAGGTATTGATAAATACAAAAAGGATTTTTGAAATTGGCAACGTTTAAGGGTTTATTGAAGAAAATTACATTTGGAACTACGCATTATTGGACATTTATTGGACATTTAAGGTAAAAAAAGATTTACAATTTATTAGCTATAAACTGGAAATTTATTGGTATAATATTACAGAACTTTATTTAACTTATAAACTTTATGTTTTTGAATTTATGTAGAATTTTATGCACAATTTGCGTAAATCGAACTTGAATTATTGAACTTTATTCAAAAATCTGTGTGTTTCATTGAAACTGTGAAATTTATTGATTATTTCGAATAGGCCTATGTTTGTTCCTTTATAAGTGAAAAAGCATTGCTTCAATTGAGCTGAAATTTTGTATAGGTATAGTTGATAGTTAAGATTAAAACATAGGCATATTATTTTTTGACAATCGGGGCCCGGAGTTTTTTTAATTAATGTTTTAATGATTTTGCCCCTAAAAGTTGCTTACTTCGACAGCTTCCAAGGCTGTCCTCACTGACAACGAGACTATAGGGCCGAATCGTACCAAAATCGGCACGCGGGTGGCCCCGGACACGATTCATTGCATGACTTAGCGGGATTTTTGATTTTTTAATTTAAAAAAAAGTTATTAAATTTTTGGTACCATTTTTGGTGTTTTTATCGTGTGTGGACTCTTCAGCAGATAGGCTATGGGGCCGAATCGTGTCAAAATCGGCATGCGGGTAGCCCCGAACACAATTCAGTGCCTGACGTTACAGTTTCCAATAAAAATTTCTTTTGCCATCACATCAATAAATCCCAAGGTCAAATATACAAATATATTGGATTTGACTTGCGGGAAGATTGCTTTACTCATAGACAATTATATGTTGGACTCTCTAGGTCAGGAAATGTGGAGAATCAATTTATTTTAAAACCTCAGAAAAACGAAACAAAAAATGTGGTATGCCATGAAGTTTTAAAATAAATTATACCTACCTAATATCTACTTAAGATAGATAATTGTTGAACCCGAACAAAGTCGGGACGGGCCGCTAGTATGATTATAAAGGTATTGAATAATTCAAATTTTATTATAACATATTCGTATTTAATAACAAAATTGATAACAAGTAATTATTACAATTTCATACACATGAAAGTAAATTTCCAATTTCCAATGCTCCGTACAGGGCCTGACACAGCAACTAAAGTATTCGGGGATTGAATTCCTGCTGGTAAATACACGACAGTTTATATCGAGCACCACAGGTTTGATATCTGGTAGCCTCGTACCTTCTCCCACCCTCTCTGATTTCATAGATGGACTTTCCGATATACTGATTTAACGTGCCCACATCCGACATAGACACGAAGGTATAGAATAGCGACGTCGGGATTCGAACCGAGCACCCCAAGTCTGAAATCCAACGCACTACCACCAAGCTACCTCGGGCCCCTAATCAGCCTGATGCCATTGGCATATTAGTTTAATATTTAGGGAAATACTAGACACGTAGACTGTTATTTCTTCCTCAACTGATTTCAATCTGTCTCTTTTGTTATTTTCAATAGTTATCAATGATGGGAAGCCTGATTTGAAGAGATTGGATGAAGAATATTACTACAAATTTACTAAAGCCTAAACTTAGCAATTTATGATTAATCATCAATTCAAAATACATCAATTTCAGTTTCACTTTTGTAATTCGAGTCCTGCCTTAGTTTAATAAATATCCCCAGCTCTACCTTGACCCACCCTCACTGACCTCCATAGAGGGATTATAATATGATTACAAAGGTATTGAATAATTCAAAATTTATTATAACATATTCGTATTCAATAACAAAATTGATAACAAGTAATTATTACAATAATTTCATACACATGAAAGTAAATTTTCAATTTCCAATGCGCCAGACAGGGCCTGACATAGCAACTAAAGTATTCGGGGATTGAATCCCTGCTGGTGAATAGGCTGCCACTACAGTTTAGATCAGGGGTTTCCAACTGGCGGCCCGCGGGCCGCATGCGGCCCGGGGTGCCTTTTTTTGCGGCCCTCGAAGACTTCTAGAAAAATAATTTACAGCATCAATTTAGATATTCTTAGTTAACGAAAAATGTTTTTGTAAAAGTCTTTATTGTTTTCAAATACTGTTCATTTACAAAAAAGATTGATTTTCCTTCGAATTCCATGAAAAGTAGGGTTTTCTTTCATGTTCTATTTCATACCCCCCCCCCACTTCTTATTTAACTTTTTTTTGTGTGTGTGTCTGTGTAATTTAACGAAAGTTGGCCAGTTATAATCAAGGTCGTTGTTGGAGGTTCATCCTCGAATTATTAAAAATTTCACAGTACATACTATACACAAATCCTTAAAATCCCCCTCCCTCAAGAAAAAATGTCCTGGGTATGGTCCTGGGTAAATTGCGGCCCGCTACTAGACAGGTGTTTTCGATTGCGGCCCTTGGACACTTGTAAGTTGGAAACCCCTGGTTTAGATCGAGCACCCCCAGGGCTGATATCCGGTAGCTTCGTACCTTCTCCCACCCTCCCTTATCTCATAGATGGACTTTCTGGTCTACGGAATTAACGTGCTCACATCCGACTTAGACACGAAGGTATAGAACAGCGTCGTCGGGATTCGAACCGAGCACCCCAAGTCTGAAATCCAACGCACTACCACTTGGCTACTCAGGGACGAATTTACATATTTTTATGCCCTAGGCCAAAGCACCATTTTGCGCCCCCTTCCTTCCATTTAAATTTTTGACTTATAACATTAGATTTGATACACAGTAAGAGTTTTTTTTAAATATATACTTAATAAACATTTGAATAACATTTTTAAATAAAAATTTTCTACATAATTTCTTCTAATTTATCTAAAAATTACAATCAAAATTTCTTCCTCCGGGCTTTCACCCATGAAAATTTATCAATAGTTTCATTGAAGTCAACAGATCTTGTTAAATCTGCTTCAATGCAAAGAAGTGCCAAGGCATTTAGTTTGTCTTGTTGCAGCAAAGATCTTAAATGATCTTTGATCCTTTTTAGTGCAGAAAAGATTTTTCTGTAGAGGCATTTGTGGCAGGTGTGCACACAAACATTCTCAATACGATATCAACATTTGGATACACTGTTTGTAATCCACTTTCACGAAGCCACTTGCAAATTGCCAAGGGACTTTTCGAACCAATGCTGCACTCGGTTATGTGAGATTTTAGATGTTGCAGTTCATCACATAATGCAGGCTCCAAATCATCTTTTAAAATTGCCTGTAATTTTCTTCCTTCTTCTTCAAGCTCAGGAGAAGTCAGTGACCAAATTTTCGTAATTCCTTTAAATTTTTCACCGAGCTCTCTATAAGCTTGTGACCTCTTCTCAAGCTCTGCTTTGAGTTTGTCCACAATCGTGAAATAGGTATTAACTCTAAAGATATAACACCCGTTTAAATTAACTTCGCCTTCATGTTTTTCGTCAGCTTGCAGTTTTCTGAAAACCTGACGCTTTTCATCACGCTCATAAACTTTCTTTTCTGAAATATCCAGAGCTTTGTTTTCATATATATCAAATTGTTCTCGCAGTTCTAACAAGAACTTTACGAGTGACTGAAGAACTCTGGCAACTTCTGAAACATCAAGTTCTACGTTTTGTACATACTTATTGACTTGGTGAAGTCTAATCAGCACCGTTCCCCAAAACTGTGCCATGAATACGGTTTCGAGCCTTTGCAACTTCGTTAATAAACCTCTAGCTTTTGATCTTGTTCCTGATTTTTGACTTTCGCCACTTTCAAAGTATTTTAGAGTTTTTATGACTGCAAACCAATCTTCTTTTAATGCTCTATAAGCATCCTATCTTGCCGACCATCGTGTCGTGGAGAGGCTTTTTGCGGTAAGGGTGCTAATTTTCTTCGATGCTTCCCACCTCGCTGTAGACGACGAGAAAAAATTATAAAGTTCTTGAAGCAAATTAAAAAAACGACATGGCTTCAATGCAACAATCTACAGCATGTGTGCCCACTAAATTTAGAGTGTCCTGCACGAGGTATGAAGGATGCAAGAGGAGAAACTTCAAGTATCCTAGCCTGAAGACCTGAGTAAACACCAGTCATATTAGCTGCATTGTCATATGATTGTCCACGACATTTCAAGATACCAAGGTGGAGATCAGTGACAGTCTTAATAACAGCTTCAAACATTTCATGGGCTTTGTGGCCAACGTTAGGTAAAATTTTATAAATCTCTCAACAGGTTTCTCCTTTTCTTTCACATATCGCAAAACAAACGACAGCTGATCCACATGCGAGATATCAGGAGTTGAATCTACAACAATAGTACTTTGATGTTTTAGCTTCATTAGCAATATTCATTAGTACTTTTTTTAGCTAGGAGCTCGATGAAATCATCACAAATAGTAGATGAGAGATAGGATGTCTGTCCACTACCTGGATTCCCGAATTTCCTGATGTGATCAGCCAAAAATGGATCAAACACAGAAATCGTCTCCAACATCAGCATGTAGTTGCCATTATTATTAGAACCAAATATTTCATTTCTACCTGTAAATGGCAAGCCACGCGAAGCAAGAGCTTTAATTGCTACAACCACTCTGTGTAACACATTTCTTCAGTATTCAATTTCTTGATCAACCATTTTAATTAGTTGTAGAACGAATCTTCCAAGTTTAGCTCCTCTATGTTTTAAAAAATGTTTGTTATAATATATACTCCTGGCTCCTGGTGATCTGGCATCGAAAGGTTGCATTGTTCAAAGCAGAAATTTGAAAAGATATTTTAACAACACATTTACCCAATACTAAAAAATCTAAGTTTTTATAATAATTTATCATAATTATCCCTTATTATTAATATAAAAGTTCATTTTATAAGGGAGATAAAATGCATTTTTGCTTTTCAGCTAAAATTGATTGTTTCATGTTTATTCAGTAGTTTAGCTTAAAAAATAAAATGATAAAATTGTTTATCTGTAATTGCTTTTGATTTTACAGTTAGTATATAAAATATCAATATTTTAAGAATTTATCTCAAAACACAGCTTCAGATAAGTATAAGAAAAGGTTACTTTACTCTAACAGAGATCGCTTCATTTTGGAAATTCATTTGCAGAGCTTTAATTTTAATTAAAAATATATACTTTGTTTTAAAAGACCTTAAAATGTGATTACAAAAAAATTATATACAAAACTTTTTTTAATGAAAACTAGTGATTTTTTAACACATATATTACCCTAGGTTTTGGGAGGTAAACTTGCTCCGGAAAGTTATGTCCTTGTTTTAAATATTTGAGTTTAGACGAAGGTAACCCCAGATTTTCTTCCACATTGTTTCAAAGCTTGAATTTTTCCATTTAAAGACGAAATCAGAAAATTCTAACTTAAACATAGAATATTAGATAGGCCTCGCTAGATAATTATTTAAATATGCACACTATTCAAGTATGTGCGAGTAAAAAAATATATATGTTGTAATACACATATTGTGCATTTCTCAAATATGGATATATATATATAGCAATTGTACGAGTTAGTGTGTTAGAGAAGTATGTTTTGCGTCTTTCTCGACAAGTTGAATAAAATATCCCATTTTTCTGACGCTGTAGCTCGATTGTTATTGGGTTTAGAAAAAAGATGTAAATATAAGATTTGTTCAAAAATTTTTCTTCTTTAAGATTGTAATGCAATCTAAGCTCTAGAACCAACCATTGCCGAGATATTTGAAAAAAAAAACCAAAAAAGTAAAAATTCGTTGCTTTCGGGCTACAGAAAATTCCACCGAGATCTTTCGAATTAGAAAACTCTGTTTTTCACAACTGGACTAAACATATACAAGTAGGGGAAAAAAATCTAATACCCGAATCTTTTGCGTGGTAAGATGAACATAGCTACTGGGCTATAAGCTCACAACAACAATTTATGTTTTGTATACTGCAAAAGGTTGGCAAAACACTCAGCCAAAATGAGCTTGCAGATCACACTCTAACGGAAAAACAAGTCTCTTTCCGTATCAAAACCAAACACGGGCCCTGCCCTTTAACCCCTTGAGGCTCCATCCGTCCTCTCCTTCCTTTTAATTCCTTCTCAACCCGGATTGGTACGCAGTCCCCTTACATGTTCACTTTTGGGAACTCTGATTTGCCCAACTTATAGCTCCTCCCAGGGAAAAATTTAGAAGAAAAGAACCGACAAATATTTCGGTTCCCTTTGACAAAATTAACTGTCTCTTTCCTAAGACGACCCATTCAGGTTGCAGACACTCTGGCGGTTTCCATATAATAGTCCAATTTACTTGAAAGAAACACCTTGCACGGAAAGACACCCTAGTCCGGTGTTCACACAATGATTCTTTCACCTTGAAACAGTTTCTAAACCTGGAGGGTGCCATCATTCCTTTGACAACGGGACAGCAATTACTGGACAAATGACGATGGGTTGGGAGTTTAAAAACCATTAGTCTTCTTAACGGACTGCCCTTGTCTGAAATCTGTTTTTGGAGGAAAAAGCGAGGGCTGTTTTCTGTTTGTCAAATGTATCGAAAGATACAGCGGAAGTTGTCTTTTGTGAAGTTCAAGTCCGACTGCTTTCTGCAATCATTATCCCTTCAAATTGCAAGAATTCTTAACCTGCTTCTCGTTAACTCATAATGGATGTTTGGGAAAAGAATGAAAGAAAAAGAAGGAAAAAATTAATCAGTTGACGAAAAAGTTATTTCAAAATGCGTATATTGCAAATAACATTTTTAGCGATACTAAGAATATATAAATAAAAATATAATATATAGAAGAAAAAAAGATTTTTGAACTTTCTCGTTTTATATCGATAAAAATTTTATAATTTGGTTGTTACTTCTTCTAAATTTAAGCCCTCTTAACGGCTGCACCCTAGGCCATGGCCTAGGTTGGCCTTATGGGAAATCCGTCCCTGTGGCTACCTCAGGCCCCTAATATAAAAATAAATTTACGTGGCTTATCAGCTTGATGCCATTAGCATATTTGTTTAATATTTAAGGAAATACTAGACGCGTAGACTGTTATTTCTTCCTCAACAGATTTCTCTTTGTTATTTTCAACAGTTATTAATGATGAGAAGCCTGATTTGAAGAGATTATATAAAGATTATTGCTACAAATTTACTAAAGCCTAAACTTAGCAATTTATGGTTTTTCATCAATTCAAAATACATCAATTTCAGTTTCACTTTTGTAATTCCAATCACGTCTTAGTTTAATTAATATCCCCTGCTCTACTAAGCTCAGTTTTAGAGCTGGTCATCAGTACACTGTGGGGACCCGGATGGAAACCACTGTCTTAGAGTTATAAGTGTGATGGAAATAAAAATCTTTTCATATAGAAAATGCTTTTTCTTGTATATAACTAGGGGCTGTGCCCCTAGGCTCGCTCCTCTGTTATGGCTAATACCGAGATACATAGGGTTGATTCTCGGGCAATGTAACAGCCTCCATCCATTCACTGTTGTCACCCTTAATGGGAAGGGCGTTTCATCACTGCTGAATTATCAGCTTTAAAATTCAATTAAAAATCAAAAATTTAAGATATAGACTTGAAATGAGGTTTGTATGAATACGAAAGCTTTCAGCTTCCAGATGATGTAAATATTTTCTCTGTAAGAAACTCGAGGAGCATCGATATTACATCCACATAGGGGACGATATTTCTTGAAAAACTGTTTCATTTTTTGATTAAAATATTAGTCTGTTTTAAAATATATTTAAACAACTGAGGTCTAGTTTGAAAGAGAAATGTCTGTAGTCTTAGATTTAAAAAGATCAAAATCCAACGATCATTTTTTGGCGAGTTATCGTAATCTGAAGATGAAAAAGTCAATATTTTCCCACAAAACATTAAAAAAAAAACTTAAAGTCCGACGAAGATGAGACATGTCTCACTTTGGTCCCCTCATTTTTCTGCATCCATTGGTATTGCTCTCGACCCCATACCCCCAGCAGTTTCGGAAGAGATAGCGTGACAAGCTTTTGACAGCGGCAGCGAGAGTTACTTTTTTTAGAATAGAGAGATACATATGATGTATATTAAAACATACATAAGATGTATATTACATAAGATGTATATTAAATATATACAACTGTTTTTAATTGTTTTACGTTTTAACTGTTGTGAAAACAATTAATAGTAAAACAAAACGTTGTTCGTCACCTTTATGGATTCCAATATGTTTAGAACGTTAGGCTTGTTGCTGTTGTTGTTCCTAATGCCCTCTAGCCGGAAGTTCCAGACCAGGTCCATATAGGCTTCGGGCTGAGTGGTACGGCTCCGGTTTATAATAGCACCACAAGGGTCTGAGTCCGACTTGGCGAGGTGCGACCACAATTTTGACCGAGAATCCCCAAGGGCGATATCTGGGGGGATCGTATCTTCCCCACCCACTGACCTCATGCAAGGACTTTCCGGACTACGGATTTAACGTGCCCATATCCAGCCTAGACATGAAGGTATTTAATGGCGCTTGTCGGGATTCGAAGCGAGCACCCTAAGTACCGAAAGCCGGCGAGCAGCCGCTAGGCCACCTCGGGCCGAGAAAGTTAGGTTTTTCTCTTGGATGAATGAATTTGTGTGGTGCAACATCCCTTCTGTCGTTTATCGGTGAATATTTTGTTCATATCGCCCCATTCTTGATAATTTCCCATTCCTGTTACCAATAATAAAGATGAAACTAACAATGACATTTTTTTTTTCCTTGCGAAGGAGATAACAATCAGCATGCCGTCTTTGAAACCTCCCGAACGCTTGATGTATGAAGACAATACTCAGAGCCTGCGGTTTGTGGAACGCATCAGTTTAATTGATGACTACGATTTCCCACAGGTAATCCAATCAGTTAACATTTAAATTTTCCCTGGAATGATAACACAATCCTCAGTTAGACTGACACCTTTTTTCGATTTGCTTTGCTTTTATTTTGTTGTTTAAAGATTTAGAGCATTTTGAAACATAACTTTAAAGTTCTGCACTCAACATTTTTATTTCTTGTGTTATGATCATACAAGTCTTTGGGCATATACTACTGCACATTGCTTTTTTTTTATTTATTTAGTAATTTTATGTTATAAAAATTACTAAAAAATTACCTGAAAAGATTGCATTTATCATTTGTATTGTATATAACAATACTAATGAACTTCTAATATTCAATAACCTCAAAAGCCAGTACCTTTCAAAGCTGTGGCTATAAATTGAAGGATGCTAAGTGCATTTTTACAATTACCAAAGAGAGCAAAATGAAACACACACTGTAAATTCTGTAACTTTTTTGGGTAATAGAGATACATATTTTATGTTTCTTGGGATTCCATGAGATCTAATTCTAAGAAAAGTTGAGTACATATTACACTAGATAACCTAGTAGCCATAATTAGTACCTTTATAATCTTCAACCGTTGAATTCATTTAGTAGCTTCAGCTTATACCTTAATTTTAATTCAGGTTGATAATGATTAAATAATTTTTAAAGAGCAAGATATTTTTTATCTCAAATTCTGCTAACCCTTATTTAGAAGATTTTTTTATTAGAAATTAACAAAAATGACACAGACAATATTAAATTTGGACTATTGGGTTGGTTGATATGTAACTGTATGGTCAAATATGCTCATGAGTGCTATTTAGACTGAGACCTATGGTTTAAAGTGGATTCTGAACAATTAGAACATCCACGCCTTATAGATCTTAAAATTATAGGCACTTTGTAATTAAAATATTGACATATTTTTTATTGAATAGAAAAATTTGTGATAATCAACATGAAGCTGAAAATTTGATTAATTACAAGTATTTTGAACAATTTCCAACAATTGTTTTAATAATTGTACAAAGTAAAATACTTGAAACTTTTAATAAAATCTCAAAAATGCTGCAAGGTACTTGTGAAGATATAGAGAAATTGGGTACCCCGTCGGGTGCCACGCATTGGGTGCCCCGTCGGGAAAAACCTATCCCACCTCTAAATTCAAATGGACTGTTCCACGCATTGGGTGCCCCGTCGGGAAAGACGCGCTAGTGCGCGGCAACAGTCGAGCTAGAAGATCATTTCCCATGTTAAGCTATGGGGGATTTTTCTCGGAATTTTTTTAATCGCTTGTCAGCAAATACATATTTTAGAATTCTGTTTCTTGCATTATGAAAATACACATTAGAAAAAAAAGAACGAGCAGTTCTTTAAATCAAGAATTTTTTCGTGGCTAATTTTTCCCCAAGAAATTAAATTATGGGATCCATCGCTACAAAGTCAACATTTGTTTTTGAAAAAAACAATCAATTTTATAACATAGAAATAGTTTTGAAATACTCATGCATTGCACTTATATGTCTATTTAGAAATGAAAAAAAAAAAAAAAAAAAAAAAAAAAAAACGGAATTCAAAAGTATGCATTAGCTAATTTTTGATTGAAAAAAATATACTGAAGGGGAACTTCCCCATAGCTTAACATGGTATTGTAGAATTTCGTGGGCAACTGATGCCCCCCCCCCCTCTCTCTCTCTCTTAAGTTGTCTCGTAAAGTAACTATTTACGCGTTTTATGAGGGTCCGGAACAGAAAATTTTAATTCTTTTTTACTAACATATTTTGTCATATTTTCCCCCATCAAATGTGCGTAATATAAACATCATTATGCTCATAATAAATCAGTGAATAATGTGAAATTTTGTTTGACAAAATTTAGAATTCAAAATTGAAGGTTTTGTTTAACTTGATATACATCCGCTGAGCCAATGACGCTATATGAATAATTTGAATAATCGAAGGTAACAGAATCTGGATACGATACTTTACTCTCGCATCGATATATTTTGCGGACCGTTCATTCTTTATCAATTTGCCCCTTGTTTCCATTGTCTGAGCTTTGAGCTCATCTACAGCTATCCCCGAACAGGTACCACTGACCACATCGCTTTCATTCTATTCTTCAGGAATTCTACGAGCACGTCATTCGGTTGTGGTCGGATCCAAGCGTTCAAAGGACGTATCAGAGAATGAATGAATATCCCCTGATTGACTCCGCTAAGTAGTAAGTTGTCTATTGACCTATACTATTTTTTGCATTAATTCCTGTTATCGATATACAGGGCTAAAGGTATACAAAAGTCATGACTTATTTTTACGGAACTACCCATTAGAATAAAAAAAAAAATACATTTAAATAGAAAGAACATCTCACCAAGTTTTAATATCAATCATAGATTTCGATCATAGTATCACAGATTTCGATGTGCGCTCCTTTTGTAGCACGACAAACGTCTAAATGGTAATCCAGTTCTCCAAATGTTCCGTATTAATCAGGCGTTATTAGCCTTTTTTACTTGCGGATTCATTAAATCAGGTGTGTATAAACAAAAAATTGAAACTGTGGATGAGGTGAAGAAGCGTATCATTCAAGCAATTCGTGTAATAACTCTGATATGCTACGAAACACTTGGAGAGAACTGGATTGCCATTTAGACGTTTGTCGTGCTACAAAAGGTTCCCACATCGAAATGTATGACACTACGATCGAAATCTATGATTGATATTAAAGCTTGGTGAGATGTTCTTTCTATTTAAATAATTTTTTTTTAAAATTCTAATGGGTAGTTCCGTAAAAATAAGCCATAACTTTTGGACACTTTGTGTATATATATATATAAAGTGTCAATGGCGGCCCCAAGGGGGGGGGCAGTAGGGGCAATTACCCCCCAAAAAATGCCCGGCGTATTTTTTTTTCATAGCCTAAAATTATATGATCGTAGACCTAATACTAAATGAGTTTAAATTTAAAATGAGACGATGTTTATTTCTTATATATATATATATATATATATATATATATATATAACCCTAAGAGCCGACGTTGCCCCCCCCCCCCAAAAAAAAAAAAGAAAAAAAAAAAAACTCTGGACTGAAGCCGCCCCTGATTAAGTGTATGTATGTTCCAGCATAACACCGGAACACCAGGATCAATTTTAACCAAACTTGATACACATATGACTTACAATCTGGAAAAAAATACTGTGGGATTAAGACACCCTTAGCGTCCCTTGGGGAGGGAGTGGGAAGGGGACGACACGTAAAAATAATTGAAAACGACTGATATTAAGTGTCAAATCCATAGTTTTCGGAATCGCTAAGATGAATAATGACACCCCCGATATTGTCTAAGTGCAAATTCAGCCCCCATCGGCATGGAGGAGGGTGTGAGAAGGGTGAAAATTAAAATGTCCAAAATGACCGAGAGCAGTGTCGAATCCATAGTTTTCGAGGTCGCTGAGCTGATTAGTGACAGTCCCTATGACATTTAAGCCCAAATTTAGTGCACCTCTAATGGTGGGGGGTGGGAAGGGGGGACATTAAAAAAAAACGAGATTAGTGTCGAATCTATATTTTTCAGGGTCGCTGAGATGAATGGTGACACTCCCGATGCCGTCTAAGTCCGAGTTCAGCTCCCATCGGCATGGAGGGGTGAGAAGGGGTGAAAAATAAAATGTCCAAAATGACCGAGATAAACCAAGATGTCCCAAATACTCGAGTAACGCCGGGCAAACAACTAGTAATTAAATAATTTTTTGCAATAAGTTGCTATTTTTTTCACGATATGGTTAAATCGTCGATCGTAGTGTCATTTTATTTTTAGATCACGTTTGACGAAATTTCGAGCTGCAATCACATTTGGCGCCATATAGCCCTAATTGGCGACCGTATCATGTTGTTATTGCTAAGGTCCCTGGGGATCATACTCTGAGACCCCAGTTCGGTGTACATATGAAGATAAGACAGGAAATAGAAACAAACACAGACCACAGAACAATTTTTATTCACAAGCGATGACACCGCCGATGGATGGGTAGATTGCAGCGTCTCTTTCTTCCTTGTTTTGGAGGCGGGAGATTGACTATTGCACCACTTTACAACCATGTCTGATGCGGGATTCAAACCTACCGTGGAAGGCTGATGCCTTAACCCCTTTGTGACTGGGCGGCCCTTATCATGTTCTTCATAGTAACATTTTTCTTTATTAATTCATTCGGTTGAAGGATTGGGCCTGTAGCTAAATTGAAACTCTTTTTCGTAAAAGTGAAATCAGTCAGACACTGCTGAAGTCCGTATCAAGCGGGAGAGTTCAACGTTAGGGCCTGTTCACATAGAATCCGTCAGCGTTAGCGCAATTTTTTTTAACCAATCATATATCAATCATTTACCCATTTAACCAATCAACGCCAACGGAATCTTTAACGCTGACGACTCTAACGGATTCTTTGTGAACAGACCTTTACATTCTGCACATATAACACTTTTTAGTACTAAAGTTGTGCCAGAATTCTCGTGTGATAAAGTTTGCATCAAGTACAATTGTTTTGCTCCACTATGGTAAAAGTTGGATAAGTAGGCCGAACAGGCTCCGATCGGCCTGTGGTGAGATTCAGCCGGTTCTGTAGAACCGATACCTAATGTAGGTATCGGTTCTGCGAATCGCTTGCTAATGAGCGCCAGCTGCATCGTTCACAGGACAAACATTTTTAAAAAACTAGCCGCTGCGCGACCAGCATGGTCGCTTTTAGTTTTATATTTTCTTTTGCAAAACAACTCAACGGAAAGTAGCATATGTAAGGACTGTTACCATTACCTGTCATCATAAATATACGTTGTTAAGGGGTATTCTCCATAAGGCTGATTCAAAAACATCGTGATTAAAAAATATGAATTTCCATTACTTCAGAACAGAGTTAAAGATAAGACTGAGAAACCAAACACCAATGATTTTAAAAATTACACCCCTCTCTGTATGTACTATTTTTCAAAATTAAGATATCTACACTTTATCATTACATAAAATAAGAAATTGTTGGGGAAATTTTTTTCACTTCAAAAACGGAATAAAAATTCAGCAAGTATTAAAATATAGTGTGGATTACATCACTCTCTGTACGTACTATTGTTCACAATTCAGAAATCTATACTTAATCATATCAAACAATAAATTGTTGGGAAAATTTCTTCACTTATAAAATGGAGTAAAAATTCAGCAAGTACTGAAAAAAGTGTAGAAATTAATTATTACTGGCTGTCGGTTGCTATGCCGGTGACGGTTAAGCCTAACCTCGCGATAATTTATGCTATCTCTTTAACGCCTCTCTCTTAATGAATTATTTATTCTTCGCTTTCTTTCTTGAGACTGTTCCCAATTTTCACTTGATCGTGCAGCTCGCTTTCGAGCACTCCTGATTTCAATGCGCAAACCCATGTTGAAACGTGATTGCAAATTGCGCCGCCAATGTTTACATCTGATTGTTGCAGCCGTTGCCATTCGGAGTGTAGAAATATCGTCGATTTTTGTGCCACATACCTACGCGTTTGATATATATAGATAAACCTACCCTACACTGGTTGGCTAGTCCAGTCTAATCGGAAAGGAATGGAATCCTACTCCTACAGTGCAAAGATTGTTAAGCATAAATCCCATAGCCTATGATAAAAGTAAAGAAAATTGCAAGTGAGGACGCCAATCAAACAGCAACATGGAAATATCTTCAATAATAGTTTGTCAGGCATTTAATATTTTAAATCACTTTCTTAAAATTTAATCTAGTTTTGTATACCTCTTTTATTGTTTTTATTTCAATAATTAATACATGAATTATTAAATTACCTTTCGGTATATCTTTTGGTATATGTAAAATGGTCATTAGGACTTAGAACTCGTTAATTTATTTGAATTCCACCACTGCGATCTGCCAACGAGAAGCGAATGAAGAACGACACTTTCATTCAAGATGGAGGCAGGTACGCACTGCTTGAAGAGCTCAAAGGAAATTATAACAACTATTTTCAATGTTATTATGTCTATATTTTGGGCAATCATTCCTATACAATTATACCTTAAAGCTATTATAAATACATATGGGCCGATGTATGGTGTATCGAGTAAAATTTTTTACATTTTTTTTTATCACCTTGCATCAGTTACCACGTTATTACAAGTTTCACCACATATTAATGAAAATTTAAAAGGTTGCGATTGCATGCCGATAGTAATCGAGTAGTGAAACACAAACTTACCTCGGAAAAAGTCCCTGAATTTAAGGTTTATGTATTAAATTTCATTATAAAATACTTGTCCCAGTCTCCTTAAATCTGGAAGTATCAGATAGGATATACAATCAGCCCCGTTTTCATCACCGTAATATGATTTTTTAAATCATTTTCAGTTTAATTCGACCTAAAATGGATGGTTAGAACAAACATGTTGCTGTTCTGAGATGTAAATAAAAGTTTAACTATAAGTTTTTATTTTTTTTCTCGTAGTTTTTTGGATAAAGTGCACTCCATTCGAAAAGATGATTACCTACCATCTGATCAGGTAAGCATCAAGTTAATTGTAATTCAGTGTGTACATAAATGAATATCCCAACTTTGCAGGGCTATTGAAAGAAAAATAAACAATGTACAAACTCGTATTTTTTTCTGGGGCTACATCAAACATTAGGTGTTTGTTCCACCATCGCTACCAAATGACGTTGACGAACTTAAGACACACATATCTGCAGCCTTTCAAACCGTCACACCAGACATGCTGAAAAGAGTGTGGGATGAGTTATCGTAACACCTCAATATCCTTCGTGTTACTAAAGGGGCTCACATTGAACACTTATAACTGTGTCGAGGGGGCGGGATCCTGAATTGTGACCGCCCCCTCACTTCCCTCATAGAAAGCGATTCTATTTGCACTGCTGATTAAAACTATACTCAACAAATATATAACAAAGAAGCTAAATTTGGGCAAATTTACTTTGGTATTACAGTGGTACCTGGGCACCTGTCGGTAATTGGTTCCAGAATGCACGACAAGTACCGAACGAACTTTTCCCATAAGGAGTAGTGTAAATTGAATTAACTCGTTCCTGAAAACCAGAAATTTCCCATTTTACTGGGCAATTTATTAATGGATGGGGATTGTTTTCAGATACAAAATATTTAAACCAGACAGACATAATTTAAAACAATAGTTAGATAAAATAAAATAAAATTTGTCTATAAAAGAAAATAAAATTTATACTGAAAGAAGTTGATAGCCTAATAACATAGTAGCAAAGTAGGAGAGGAGAGAGGTTCGTGCTTGGAAAGGAAGTCTCCTTTCAATAAAACATCAGGTGCTTGCACAGGGATTTTTTTCTCTTCTCTGTCTCTTAAACACCATCTGTTGAAAACTCAGATTTAGGGAGTTTCACTAGAAACCTATCAAGAGAAATCGGCCTACGTTTCAAAATGTGAAGTGAGACATTGCTCGATCATTAAACATGTCCACATTTCAGCTTGTTAGTTTGGTTTAGAGCACCACGGTCATTTTTTACTACACGAGAGCTTATTAGACCGGGACTTATTGCTTAAAGCCGATTTCGAACGGCTACAAACATCCATGCCAACAGTGGGACTTGAACCCACCGACTCTGGTACCGAATGCCAGTGTCCAAGCCATTTGGCCATCATCCGGCGTGACAAGTACCAAAGCATTTTTTTTTTCGCATCCAAATGCGACGAGTACAGAGCAAACGACGAGTACCGCATTCGAGGAGCACCGAGGTATGACTGTATATTGGTATTGCTCAAATGCTGGATGTAAGATAGAGGGGTGTAAGAGAATTTTGCCTATTTTCCGAATTGAATCAGTTATTGTTAAAAAGTAATATGAATACAATTTCCAGTCGCGATCTCTTCTCTTTCTGTCGTCCTTCACAAGTCCCATCAGTGCAACTAATGTGCTTCGCTATCTAGCTTTTGTTGCCCAAACATGAAGGACCCAGGACTCAAGAACAACTTCTGGTCCAGGACAAGCACGTTTTATTACACATTAAGACAATTATTATTTTTAATTAACATCCTCTTTAACATTCTAAAAATAACCTCTTCGGTATTCGTAAAGCATACACAGGTGACGCGCCTGTGATAGCCTTTCCCTCTCTCGGTCTCTCCCCCTCTGGAATTCTCCTCCGGGTTCGGTCATCAGGAGTTGGAGAAAGTTTTGGGATTGGCGGTCGCCAATGGTCCTTGCTCTGTTTAACTAAAGTTAGTAAAGTCTTACAATATGCAACAAAACTACCTTTTTCAGCAATACAGTGCTAGAAAAAAAGGGAGGGGGTAATATGTACCCTTTTAAAGCCATTCAAGAATTTCACAAATCCATACAACTGTATTGAAAGGTAACTACATATCCCGTTTAATTCTAATCTGTTTGTTTATTCAAGTATATAATGAATTCATATGTAACTCAAAATAGACCAAAGTGACAACTATCCCCTTTTACCCATAACTGATTCAGTTCCAGATTGAAATTTAAAATAAAAGTCATTTATAACAGAGGAAACTCGGTTGTCCTTTTACTACGATTTTTTTTTTCAAGTGTAAGCATCCTACTGGCTGCTTTCCTTTCAAAAAGCCTGAACAAGATGTTTGATAGAAATTTCTGAAAATGGATCTGTCAATGGTAGTTCCACTTGTGATGCTATCTGACTGAGTATTATTTGCTGCCAATGAAAATGTTAGTCGCTTACTTTAATACAAAAATTTCAAAATCAGAATTATTGGCTCAAATTTCTATTTGTTATCCTGATATATGCTAAGAAAACACGAATATACAGTGGAACCTCGATATGATTGAATTCCTTGATAAATCGAAGTTTTTCCATTCCCCTTGAACCTGCCCAACTCTCCCATGTTATTTTTACCTCTACATATCGAAGGACTGGTCAGGGAGACCTCGAAATTTCGAATTTTTAGTTTGCTTGGCTTGGCTTGGCACCGCACCTCTATATATCGAAATTTTTATTAAAAAACACATCGAAGTTGTTTTGATAAAAATAATTTTGATTTCTAATTGCAGTGAGTATACAATTATTTTAGTGTGAACCTCTATTTATCAAAGTCAGTCAGAAATTACCTCGATAAATCGAACCTCGGTATATCGAAATCCTCGATAGTTCGAAGTTTTCTCGTTCCCCTTGAGGTTCGATAAATCGAGGTTTCACTATATTAACAATTTTTTAAGTAACATTTTTTTAAAGACAAGTTACATCGAAACCTCTCCTTTCTACAAGTGAATAAATTATGCAAACAGGGCTATTAATGCTGCAGATATACCAAAAATTGAACCTTCTGTAAATTTTAGACACTATAAATTTCTTAAAAACAAAATTTCTAAATTGCTCATGGATGTTTTATGTACATCATAACATTATACATATAATATCATAGCTACAGAAAAAAAACTTTGTGCCTCTTATCGCCTTAGATTTAATACCAGAGAAAACTTGAATTAAACTTTGGATTTTTCTCATGCATGGGTATTAGTGCGAAAATTACAAAATTCCCTTAAATAGACCTTTTATAATTAGATCAATGACAAGGTTTGTTTTACAACCAGGACATCTTGCACTGCAGAAAGCGAACGACTGAAATCCAAAAAATTGAATTTCAAGTGAAAGTTCCCAAGAAGTATGGAGGTGGAATCCAAAATTTTTGGTAAGTTTGTTCCGTTTTCAAATAATTTTCTAAACATCTGTTCATTGTCTGCTGGTATAAGATTACAAAGTTGTTAATATTGTAATATTTATTAGATTTCCTAATTAGATTATCATTCGGAATCTGAGAAACATTGCGAAGTACGAAAATGTGTTTTCTAAACCTCACGAATATCCTTGTCTCATGAGCCTCCATCTTGTTTCCAATCTGGATAAAACACACTCCAATTTATTTTTTTGTTTTGTTTTGTTGCTGTTTCAACTCCAATCGACAAAACGTCGACATTAAAACTTCCCTATTCGGCTACATAGATAGACAATTTGATTACTTACATCTTTAACCCTTCAGCGCATAGGCGTAGCGTGCATCTAACTTTTGGGGGGTCATGATGTAAATTCAATTAGGGCCCTCCTCCGCGCATCGACTGCCGGACGGTCTTTCAAATATGAAATGTTATGATTTTTTGAAATTGAATAACAACAGAATTGATGTTTGAGTAGTATTCAAAAGTTATACAATGAGAAAAATAAATATAACATAAATAAAATGAGAAAACAATATAGCATCGAATTTTCGTTATGGATCATATCATTGGTAAACACTATGTTAAGGCTAAACACATAATCGGAATAATCTTCAGTTTCACAGTTTAAAAAAGCGGAGAAAAACCAGCTTTCTTAAAAGTTTTCTACAATTTTCCGGTTTTAACTGAACTTCTATTGACGTTTTAATTTATTTCAAGTTAAGTTGGGCAAGGGTTAAGTTGATATGTTGTATACCAAGGTATACGTACCGAAATATAATTCAAGGTGTAAAAAATATAATTTTTGACCCCGCCGACACTAAACCTTCTCCCCCCCCCCGAGTACTGGTAATAGGCTCTCCGGAAGGTAAGATTCTGACGAAACAGTGAGCAGTGAACGTCTTCTCGGTAGAGTGTGCTAAAAGTGCAATTGTGTGTTCGAAAGATATGTGATCGTCCGTTGTGTATGTGTATTTTATATCAAGACGTCTTGTAATAAAGTCCTTGTTCAGCTAGCCGGATTCTTGTTACTGACTCAAATTAGGACATCTGCTATAAAGGTAAAATGTTTCAACGAGATACGGTTCAATTGCAGTTCCTTAAATTGAAGAATCCTTTAAATCGAGAAATTCATTAAATTGCAATTCCTTGAGCGATTTATTTTTTAAATCAAGGGATATGTTAAATCAGAATTGAGGAATTTGTTACCTAACCGTTCTATAAATAAATGAATTCGTTTCACCATGAATTATTAAATTAAGTATTGCCTTAAATCAAGGTTCATAAATTCATCAAACGAGTATTCCTTGATTCAAGGATTTTGTTGCATTGCAATTTATGAAATCGAGAAATTCATTAAATTGTAATTCCTTAAAGAACGATTCATTAAA
Organism: Dolomedes plantarius; assembly: GCA_907164885.2. NCBI lineage: Eukaryota > Metazoa > Arthropoda > Arachnida > Araneae > Dolomedidae > Dolomedes > Dolomedes plantarius. The sequence goes on from OU015490.1 coordinate 190,933,258, forward strand.
TCGAGTAATTCCTTTAATCAAGCTTTAGGAATTCTTTAAAGTGTGTTTCCCTTATTCATAGAATTCATTCCTCCACGAATCATGAAATGAAGTAAATAATGGGTTAAATCGAAATTCAGAAATTTCTTAAATGGCTATTCCATGATCCATTTTTTAATCACAATAAATTAAATCGAGAAATTCTTTAAATTATAATTCATTAAAGCAAGTAATTAGTTTAACCGTGATTTAGGAAATCGTTTGGAATGTTATTTCATAATTCAAAGACATCGTTCCAGCCCTAATCATTAATTCAATAAGTAATGAGTTAAAACGAGATTCAGAAATCCGCTATATGGCTATTCCATGATTCAAGCAATTTATTACATCTCAATTAATCAAATCGAGAGGTTCATTATATCCGGGATATTATTGAATCGCTCTGCCATTGATCGAGGTATCATTATACCACTGATAATATTTTTATCACCATAGGATGTTTGATGTCGGTGGGCAAAGGGGAGAGCGACGCAAGTGGATCCAGGTGTTCGACGGCATCACCGCGGTGCTGTTTCTTGTATCGTCATCAGGTTTCGACATGAATCTACGGGAGGACGATTCCACGAACAGGTTGCAAGAAGCTCTCTCCCTTTTCCACGATGTCTGGAGAAGCAGGTACCTTTCACGAAAGGGAATTTACTGTGTACTAGATGGGGCGGATGGTTATTCCAGAATTCCTCTATCTTCTGATTAGTTAAAATTGATCTCAGATATAATCGTTCTTTATATCAGATAAAACATTCCATCTGATGTGGCATAGATTTCAGTTGTATGGGGCCCATAGTAGCCTAGTGGTAGCGCGTTGGGCTTCAAACTGGGGGTGCTCGGTTCGAATCCTGACGACGACATTCAATACCTTCGTTTCTTGGCAGGATATGGGCACGTTGAATCTGCAGACCGGAAAGTCCTTCTATGAAGTCAGAGAGGGGGGGGGGGGGGGGGGTACGAGACTACCAGATGTCGCTTCTGGGGGTGCTCGTTTGAAATTGTGGTGGCAACCTATTCAACGGCGGGGATTAATTCCGGAAGGCCTTAGTAGCTATATCGGGCCCTGCCTGGTGCATTAGAAATTGGAAATTTCAGTTGTACACGGATTATGGCTTCAGTTAAGGTAAAAAAGATGAGACAGATTTCCTTGCTATTTTTAAACAGTCTCTGCCCGGGAACATAAATGTATCTTAACCATTTCAGTGGGGGGGGGGGGGGGGGGGGTTGTCAAAATTTTCGACTTTTCTTAAAAGCTCTTTAACCATACTTTTAAATAATTCAGACTAATTTCAATATTTCATGAAATGAAGGTTAATTACGATGTAATTTAATTGGATGTTTAAATCCGATCACGTTATTCATAATTGATAAATCAGAATTAATATTTTCTCTTCATTTGTAGGTTCGGTTCAGTTGAGTTGGTTGAGAGCGCTAGAGTGACCATTTGCTACATGAGTGCTAAACAGATTGGGATCGACTGTTTTAGAGCTCATTCTGTACTTATGCTAATGACGAACGCGATTCTACAGACTCTGTAATTTGAGACTTCTCTGCATGCTTTTGATTAAAATATCTTTGATGAATTTACCATCTTTCAAACTCAGGTAAATCCTCGAAAGATGGAATTCAAAGGTTTTCCTTTCTTTTTTCCTCGACCTAGAGTCACATTACTAAAATATTAAGTTTTTTCTCTAAAAATCAAATAATTCTTCTTTTATCTGAAATATGGCAGCAATGAAATTTGAAATTAACAAACCATCTTCCCTCTAAATTTAATTATGAATACTAAAAAATATATTCAAATATAACTCTTATTCATCAGTAACCACAGGCCCGATTTTAAAGTTATAGTTATTCAAAGTGTTATTTGTAATATTATATAAATTATTTGAAAATCTTAATGACAGTTGCTACTCGTTACAGATTTTTGAGAGAATCTGGTTTTATTCTGTTCTTAAATAAACAAGATCTGCTTCAAGAGAAGATCGAACGGGGAGTTAAACTGGGCGATTACTTCCCTGAGTTTTTGCAGTACTCTCCAAATGGTGATTGACTTTTCTCTCTCTCTTAAAATTGATGACAGTGTAAGATAAGTGTGGCCAACGGGTCGATCAGACGTACACTATAGAATATCATGGTTTTGAGTACTGCACACCGTCTTAAATTAGACTGTTCCGTCTACAAAATATGCATAAGATTATACATTTAAAAATATCTTTGATGAATTTACCATCTTTAAAACTCAGGTAAATCCTCGATAAAATATCCTCTTTTATCGATTTTCATAAACCACAGCCATTTACACAATCACATTTCTTAATCGGAAAATAATTCATCCTAGTGCCCCCTTAGCATTGGCAAATTTTGATGGAATCATCAAACAAAATGGAATTGACAAAAAGAGTAAAACATAGACAACTTTTACTTAACCAACTGGGGAAAAAAATAGATCGAACAGTACCTAATGGATTTGCGAACTGCACACCATTTAATAACTCCAGGGAAACAGAAAAAGATAACAGAAAGAGACGTGTTTTGGGTTGAAGAAAACCACAAGAAATCAAAATTGATGTGGAAGTTAGGAGTTGTGACAACATCAGTACGCACTGCTAAGGGAGTTTTCTTCGTAGACCAGTGCAACTTCATTACCCTTTAGAGATCACCGAATCCGACAAGTTCAGTGACTATAATCCCATATCTTGTTACTTGGAGGATGTAAAGAAATATCAAGAACTTTTCTGCAACAAAATTTCAACTCATCGAATGGCAACATTCGATGGAAGAGGCGCGGTAGAAGACGCGTGGCAGACGAGCAGATGCGTTATCTGAACATTAATAGAATTGTGAAATATTATTGTTTATGATTATTATCGTGAATGTCTCATTAAATGTTGTGTTTGCTTCGTTAATAATCGTTTGAATTTGCTTGACTTTGAGAATTTATATGAATGATAAGACTGCAGCTTGAAGATTGCACAAATCGGGTTAGTTTTCTAACACAACTTTAAAAAAAGGCATGCTTTAAATAATTATTCTTTTGATAAAATTATTGTTAGCACTAAGGTGTCATTGTTATCACTTTGACAGATTTGCATGTCTGCCACTTTCAAGTTCGCCAAAATTTCCAACAAAACGAATAATATGGCAATGCCTTAGCGACGTTTAACAGAGAAAGAAAAAATAATGAATTTAATCACAACCTAACTTGAGAAACAAAGAGTTAGTGTTTGGAATGTTTTCCCCAAAAGCTAGTGTGCCTATGTGCGAGGAAATCTCATCGTAAATGTCTCACACCTAGAGGGAAAGGAAAACTTAGCGATAACATAATATGGAAGGCAGGCCCTGATTTTCCATTAGGCCCAGGCCTAGGGGCCCCCGAATGTTGCCCCCCCCCCCCCCCCCCCAAAAAAAAAAAATTATTTTAAAAGAAAAAATTCCAAATTCAAATTTTTTTTATTTTACCTTTTTTAATAGTAATTTTTTTATATATCCTTTCAAATTTGATTGATTGGATCATCATATGTATAGTTATATGTATAGTTTATCATATGTATGTTATAGCGTATATAAGGGATTAATAAGTTTTTCTGGTTGCATTGTATTGGTGTTTTAATGACGAAGTTAATATGTTGTATTGCTTTATGTTATTTGATAAGGTTCTAGGCTTCTACGCGCCAAATAGCCAATACTTGGTAAAATGGTACTTTCACAATGATTCATGATTATTTTTTTTGTGTCAATTTTGGAAATTTTATGTCCACATCAGTGTTAGGGGACACCCCCCCCCCCCATCCCGAGTTGTGCCTATAGTCAAGAATTTTCTAAATCGGGCCCTGAAGGAAGCTATATTAAGCTCAAAGCTCTTCCAGAGAGGAAACGTGAAATTTTGAGCTCATATATGATTCACTTTTATGCAAGTCGATCATTACAAAATTAACATTTTAGTACTGGCTACTAAAGGATTCCCACGTATCCAGTAGCGTGTTCCAGAAATACAGAATAGAGGTCATTAATTATAGGGAACGAATTCTTGGATAAAATTTCCTTAATAAGTGTGTGTGCTCATGTTGTCTTTCCCCTATGAAAAGCCAAAACAGCTGAAGTGGCAAGGCTGTAATACTAGGATCTTGAAGCCTTTAAAACCAATAAAATAATCAGGATATTCTCCTCTCTCGTATGATCAATTACAGTATATTTCAGGTATTAATGAATTTTAATTCTTTCCAGATGAAAGTGTATCCACAGAATATGAAAAAGCTAGAAGTTTTATAAAAGATATGTTTATGGTAAGATGTTTCGTCTACTATTCCCTTGACCGAATATTATCATTTGAATAATCGATTGAAATACATTAGGGATGAATTCAGCTGTTTAGTATTATTTGATATATGTTGGGAATCGGAGGATTGTTAAAATATATAACGTCACTAACGGCTACTGAAGCAGTTGGCTGGTTGGCTTTAGCAGCGCAACGGTCCTCTTTTGCTACACGCGGCTTAAAAGATCGACTGACAGTTTTGAGCCGAGTCCGACCGGACAGAAACTCTCTTTTAAAAGAGTCCAGAGCATATAATTATCTTTATATTTTCTTGTCTTAAAACACATGATAAATTTTAGAATCAAATAATGCAAACCGCATGTTTCTTTGAGGATCACATTAGCAGAGATCAGTGGAGGATAAAGCATTTGGAGGCCCCAAAGCGCAATCTAGTTTTGAGGCCCCTTTGATCTAAATACTATTAATAAATATTATTTATTATTTAAGATTATTTTCTTACGGCGAAAAGGAACTTTCATTGGGCAGTAGTAAAAACTTGTACCACGCTGTTCGTCGTTCGACGAACGGCAAATTGTCCTGATGAAGATGGTACCTTCAGGTTCTCAGAATGGATCTCTTTGAAAATTGCTGACTTTCGGAACCCCAAGCGCGCGCTTCTTGCACCTGTGTGATGATCTGCCGCTGGCAAATGTACAACAGTTCTGCTGAATTGTCTATGCGCACCCTGCTATACATCAGTACTTTAACTTAGCCCTATTTATTTCGGAATTGGATTACCAAACTTTAAAGTGATATATCTAAACTGCCTTGCCTGGTTTCTCTATGCAGTTTCGTGCAGCGTTTCTGTGTTTAATTTAAACTAAACAGTTTCAAACATATTTGTTTTAGAATGCAAATGTTGAAAACAGCCCCCCCCCCCCAACCTAAAAAAATTGCTCTTCAAGGTGTTTAAAAATTTTATAAAATGATATATGATTAAATGATATATAATTATATGAATTACAATCAATTTTTTTCTTTTCGAGGTAGTTTTTTTCAACTGAGTTAAAGTATTAAAAAAAAAGTGTTAAAAAATAATCGGTTCTTTTTCTTGGACCGTTGTTATTTCAAAACCGCGCAAAAAGAGAATCGGGTGTATATTTATGTAAAAAAGTGAACGAAAATAAGATTTCCTGACAATGCCTGGGTATATGAATAAGTAGTCTGTAGATGATAGGATTTGGGCTCAATCCTCTGTGGTTACGACTTATTTACTGACTTGCATAAAAAATCGAGACTAAGGGCCTGTTCACACAGGAGTTCGGTAGCGGAAGTGTAAAAGGAAAGATGGCGCTGAGACGGAAATAAACCAATCATAAGCGTTAAAAATTTCGTTGCTAATCGTTTGGAAGTTTGTCATTGGTTAAATGTATTTCAATACTTCAACGCTTCCGATACCGGACTCCTATGTGAACAAGCCCTATCTCGAAGTCACCAAAAAACTCAAAAGTCTAGATCACACGATTTAAAAAGAAAATTTTGTCTTTCTTTTAATAACAGAAAGAAACAAAGAAGCCAGTGACACCTCCACGCAGCTCAACGGGTGAAGTGTATTATTTAGAGATTCGAAAAAGTTCGAAAAATAGGAACTGCTATTGGCACTATACAACTGCCACTGACACGCAGAATGTGAAGAACGTGTTCGACGACATACACACCATGGTCATCATGCAAAATCTAGAAACCATTGCTCCTACTTGAGTATCACCAGCTGCATGTAATCGTTTTTAAAATTGCATTAATGTACTCTCAGTGATGGATTGTTTTCAAATGTGTAATCAACGCATGCTTCTGGATGTATGAATCTACTTCGTCAGCGTATTTTAATAAAAAGAAAAGAAATGTATCCTTGAAGATGCTCAAACATATAACTGCTTGCGCAGCACAGCGTTCGCCCGTTTGCGCCGAGATTGTTAACATGATCTGTGATTGGTTTGACACGTCACATGGTCGTTGCGTCAAGCTCTTTGTTCGGTTAGATTTTGTATTGCTGATGCCGTTTCGGTGGCAGTGTGAACAAGTTCTTATTGTAAAGTTCGAGTACTCGCACTATAGTCAACTAGATAACAAAGGTTCAACTTACGTCTGAGAAGTTGACCTACCGTCTTTTAGATTTAAAAATGCAGAAAACGGCATTCGTTTGAGTAGACAGAATTTTCGGTGCTCAAACGCATGCTGTTATGAAATTTTTTCTGCGGAAAGGTAGGCAGATTGTTTAACCAACCAAAAAATTCAAATGTTAATTCTCTTTTGAAAATGGCGCTCAAACGAATGTTTCAAAAATTTGTTCTACTAAAAATCCGGGAGCTAATTTCACAAACGTTTCTAACTGGGATATTAGATTTTACGAGAAAAAAAAATATAAATAAGGTAAAAATATTAACTTCATCTGATTCATGGAATACTATTTTAATACCTACCATTATATATTATGATGGATATATGATTAATATGCACAAATATATTTATGTTATACATGAGATCGTAAATATTTAATGCGTACTACAGTGGGTAGACTTCAGTGCAAAATGTCACATTATATTAAGGCTGCTGTGTACTAACCCTATTCGATTCGCCCACCTATGGAGAAAATTTGTCTCTTATTTAAAGTTACATAAATGCTGATAATCCAATAAAAATTGTATTTTCAGATAGCCTGAACTTTTCTACACCTTGCAAAAGGATGTATTTTATAAATTTCATCCACCAAAGGAATTTAGGAACGTTTAAAACACATTACACCACATTTCCTCTCTTCCGGATAATTTAAGTTTTAAAATATTATTTGCATTTAAAAAAAAAAAATGCCCCAAGGTGTAAAATTTCTTTCTTTAGAGTACAATTTAGAAAAAAAATCTTTGAATCAAAGTCGGCACTCCTTGGACATATTTTCTCCATAGATTAACATTGAGGTGAGTGAATGCAATAGGGTTAGTACACAGAAGAATACTAATAGCCAATCTCGTATTGACAAAATAGATTACAATAAAAAACAAATACCCAAAAGAAAAAAAAATTTCAAGTCACATTTATTAACAATAATTAAATAAGAATAGCACTTCTGGTTTTAAAATTATTCTGTTGACTCTTACAATACACTTTCAATAAAAATAGATTGGATTAAAACAGTAACAAGTTCTTTGCAGAAAGTATAAAAACGTAAGCACCTGGAGTTCGTTCCCAAGCATCTGTTGTTTGGATTTTTAAGGCTTAGCAAAATAAATGAGCTGATTACGTGACAAGCAAGAACGATTTTAAAGAATTCAGAAAGCAATAAAAAAAAAAATCATTACAAAACAAAGATTCTATGTACATAAAACTACTCTTCAATTGGTATAACAAGTATTAAAAATACAGAATATGGCATTAAGGACTTGAGCTGGTTTCTTCATCAATAAAAGAACAAAATCAAACTTAAAACAGTACAATTTAAAAATATTTTACAGTTATTGACAGAAATGCTGAAAAAAATTATAAAATAGGAAAAAGAGGTCAATTAAAACTTGTCATCAAAAATAAACTTTCTATCTCAATGAACAAAATTAGAGACTGATTTAGTGTGCTCTCAGGTTTTAAAATGAGTGAAATTACATATTTTAACTGTTTCAGGGGCAACAACTTCCACCGTTTGCACGGTGCAGATTTTATTCCTGATTTCTTTTTAACCTAAAATATCTTGAGAAATTTTCCAATTAAAGGTTGCAAAATGTTTTTACCTCTTTAAACTGATAACAGATGGCAGCACTAGCCATTTTTCTGTTAATTTAACTGGAATACAATGAATACAAGTGAAAAAAAGACTAGATTTAGGCGTTCGCACTGTGCGAATGGCTCCCATGAAAGGGTTAAATCAAAGATGATACATTTTAAAAATTATTATTGACCTAATAAATGACAGGTGAATAACATTAACAAATATGTAGTATTCTAAAATTTAAATATGCAATTTTTAAATTTATATTAGGCATATTTTATTAAAAATAATTTTGATTTAAGCACATAATTAAACTTAGACACAACAAAATAAAATTTTTCATGAGATCTTTCACAAAGTTTCTAAATTTTTCTACATTAATACAAAAACAGCTATCATGCATACACTTTTCTTCTTTACATACAAATTAGGGACAGAATTAGTATGTCTCAGAATTCTAAAAGTTTTTTTTTTCTAATACAGCAGGCACTTGTCTTTTTGACATTAACCCATTCCACACCATGAATTTGCTGACTTCTCTATTATGGAAGCACTGTTTAGGTCAGAGGTTCCAAATCTGTGGGACATGAAATGTTTACTGGGGGGCACGATGGTTTTATGTTATTAAAATAACTTTTTAGTGAAACCTCCAAAACTGAGAGGCTGCAGGATTCATGGAAACCATTTAAAGGGGTTGCAACCCCCCGAATTTTTTTTTTTTTTTTAAAGTTTCATGTGTTCATAATTTCTTCTTATTTATAATTTTTATGTCTTATAAGCATAAGAACAAATTTTGAAATGAATGGAAAGGAAAGTGCATGCCAATATAAGATACACATTAAATTATCTAACATGCACTTCTTGCAATTTCACACAGATACTTGTTACACAATCATTATGGATTCAAACTATCAATAAGTCAGTGAATATATGTGCCAGTGATTATGAAAGTGGTCTAAGTCATATATTTTTTATTTCCTGGTATTATTTTTTGTTTCAAGTTTGAACATGAACTGAATTCTGTGTACACAATCAACTCTATCTAATGGTTCAGTTTTTACAATTGTGCAAAGATTGCTTAAGATTACGGTAATGTAAAAGAATGCTATATGAAATAATTGACACATTTATTATTGATTCTTGACTTAGACCACTTTCATAATCAACAGCATATATCGCTCACTCCTTTCAACTACGCCATATCTCAAAAATCAGCAATTTTTAGTTATGTCTGTTTTCAGAATGCCCTGAAAGAGTAGTATATCCCTGCAAGATCTTCATACCTCACTGCTCAATATTTAGCCGCTAGAGAGCAGAATGAATATTTATTTTCAATACATTTTAAGGTACTTTTAAAGTTTAAAATCACTCTCCTGAAAAATCACGTATTTTGAGATATGACGTTCAAAGGAGTGAGCGATATATAAGACTGTTTATATGTTGCATTTTGCTGAAAATGCAGGGTTCTTTTGCTTTCACTTCTATGTGCAGAAGTTATACTGATTGTATCGATTACAATCAATCAAAACTAATTGCATGAAAATTCAAAAGATGCATGCAAATTGTATTTTTAGGAATGACTTTTAAATTTGATCCAATCTACTTCTTTAACACAAGATGATTAGTCTTCTGTGGTTTTAAAAATGCATTTTGTTATGTAAGTGAGTATGGAATTCAGAGTAGTATTTCTTAAAATGAAATGGAATTCTATATAAAAATAAAGAAAGGATAGCAGAATATATCATACTATCATACTTTTCTGCACTCATTTTCAGAACACAAAAATAAGGATTTCTTAAAGACCTCAAAAATGATTTTAAATGTTTTATTTCCAAAGTTTGGATATTTAATAAGTTACAAAATTATTTGAGCATTAGGATCACAACCTTACGATAATTTCTCCTAAAATATCTACTTCAGGAATTCATAATAATTATTTTCATATTTTAGAATTACTTTTACAGGTTGCAATCTGTGTTTGGAGTTTCCTACATTTAACTTGATAAATTTACATCACTAACAAGTAAGGATTAAGTAATTAAAGAAAACCATTAGCTATTTTTTTTAATAGTTGGAGTGGTTAGAGGGATGAAATTATAAATTGTTCTCATTCTGAACAACAATATAGAAAAAATACCTGACACAGACAGAAAAAAAATATTACATGCATTTTCCTAAAGCCAGTTGGCAACCATAAATTTAAAATTTGTTTTTCTACTCAAAAATAAGTACATCTCAAACACCAGAAAATAAACAAAAAGAATAAGGACCTTGATTGCAAAAATAAGTACTTTTTAAAAACTTTTTACGGGCCCTTTAAAACAGAAACTGAAAATAAGGAGTACTTAAGAACTTTCCACTACTGTACAATTCCTGACCTTGTCTGAAAATGAACAATATTCCCGTATTAGGCTGGTTTCTAAAAATATCAAAATGAGAATTTTCAGGCTCATCACATTTTGAATGAAATTAAAAATATAGACTGGTATAGCTCAAACTGCAATAAGCCTCAAAAGTTACCCTCTTACAAGCAAATGGACTGTTCAGCTATCAAAATTGGGAGAGCAGGATATAAAATGGAAATCTCAGAAAGTTTTAAATTTAATCTTCCTATGAAATCATTTAAAAAGAAGTACAAATTGATCTGACGTTTTGAATTGTTCGATACCATATACATTTAACCTTTCTTTTCACCAAAAGAATGGATCTTTAGCCCACAGGGATATGGGTTTGCACAATACTGTTTTACAGTACTGTAAAAATTGAGCTCTTTAATTTCCAAAATGGTGACATGGTGAAATTAAATGAAATTACATCATCAATGAATAAAACCCAAAGTTTTATTTGACGAAACCTTAACTGGATTGTCCCATCCACAAAGGACTTAAAACAGGTTTCTCAATTTTCAAACATGTTATTTCCAATTTTCAAAGTATCTCTGGAATCATAATATATATTTAAACTTCTAAATGTCCAGTAGGTTATCAGATTATATTCTAGTGTGTCCATGGAATCTGTAATGGTCAACTGCATTTTAATTTAGCAAAGTACATTTGTATATTTTGCCCAACAGATACGGCAAATCTTAGAAATTATAAACAAATATTCATGGTGCAGCAGAAAAATGTCTAGACCTTTAAAGACTTTCAAGGAAAACATTTGGAACTGAATGAATGCTGAGAATTTATGTTAATTGAGCTGTCTTGCAATAATAAATGCTGTGAAATTCATTCATCTATCCTTTGTAAATACAAAATAAATTTTTCTAGTTACTTTTCTACTATTTTAAAAGCATTTAAATACATATATTTTTATTTGTATTCTTAGGTTAAATACAGCTCTCAGCCATAATCTAAAAAACAACAAACCTTTCCAAAACATAGCTATAACATACACCATTAAATCAAACTGCATACCTGCATTCATTTATGCTTCACAAGATTTAAAAAATAAATAAATAAAATTATAATGTATAAATTTTGCTCTAGGTATTAGTATGTATTTCATGCACTATCTATAGAAGACCCCTCTAGTTAAAAAAAGTCTTGAAATTAGGAAAATTTATAGGAAAATATATTTTATTTGAAATATAGATTTTATTGAGTAAATTTCATTTAAAAGCTTCTATGGTATACTTTAAGATTAGGGGTATCATTTAAAGAACAGCTTATTGCTCCCAGAGCATTTCTAACACAGAGAACAGAACAAAGAGTGCATAAAATATCTTTTAATATTTATTGCTCTTTGATTATTATTTCTCCATAACCAATACTGAAGTCAACTCAATTGTAATGCATTTAAGTTTATTTAATGCTGTTGGGTGAAAACGGAACTCAAAAACAGACGGCGGCGGAAACATGGATGCCGATTCGTCTAGCAGCCCATCTCTGTGGGTCCTAAGATCATGTGATCAAAAACCGAATGGTGAACATTCTTCTCATCAGTCTGACTTTGTTTTCCGTTGAGTGAAAACGGATAGTCATTATTCGATCATTCGTATAATTCATTTATTTCGTTTGGTGAAGTTTTTTCTTGATGTTATGTAAACCCTTGAAATCAGATGTAAAGCTTGAACCGATGTGGATTGTGCACCAGTGAACAAATTCAGGTGTATGTAATTCCATTATAATTAAATGTGGAGTTTAAGATCATGGGCCTACTTCTTAGTGTGTACATGTGTCTAATTAATCTCGTGTCCAGCCAAGGGAGATGCGTAAGTTATCCAATCGTCTCTACTCTTTAATTACATCTTGTATCTAGTCATTCCTTTAAAACATTTTTTATTCGTAAAGGGGAAGTTTACATCTCCCAAGCTATAATTAAAAGTAACTAGAAATAAAAGTAATGTGCCTGCATAATATGTCAATTTTAATGGGGCAATCATGGAAATACCTGAAAGAGGGTAAAGTGAAAGATGTCTTCTATATGAGAATCAAACAGTCACCATGTTCAATGAAATTATTCCTCCAAGGTGAAATTAGTTAAAAAGGTACTATAATTTTTAGTACTTTCTATAAATAAAATGAAACAGATTTCTAGTATCTATATGTACATGTACCCATACACTTTTTCTCACATGAAAAAAATTAGAACAATTTTCTGCATTGTTCTTTTTTGCAGTATAATATTTGATAATAAATGATTTTATCAACATTTATTTTATTTGCTTATTATTCCATAGACAGTGCTTTAATTTATACTAAAAATAGTGATATAAATTTGTTATCAGTGTATTCTTCAATAAAATAATTCTTGCATTATTCTGCTATCTAAACATTAATATATATATCTTTAAAAAAAAAAGACTAAATATGAATTACTATGAACCAAATGTGCTACAATAAATACCATAACTATTTCAATAAAAAAAAATGGTTAAAACATATGAGGCAATTTAAGATCACATGATAAGTGGGCAAATGAAAGCAATAGTTTTTTAAAAACTTGTCAAAAAAACTAATATTTATATTCAAAATATAAATCTCAAGATAATTCATACATATGATCAGTACAAAATAATCAAAAGATGACAGATATGAAAACAACTATACAATATATATGTATAAGTTAGCAAAAAATGTAGTAGTGAATAGCAAAAACATATTTTGCTAAGCCCCCAAACTTCCAGAAAAGATAAATAATACAATTAATAAATTTCATTCTAGTAACTACAGTATCACTGAACATCATGCGTCAAATACACAGAATTATTATAAATTAAAGGATCTGTCATTGGGTTGAGAAGAATTATCCATAATAATAAACCTACCACAAAACAGATCATTAAAATAGTTTTCTTTGGTTGTTCAAGCTCAAATAACTGACCAAAATCAGGAAACCCCATGAAGTTACAGAAGGCATGAACAATAAAAGGAGCAGAAACATGACCTACACATAGAAAAATATATATATACATAAATACAGGGTTACAGCAGAACAGATCTGTTACAGATATATTAATCAACAGGTGTAAAAATATGAAATCACAAGGAATAAATACCACTGATTTTAACTAAACAACATCTACATTACATTTGTCTATGACCAGAATAAAACAAAATAGTCATTAGTTTTCAAAAATACATACAAGCTAAAAATATTGTAAGTTAAATTTCCCTTCTTTGAAATCAGAAACACTTATTTTGCTATCAGCAGTAAAAATTACATACAAACTATAATATGTTTAAATCCGAAAGAGTTAATTTTTTTTTTCTTTTTTAAACATTGATGGCTTTTTTTTCAAACATTAACAGTACCTAAATAATGTTTGGAAATATTTTTGAAATAAAAATCTGTTGCTTGCAATATATCTCTCTAAAACAGTGGTTCCCAATGGGTGGTCTGTGAGAGCCTCGGGAGTGGTCCGGCACCACATATAAAAAAGTTGCCAAATAAATGGGGATTTTGAAAGCAATGTTCATTTAACTAGATGGGTGGAATATATCTGAAGACTATCAGGTGTTGAAGTAAAATTTCTTAAAAGTTTAACCTAATTATTTTATTATCTGTATTCCTTTTGTCTGAGGGATATTCTATAACCCCCATACCCCTGAAAGGTTCCCCTCTCAAGTTTGTGAGGGGGGTTCCACACATGGTTCGATTTCTGGCTTAGTGGTCCACAGATTTCTATGGGTTAGGAACCACTGCTCTAAAAGAAGCCTTGATTTTACAAGAAAAATTGATACCTGTACATTTTAAAATTAATATGTTGGGTTTTTCATTAGTTTGGAAAGGCTTACAGTCATGTTTTGTAGCATGAAAGTGAAACACTAATATGGTAGGAGGAATGAAATGTTTGATCACAGCTTATTGCCCCAGTTATACAAGAAGGATGCTTTCATAGGAGAATATTTAAAGACTGGTTCTGAAATTTTGAAAACTTCTCGTCTATAAAAAAATATTTTAGTGGATCCCCATTTTCATCTGTTAGTGACAATATGGTTTTGTGAATAACTAAACCATCTGTAACTCACTGTATTAAGTTATAGGTTATAAAAAAATTCAACCTGATTTCAATGTTGCACTGAAATGAAGGTTCATTTTGAGATAATTTAATAGAACTCTTTAATTCATACCCTCAGTTTAAGAATCATAATAAATTATTCCTTACTATTTTCAAGAGTACCTAGTCGAAGCTCGAGTGTTTTTGCAGTCATTTTTGGCTAATCTGGCATCTTTCAAAAATGTGATTTAAAAAAATTATACAAATTCAGACCTTAAGTTTATATCAGCTATATTTCCCTATCCTTATTTTTTTTTTTTGCCATTTTTTCAAAAATATAATTTTCTTTTTACCTCTTTTAAAAGGTTAAGTAATAAATGCCATCTTTCCAATAGTTCAAAAGCAAAAAACTAAACCAAACCTAAAAAAAACTGTCAGAATGTAACTCTAATTGTAAGTACACCCTAAAAATGCCAATAATTCACTCAATTACTAAAAACTGAAGCAAACCTAAAAAATTATCACAGTGTAACTCTAATCATAACCACTGCCTTAAGAATACCTAGAATTCACTAACCCAAAGATAAAATGTTATCAAATCTTCATTTTTTTATTTTGTAAGTATTTTTCTCAAAGATACCATATTATTACAAATATGGCTCAATAAAGTACCATTTTTACTGTACTCAATTACAGACATAGAAGATCAGAGTTCAAACATTATGCGAATAATTATTGGCTAAACAACGATAAAATGGGTTACATAATTATTGGCAACAAATTACACCTATGATTGGTTTATTTTCGTCTCAACATCATCTTTCCCTTAATGCTACGCAATGGACTCCTATGTGAACAGGCCCTAACTGAACTACACATCTAATTAAACAAAATTTATAATGTGCAAAACATTTTTGCTTTAATATTAACATGAAAGTTTTGTTCATGAGAAACCTCTTTCAGTATATATCTATGTTGTTTACATAGTTTCACATTTATTTTTTTGCACACTTTTAAATAAAATAATTGCATTCCTATTATTAATAAAAAATAAAACTGGTAGGCTGCTGATTACTGAACTCATTTTTGACACAGTACTCTAAAGAGAGAGAGAGATGTCAATTTTCATAATGTGAAATTAGAGTAAACAAAACCTTAAACAATTTAATAGTACATTTAATTATACGTGAACACAATTTAGATCCTGTTACAGCTTCAGTCAAAAAACAGTTTAAAATCTACTTACCAGTTTGTAGAAATAAAAAAGTTGAGTATGCACCAAATATGGTTGTGTAAACAAATTGAAACACTAAAAATACAAGAAAAAATATATTATACTATTTTTAATATATTTCCCATATAAACTAAAAATATACACAAATAAATATTATTCAAATGCAATACTTACATGACTGTAAAACAGCTACTTTAAATTTATCTCCATATGCTAATTTTTCACTGAGATGATGAAGATGAGCTATCAAATCATTAAACCAAATTAAAATAAGGATAAAAGTTGCAAACAGATGCATTCATAATCACATAGACATGAGTCACAGGATATAAATTCCGATGAAGTATGATAAATTCCTTATTACATAATGCAAAAATAATTTAAAGAAGTAATCTAAAATTAAAAAATAATAAAAATTATGCTATAAATAAATTGTCACAAGTGCTGTTCCTAAAGTTGATCTTAACATTTATCATTCGATGAAATATAACAGCGAAAACATTTTTCTATTGATTTTTTATAAAGATATAATTACTATCTCAAGGCAGTTATGACCCCAACCATTCAAACTCAATCCCATCGTTCAGACTTTGTTCTTATTCTATCAATTGATTAACATGGCTTATTTCCCTAATAAAAAAGAGGAAAAGTGACACAAATAAAACATTTAGTTAATTTCCTCTTAGCTGCCGAAATGTAAAATCTTAAGGTGGTGCATCGTGGGATGTTATAGAACTTCTGATGAAATTCAAAATGTATTATAACCAAGAATTCAAGAACCAGGCTTCAAATGTAATACTTTTATTTGTTCAAGAGTAAAACTAACTATAAATACATGCTTCGCACAAACCGTGAAGCAGCCAGGTAGCACTACCAGTATGCCAAAACAATATATCTCTTTTCAATTTGCAACATCTTCAATCCCAATATTAAGCTACAGCAAATTTTTCTCTAAAAACCTTTCTAATCACAGATTAGCAAATGTTGGTTTTTTAAATCCATGTCTTGCATATGGAGATAGATGTTTAAATAAAGGGTGTAAAGTATAAAATAAAAATTAATTTTTCAGAAGATTATTTTCATTGGAGAGGACAGCACAGGAATGTCCAAACCTTATTTGGGATTTGAACCTGAACCCATTTTGTGGAAGCTTGAGATGCTAACCAGTATACAATGATTATTTATTAGATAAATCATTTACAATAAACAGCCCATAAGTTGTGCATAAGATTATAAAAATTAAGAAGGAAACAACCGATCAAAATCTACTTATTTGTCCAATTAAAGAGAAATAATTTTAGCTTTGACAGTTTAGTCTTGTATACTCATATATGAGGCAGTGAAAGGCAAAGTGGTGTAAGTCACATTTTCAACTTTTTTAATTGCGGGCAAAAATATAATCTCCATGTTCAATTTATAGTGGAATTGCAAATAATTATCATTTGCAATATCATAATAATTATTATGAATTATAATTTGTTCAATTTATAGTGGAATTTTGTGTAGTTTTTGCAGTAAAATGCTTTTGGACTTGCACCACTTTGCCTTTCACCGCCTCAATGGCAGTGATACTACTATACTTTTTAGAGATCTTAGTCAGTCGGTAACTCCCCAATTTTTTTTTCTGTGATACATCCAGGAAATTACAGGTATGGTTGCATAAATGACAGTTTACATAACAGCAGTTTATGCATTGGTATTTAAAACTGAATGATTAATACCATTTATTTTCACAATTGCTTATTTATTATAATATAATTATTTCATAAGATGATCAAAGTTTTATTCCTGCAAATGCATTTGTTTTAAGCAATGGAATTTAAAAGTACATTCTTTAACTGATAATAACAAATGAATGTAGGTGCTTCATAGCTGTCATCAATATATCATATGGAAGTGAAACATTTCTACGATCCATCAAACTTTTTAGCTTTTTTTGTAGTAGCATCAATAACAACATTCTAAAAGTTTCTACATAAGCAAAGAATGAAGTTAATTGAAAGTTAATTACACAACATTAATTCTAATTATTTGATTTTCAGTTTTAGTTTGAGATATATGAAAATATATCTTACCAATACCAAAGAAAAATGGGCACAAAATCACAGAAATTTTGTTTCCAAAACATGGTACCAAGATAGGTAGCATGCAAGCTCTGAAAGTAAACTCTTCAAAAAAAGGTGCCTAAAAATATATCAAATTATAATGAAATTTCAAGATATTATTATATTAAATATTATGAACTTTATTAAACTGAAATGTTAATTGATACAAACTTAAATATATGATACTCACAACCACATGATTTCTTAACCATATAACATTTGTAACACAATATGACCACAGTCTCCAATCTGAAAGTGAAAAAGCACTGTAAATATCAAATAGCTTCAAAAGATATACATTAAATAACTGAATGCAAAAGAAAAATTTAGTAAATACAGGTTTCCGCAATTGACTGACAAAATTCAAATCAATTTTACTCAAATTACACACAAATAAAAATGTTATTTCAAATTAAATATACTTTAAGATTTAGAAAAGCTTTTACGAAACTACTTTCTAAATATTCAGCTGTAACTTGGGATTAACAATATAATCTAATAATCTATAAAAGGTTTAAACTTCAAGTCAGGCTAAGATATAAAATATCTACTCCTGTCTCTTGGTAATAACATGTCTGTTACACTAAGATCTAGGGGTGGCTCCAGCCCAAGTTTTTTTTTTTTTTTTTTTTTGGGGGGGGGGGGGGGCAGGCAACGTCAGCTCTTAGGATTACATATATATTATATTATATTATATATATAATAGCCGTTGTCTTTGTATAACACTTCCGGGATGTACTCATCTTTCAATTGAAGTCCTCAGTAAACAAACGACCGGTTAGGCCTAATTTCAATTTCAGATGTGGATCAGAATTTTTTCTTACCTAAAAACTAATATCTTCTCCATCAAATTACGTTTGTTCAGCCTATTTTTCTATAAAACATTCAGAACTAAAAAAATTGGATGCTTTTAGCTGTATATTTAACAGTTTTTAAAAATCTGTTTACTTTTGCGATGAATTCTGAAAGTAAACAAACTTGAATGTGAATGAATCAAGTAGCTCAAGTATTCATATCGCGTGAGCTGTAAAAAACTGGATGGCAGTCTACTACTCCAATCGCATGAAAAACTAAATAAATAAAAAATAATGAAAGGGTTTGCTTTTACAAGGTGTGGATTAAATGCAATATTGTTAGATAATTCGGGATATTTTTAACTTTCATATACTTTTTCCATTATGACGTCAAAATGACGGGTTACCTTCTAGTATGTAATAAAAACAAAGGAGAGATGTCAGACCAGGGCAGGAGAATGGAGAGAATAATAAGCTGTTGCGGCCGATGCACAACAGGCCGGTAACTTGTAACGAAAAATTGAGCAGTGAAGTCATGGAACCATTGCAGGGCATAGTCGTGGTCGGCTTCAGCAAATGAGTGGCTGGCACAAAGAATAATAATTTGAAGTCCACCACCAGAAAGGAAGAGGGGTTCTCAGTTCAATTTAATTTCAATTTTCAGGAGTTTCCGTGGAGCATCATACAGTTTCCCTTTCACTGAGTTACACACCATCATTGCTGGACATTAATCCGTACATTATGGCCTATTCCGACCTCTGTTGGGATCGGCATTTACAGGACAAAGGGGATGCAGCGCACCCAAATTCTTACATCCTACCAAGGGGGCCAATGCTAACATCAATCATTAAGAGGTTTTCTTTGACACTTGCCTGAACCCTAATGAAGAATTAACCAATGAGACTTAAATGATTTATAAATAATATGCTACACAGACCTGGTGATATATGGTGATATACAACTAAATGTTAGGTAATTGCATTTTAGTTTCACAACATTTTAATTTACGAACATGCACCAAAATAATATTAGTAATTCAATCTGAAATCCCATATAAGGAGGTTGATTAGTTGAATTGTTGGTTAGGAAAAAACACTACAGCAGACTTTATCAATATAAGGGCTAAACTGACCAGTACCTACAGTTTAAAGCAGGGTTTACATGGCTACTAACATCTAAGCTTACTACAGATTAAATAAAACCTACTGACTTTTGTTTCAAAGACACTCTCTAGCAGTTTGGCTATATTAAGGTTAAAACTTATAGGAACATTAAAATACTACTTTTATTCGTGCTCAGATACAGAAATTTTGTTACCAGAACTGATGTTTCATCATGGAGGCAAATATTTTCTAAATAAAACAAATTTTCACAATTTTTTCTGCACACTATAGAACTGGACAGAAATCTCAATGTAAAAAAATCTCAATGTAGCATGTTACATAGAATACCTCACTAGGGATTTAATAATTTTGGGCCCTGAAAAAAAATGCAAGCATATGTTGAGATTGCATGTTGAGATGTATCCCGTAGTTAACAGTATTGATTCTATTTACCTGAAGTTTAAACAACACGTTTTCTCCCATAATGAAAATTAAGACATTTATCTAAGTTTATATTCAAATCTGAAGTACAGTTAAAAAATACAATTGCAAAAAATATAACCATTGCTTGATTGCACCATTTATTATAGAACAAACCAGATTTTTTCACAGATGATCATGTATATTAGATGATAAACTGACAATATCCCTTAAGATAAGGAAGATGGAGTGATACTTTATAAAAAGGGATTCTGAAATAAATAAATTATGAAACTCACCAAAGAAATTGTTAAACATTCCTTCATTGTACTGGAGTGAAATTGGACCCAGAAAGAGAATCTGGAAGTAAAAGATAATTAAGTGTAATGTAAAGAATTCTAAAAAAAAAATTTATATATTGATTTATTAATATAGAAAGTACACAGTAAATAAATGAAGGATTAAATATATTAAAAAAGATGTAAAATTCAACAAGACTAGAGAATTAATCTCCAAATATAATCTATAAGTTTAAAATATATAACTGATAATATTAAAGCAACATAAAAATAATGATGTTTATTGAGAAATAGCTAAGCAAAGATTTTCAAAACTAATCATCTTTAAAATTTCTGATTATAGTAATCAATACTCCTCATTTTACAAAGACTATTACATGTTTTTAAGTCCTTTACTATTGATGGTTACAGATGTTAGTTTCTCAACGAGGAGTAACAAATATAATTTAAATAAATTTTTTCCCTCTCAGTTACATTTGTACAGTTAGGTATCAGCAAAGTTGGTAAGATAAAATAGCATTGTCTCTGGTTTCTGTTCAGGTCAAATAAAGAAATTGACTTTGAACTAAAAGTCTGTAATGCAATCATTTGACATTTGTCTTGTACTTAAATTTTAATAGATAACACAAACACAATATTCACATCCAATTTAGGGTATGCACTACACCGTAATATATACACAAACAAGAAAAACTGAAATATCTGTAAAATGCTAAAAGTATTAATATCCCAAACACATTTTAAGCGATATTAAGAAATTTTTTTTCTTCTTATAACTCCTTTCTTTCCCTTAAGGATTCCCCAAGCAAATTTTTAAATTCAGCATAATGGTGTCAATTATTAATAAATCATAATAAATATTTGCATATATCAAAAAGTTTGAGGAAATCATCATAAATAGCAAATACTGAAGGAAATTAATAGTTTGTGTTTAAGTTAGATCAAAAGAGAACAGGAATAATAGAACTTAACTCAGGGATGGAAATACTACATTCAAACATCCTACTCAAGTCAAGAGATTGTAGCGTTCGCACAGAAGAAGAAAACCAGAATGCAAATACGTGACATTGTTGAACTGTGAGAAAAAGAAGATCCAAATCTTCTACCAGTCTCCTTTCCATTTTTCCCTTTTCGTATGAGCTATTGCCTGTGAAGGTGAGCCGGCGTTAAGTTTATACCGGCAGCTGTGCTGGTCTTATTGGATGTTAATGGTTTTATAAGTTCAGTTTGTTATTAAATTTGATTGCATACAACTGCTTGCCTTTGTATTCACATTCTGAAATAACAGAGTCCTGTGGGTGAATTCAGATGAAGTCAAGCCTTCGGATTGTTTAAGCTAGACCACTGGGAACCCACAAGATAATGTACATCAGTTCTTCCAGTGAGAGAAATCTCCACTCACTACAAGTGAATTATTTATTCAATCATTCTAAAATGAAAATTTCAGCTAAATTACATTTCTTGTTTCTTTTTTGAGTCCATAGTGATATGCAAATATTAAAAAATACATATTAGAAGAAGAAATGCATCACACTATAGTTATGTTGCTTTGTACTAAAAAAAAGAAAAAGTATTGTAATAAATATAAATTTTCCTTGTTTAAAATTTATATAAATATAGTAATTCTAATACATGAGATAGAGTATAAATACTGCTTGATCCAGAGGTTTGAATAAGTTTATATCATGAATTTTAAGAAATGTTTGAAATAACATAAAACATTTTTTATTGAGTATATAAAAAAATATAAATGTTTTTACTTACCATAGTAAGTATCAAAGGTAAGATTATAGCTGGTATTAGACCAGATATACGTAGGCCTAGTAGGGATGAAAAGCTGACATCCTGTAAAAAAATTACAAACTTTTGGGAAACAGGCGAAATAAAATCTGAAAATGTACCTAAGAATAAGAATCATAAAATCCAGACTAATAGAGAGGTAAATAATCTTAAGCCAGTATGTTATGTTATGAATTCTACTAAACATTTCTAAATTTTTAATATAACAAGGAATATTTAATAATTTCATAATAATTTTTGATATACTTATCTCTAATTTTTCAACAATATAAATTATTTGCACAGTTTTGAGTTAAGTAAGTTACTTAATTTAATATTAATTAAGAGATGCACATTAGATTGATACAAGTTGATAATAAGCAATACAGTTTTAATGTGATTATTTCTTTTATTAACAACTCACTAATTATGTATGATAAAGTACATACATGAATCAATTGAAAATTTAGTATATATATAAGTTACTTGTTTGAACGAAATTTATGACAATCAACAGTAGGATTCAGTCAAAGTACTTATTTATGTGCTAATTTTGCTTGCAGACAATGAAGTGTTTTCTTCAGAACAAGAAAGAAAAGGGCAGTTTTTCACGAAAAAAACTGTAACTGAATGAAAAAGAAAATTTTTAATGAAAGGAGTGTTTAAAAATTTTGTCAAGATTACTGCTTGAAACTAGACATGTGAGGAAACAGTACCAACACATTTGTACAGTTACACATTAGTAAAAGAACTTAAACATTTGTGTTTGATTTTAAAATCATTTATAAACCAAAGTTCTTAATGGTCAGGAAATATCTCAGTTAACGTAAAAGCGGTTTTAAAACATATGTAGAGTAAATTTTTCACACAACAAAAATCAGCAAGTTACGTTTATTGCAAAAAAAAGGAGGAAATAGTCATTTACCCTCCTAAGAATACAAAGAGCAAATATTATGAAATTAAAAAATAAATATAAATGAAATAATGGAAAAAGCAACAACATGTATTTACTGCAGTAAAAAAAGGGAAATATTGGTATACCCTTTTAAGAAAGCAAAGAGCAAATATCAAGAAAATAAAAAATAAATATGACTAAAACATACAATATTAGAATACAAAATTAGATACAGAAAATTTTGAAATAAAAATTCTAGGTCTAAACATGTCAAATTTTAAAATTGGTAAATTTCATTATACTCACATGTCCAAAATACTCTCTGTCAGCAAATACATATACAAAAATGGCTGAAACAAAGGACATTAAAAATACACTCAGAGATCTTTTCTTTACAGTTGAAGGGTGATCCCTAAAAAAAAAAAAAAAAAAAAAAAAAAAAAAAAGAATTACACCATTACAGAAAAGCATAGGAATTACAAAACAGATTAAGAATTTACACAATTTCATTACTTAATTTCAGCTAAAATTTGAAAGTACAGCTAATTAATAAGAACATTTATAAATGAACAGTTCTGCTCTTCCAAGTAGTTTTGAAAATATTTTCTATTAATACTTATAAGTAAAATTTTAAAATTTTTAGCTGCAGTTATATGTATACTGTAATGTATTTGAAAAAAAAATTCAACAATTTATTCTTTAAACAAAAGTACCCATCACAGAGAAAGTATTGAATAATAATAAATTATACTATGATGCAATTGTATTACACAGTTAGACATAGTATAAAATGCTGTCTACATTAATGTCAATTTCATATTATATAAGGAATATTGTTTAAAATATACACAGCAAAATAACCAACTTATTTCATTCAAAAGAATTTTTTTTTAATGAAATACTACATATACTGATGAGAAGAAGAAAAAATAATAAAGGAACTAGCTTAAAGAGGGGATTTAAAAAAAGTAAACACGCCATATACAGGTATTTAACAGCAGGGAGGAAAAAATCTTTGCTACAGTTTGATAAAGAGTGATTTCTTCAAACCACAAGTAAATTTACAAATACTTGAAAATTTTACCAAATGGAAATCCCTCCTTCATTATAAAATAAAATTATGGATTTTATGTATTGCCATATATTTAATTACTTTTACTGAACTCATTGAGCATTAAAATTACAGTTTTTCCCAAAACTTGAAAGTTTCATACCATTTAAATTGGTTTCACCAAACAGATAACCATAACTCAGATACCATAGGTCCTTTAAGATTAATTTTTCAGACCTTAATTTTTATGTTTATTTTTACGATTTAACTTCACATGGAGAAAAAAAAATCCATCCTTAAATAATACAAATGTATTTACCAACCGCATGTTTCTGAATATACTTCAATAATACCTTAAAAAAAAAGTGTTTCATATACTAGAATTTAACTCTATTCAACGTACATACATATTTTTAATAACAATTAATGCACATCAGTTACAAAATATCGATTAACAAATTTAAATATCCACTTGATATTAATGAAATGCCATTCTTAATCAGATTTTTTTGCAGTCTCATCAAAACCCTGAACACTAAATTTTATGAAAATTACTTAAGGCAGTAAATTACGAGAGAGAGAGAGAGAAATACCTGTGAAATTAGATAATTATGAATGTATTAAACTGTGGACAATTTTTATCAGATCTCAAATCAGAAATAGTGATGCCTCGAAAATTGTTTGCAAATTAAGCTAACTCAATGCACAAATACTTGATAAATTTTCAGATTAATAAAAATTGGACAAATTTATTCCGAATTTTCAGAAAATATCAAGGAATCGTATTTTCAATGGAAGAGAAAAAAGCCGAACAATGATCAAATAAAAATAAAATAAAGATTTTTACATCACAATAAATATTTAGACAAACCTTCCTTCCGATTTACCCCAAACATACAAGCTTCCGACGTACATAGAAGCAAGCAAGATACATATCAGGATATTAGACACACAACCAAGTTCAAGATGATTGAGTAATAATTTGTTCATCCTTACTAAATGCTTTAAATATTTTCATTAAAACTAAATTTCTCAGTCTCGGACATGTCTTCCGACAATCCAAGATCAAAAAACGGCCGCATGCCTGAAACTTGTAAACAACTCCATAACAACCAATCACCTGGATAGCTTTCACAGTACACGTGATCTTCTGCGGAAGTAGGATGCCGGAAATTCGATATCTTACTCTTCTTTACTGTAAAGTGCAGTCAGAAGATTTTATGTAAAAGTTGGCAATGGTATTAAAAACACACACCCACACTCAAAACTTGGGAACAACTGCCAAGAAAACGTCTTAGATCGTTCCAAATATTTATTCTGATATTTTAGATAGCGTTAAAGTTCTAGTGTTTTAAACATTTGTTTGTTTCTTTAGAGAAACGAAAACTGACAGCAGGAAAGTAGAAAGAACTTTACATCTGTTCCTCAGTCTCTGTACATAAAACTATTACCTGAGTCAACCCCTTTTGTTGAACATTCAAAAACACTATTCGGGATCATATTTTGCTGATAAAATATCGTTATTAAAATTGTTATTACTGAGAGAACTCATGTTGAAATGAATTAATGAATACACTAAAAACATCACAGTGTACTTTCGTTAAATATTGATGTAAGTAAATTCATGTATAATACAGAGGCTGTTCACACATTTTTTAGACGAATTATATTGTATTCACAAAACTAAATTACATAAAATTCTTGTGTTTTAAATGTTCTATTTGACATCCCTTATTCTGAACTATCTTTCGACACCGCAATTTCTAGGATAATAATGCCTTTTGAAGTGTCAGAAGCAGAGCCCGACTTTGACCCAATGGGGCCCTGGGCAAAGGAGACTTTGGGGGCCCCCTCCAAAGACAGATCCAGAGGGGAGTACATGCCTCCCCCCTCCCGGACCAGATTTCCACATGAACATGTGGGACACTCACCCAGGTTCCCCATAAGTTGGGACCGGAAATTCAAAAAATTTTCGACCAACAAATCAAAAATTTGAAAAATAATTACAATAATAATAAGAGTTAATTTATTAATTTACTTTTTGATGCTAATAAATAAATTCATGAAATTTTCTTTTGAAATTCAAAATAGATCAGTCTGAAGTTATTACACCCACCCACCCCCCAAAAAATTAAATAAATAAAACAGAAACGCTTATGGATGTAAGTATGCTTTTACTATAGTGGGTGCACTGTGCTCCACCCAGGATTTTTTTTCTGTATCTCCCACTGCCCCCATTTACTGTGTAAACCAAAAACCACATTTTCAAAAATTTGTACAATTTAATATTAAATTAGGTGGGCCCCATAAGTTTGGGGGCCCTGGGCAAGTGCCCCACTTGCCCATGCGGAAATCTGGGCCTGGTCAGAAGAGGTATTCTATCCCATTCCTCCTGAACAGCTTTCCAAAGTCCTGTAAGGGTTTTGGGACGACGTTTGAATAATGCAGATTTTAAAAGTCCGAAAGCACAAAAATCCATAGGTGATACATCGGAAGATTTAGTAGGGATATCAGTGAAGGCTAAGGCCTTGATACCAGTTTTTTGTTCCATTTCTTTTAGGAAATTTACAGTGGATTTTGATGTGTGACTGCTAGCTTTGTCCTGATGAGTCTCACAGATTGATGGCACTGTGGGTAAAGCGATGGTATTTCATTCAGAAAATTGCCGATAATATGTTCCTGATAGTATTTGGAGTTAATCTTGACATTTTTTCCACTCTCTTTATATTTAACTTGCCATTATAAGAAAAACCAGCAACAATCATGAATCCCGTAGAAAAACTTTCTTTCGATTCTTTGAACCATGTACTTAAATTTTTTTCTCCCCTTTTATGATAATAAATGGCTCTTTTTTGTTGCAATCATTTAAATGCACCCATGATTCATCTATTGTGACAATTGTTTTCCATTTTCTTTGGATAAGTGTTTCTCATATAGAATTCTGCAGCGTGTCCTGCGTTCAGCGATATGATTTGGAAGAAGACGATGCACATTGCGTTTTTTTCGTTTCTTAAGATTTAATCAACGTTTATCATTTTGTTTACAGTGGACACCGAGCATTTTAATGATTTTGCAACTGTCCTTGGACTACGGGGAATTTTCTTTTAACATTAAACAACGTACCTTTGCAATAGTCGAAGATGCCCGTTTTTTCCTTGGATACTTGTTTGGAATTTTTGTCCCACTTGAGGCTCCAATTTGACGTTTTTTTCCTTTCTTGTTGACGATATTACCTATCGACGCTTTAGATATCACAAAACCATGACTCTCACATCGTTTTTGGATAACGGAGTATGCATATTTCTCTTCGGAAAGAGCATAAATGTAGCTTTCGAACCACTGCTTTGTTAAAAACGCCATTTTGAATAAAAACAAAACTTTCAAGCCGCAGACGATAATTTTCACTTTTAAAAACATAGTACAATTGCAATTATTTCTTTTGCAGCAAATGATTTTTTATTACCGCTTACCAAAATCGTCTAAAAAATGTGCGAACAGACTCTGTATTCATAAAACTGCATAATTTAGACAATGATTAGGATCTGTTATATATAAACGTATAGACTGTATTAGTGGATTTTAAAATAACGCATTCGATAATTTTATTCTTCGTCTCTAGGAGTCTAAATTGTGGTGGCACCAAGTTTTCTGAAGGTGTTTTTTTCTGAACTTGCCCTAAGACAATTCAAACTCTGATCTGAAAGACGTAAATCTACCTGCACGTGGGAGAATAAAGAGAACGATTGTTGAATTAAAAATATTCAATAGCCACATAAAAATTCCAACGAAAACATGTATTAAGATTTTTAGCTGACATATGAAACTATTCCAGCTACTATTTCAAAATATTTCTGAAAGTTTTACCAAAGAAAGAAGAAAAGGGATAAGGAGTGTTAGAGCCTGCTCACATAGGAGTCCGGTATCGGAAGAGTTGAAGTATTGAAATATATTTAACCAATGACAAACCTCAAAACCATTAACAACGAAATTTTTAACGCCTATGATTGCTTTATTTCCGTCTCAGCGCCATCTTTCCTTTAACGCTTCTGCTACCGGACTCCTATGTGAATAGGCTCTTAAACATACAAAGTAAACAGTAAACACCAAAAGAATAAGAGGATTTGTATGTAAACTATCGCCTCACCTAAGACTATATCTTAGTAGAAGAAAATTTTACTAGTTAATGGTGTATGTGCAAACCAGAGAAATTTGAAAATGCACGCTTAAGGATTGGCGTAGCATGGTTCTAATTAATTTTTTTTTTGGTTGGGGGGGGGGGGCATGAATTGAATTCAGTTAGGGCTCTCCTCAGCACATTGACTGTCGGACGGTGCTTAAAATATGAAATTTTATGATTTTTTTTAATTGAATAACAACAGAATTGATGTTTGAGTAGTATTCAAAAGTTATAGAATGAGAAAATAAATATAATATAAATAAATGAGAAAAAATATAGCCTCGAATTTTTGTTATGGATCTATCATTGTTAAAAACTATGTTAAAGCTAAAGACATAATTGGAATCTTCAGTTTCACAGTTTGAAAAGTGAGAAAAACCAACTTTCTTAAAACATTTCTACAATTTTCCGATTTTAACTGAACTTTTATTAACGTTTTAATTTATTTCAAGTTAAGTTGGGGGGAGGGCACGTGATCACCCGACGCTATGCCTATGCTCTTAAGATAGTAGACCACAGACAGTGTATCTCATTTCTTTTCTTTGTATACATCGAGAAAAGTGTTGCTTTCATCGTTAAGTAGGAACTGATACACTAGCAGAAAGACGTCAAGTTGAACTTTATTTTAAAATCACGTAATTCAAAGGCTGCACAGCTGTTACTCATTCAACACTACCCAGGGGTCACGTGTAGCTTAAAGTATGCTACGGACGCGAGTAACATTACCTCCCCCCCCCCTCCCGTTATTGGGAGGCAAGGGAACTCTTATTTTGTTTAACACTTGAATTCTTCCTTTTCTTTTTTAGTTCTGTTTTTAGTACTTGTTTGAATTCTTGCTTGTCTAAGGCTTGCATAAAGACCTATGTGAACTCCTATGTGAACAGGCCCCAAGTCTTAGGGCCTGTTCACATAGGAGTCCGTTGCGTAGCGTTAAGGGAAAGATGACGTTGAGACGAAAATAAACCAATCATAGGAGTTAAAAATTTCATTGCTAATCGTTTGGAGGCCTATGATTGGTTTATTTTCGCCTCAACGTCATCGTTTCCTTAACGCAACGCGACGGACTCCTATGTGAACAGGCCCTTATGAAACATTTTGGTGAAAGAATTGTGTTCCGCTTCGCCCGCTGCATTGGGGAAAATTTTTTTATTTTAAGTGATGAATCATCGAAATGATGGAATCATTTCTTAATCATAAGTTTCCAGAGCCTTGAATGTACCACAATATGTGATCTCTTGACAGTGCAGAAGGTCCCGAAACAATAGAGGTGTTAGAACACTGGAAAATGTCTGCAAGGCAAATATTAGGCGAGCTGACAACCTCCTCAGTAGTAAGGGCCTGTTCACATAGGAGTCCGTAGCGTTGCGTTAAGGAAAAGATGACGTTGAGACGAAAATAAACCAATCATAGGTGTAAAAAATTTCATTGCTAATCGTTTGGAGGCCTATGATTGGTTTATTTTCGTCTCAACATCATCTTTTCCTTAACGCAACGCAACGGACTCCTATGTGAACAGGCCCTAAATGTATTGAGACGAATTATTTATCTAGACGACTTAATTGGTCTTGTGGCATAAGACTATACTGGCCTGTATGCCCAGTTGCTCACCTCTACACCTAGAGTCAAACTCACCTCTACACCTTTATATAGTCGTTTACAGTGGATCGAAATGGAACTCGAAATCCGTAGGATCTTGAGCTCGTCTTTGACGATATCGTATCCAATTTTGACTTTGGCTTGACAAAGAAAGGTACTGTAGCGTACTGGAAATAGAGGTTATTTTTCCCGAAACCCCACAAGCTCTTGTAAAACACAGCTGCGTGTTTTCAAGGAATGTGTTGTTCGGTTCCACCAGTTTCGGAACCCGTGGGGGAATTAAAGACCGTTTCCCTCACAAACAAGCCACTAAAGCTGTCAACTTAACTTTTCGGAATGTAATAAAGTTCGGCTTCTCCAGAAGAAATGTCAGCCGATAATCTGGCGCCTCCTCCACCCTTTCTGAAAAATCCAGACATTGAGAGGAGACGCTTCATAGATTCCGCAGAGGGTAGACGTGTTTTTACTAGGCTCTTGTGTTGTTGGGCCGAAAATGGGCCCGGGAGCGCGTATCTGTAAATCTGCACCCAACTTAAGTGAATTTGTCGAAACGTCTAATGTTTAATTTTTTTCTTGTAAATAAATTGTTAAGTTTGTTTTAAAAATTTGGCTTTCGTTTTTAATTAGAACTCTGTCTTTCTTTGGTATGGATCAATAGTAGTAAAAATTCTTAAAAATGCCTCAGAGAGTTAACAGCCTTGTCGTGATGCCACAGTACAAAAGAGTTAAATAGATAACTAAAGAAAGAGGAGAGTCAGAGCGGGAGGAAAGTCCCTTTGTGTGTAAGGGTCTAGTCTGACATTCTGAACAATGTAAATTTGAATGCACTCATGAATCAAACTAATAAAATTACGTTTACGCCCAGTGTATATATATATATATATATATATATATATTAAACTGTACGAAATATCAATTATGGTATTTTGAAACTGATGGTCCATTTCATTGCATGTAAAGTTTCAATATAAGAAATACTTTAATTGTTATAATTTAATTTTCGTAGTTTACAAAGAATCGAAAAGGCCAAAATTCATACTTATAGGCATAATTAAAATTTGCGGCAATTTCAGTTTTGAGCAAATGAGAAGCAAAAATGTGTGTAAGTTGGACATCACCGTCAAAATATCATCAATCTCGGACCGTTTTTCAGTTGACAAGGGGAGCCCCGGTTGCCCAAATTGGTTTGCAGATCTGTATTGTCCGTCTGGCGCCCAGGCAATGGCTCCAGCC
The DNA here is from genome assembly GCA_907164885.2 of Dolomedes plantarius. NCBI lineage: Eukaryota > Metazoa > Arthropoda > Arachnida > Araneae > Dolomedidae > Dolomedes > Dolomedes plantarius. The sequence goes on from OU015490.1 coordinate 190,964,425, forward strand.
CAGAGATTTGGGGGAGGGGGGGGGGGAAACGTCGGCTCTTAGGGTTATATAAATATATATATATATATATACCGGGTGGCCATAATTAAACTGACAGTGCTCACAGTCTTCTGTAGCGCGATCTATTTGCGAGAATGACGCCACATTTTGTAGGAAGGTTAAACAAGACGGGGGACGAAGGATTCCGCGAAAAAATAAATTAGTTCCAAAAGTCACCGCTAGGGGAATATTTGGCGCTACGATGGACCTACGATAAATTCCTCTGTGAACCCACACCAAACAGTTACCTTTGGTGAATGTAAGGGAATTTCTGTGACTGCATGTGGTGATTTGTCATCCCCAATTCGGCAGTTCTGGGTATTCACAGTTCCATGCAGATAAAAGTGGGCCTCGTCTCCCCATAAGATTTTCCACGGCCAAGCATCATCCACCTCCATTCTGGCAAGAAAGGTGAGAGCAAAAGTCAATCGCTTATCATGGTCGGGGTACAGTAACTCCTGTACACGGCTGATCTTGTACGGATAGAAGTTGATAATCTTTCGTAAGATTTTCCATACCGTACTGTAAGGCATATCCATATTCCGAGCTAATCCACGAGCGCTAGAGGTGGCAGCAATATTGTCTGGTCCTCTGTCGACAATCGCCGTGGCAACTGTTTCGATTGTATCCTGTGGTACAGGTTTTCGTCCTCTGCCTGACTGATCCTTCAGAGAACCTGTTTTCTCAAACGTCGCAACCATTGCTTTTAGCCCATTAACTGACACAGGACCGTTATCTTTACGCATTTTTTTGTGCGTTCTACAAGCACGAAGAGCGGCTGACGCGTTGCACTGGTTGAGGTAAAAGGATTTGACCAGTAACGCACGCTCGACTAAAGAAGGAGACATTGCACATAAACTTTCAATCCGATTGATTCGAAACGTAACACATTGCCTTTTAAAACCCAAGCAGCTGGCACTGTGCCAATGGATGTAACGTGAAATTTGAATGAAGAACTTCTGCTCAGCGTACGTGATATTGCAGATCACGAGACTTTATCGGTGTTTATGTAGATTTTACGCTTTTTTAAAAGTGTTGCCATATTGCACTTGAACTAAATAAGAAAATGTGCATAAAAGGTAATTTTATTCCATATTAATTTGCATTTGTTAACACTCTATTTTCTATTACACAGCGCCAAATATTCCAATAGCGGTGACTTTTGGAACTAATTTATTTTTTCTCGGAATCCTTCGTCCCCCGTCTTGTTTAATCTTCCTACAAAATGTGGCGTCATTCTCGCAAATAGATCGCGCTACAGAACACTGTGAGCACTGTCAGTTTAATTATGGCCACCCGGTATATATATATACAGTGGCTCCCAAAACTGTTCGTACACTTACGAATTTCAATGAAATAGGGGTCTATCCATTAATTAAAATGAATATTTCAGAATGGGTATTTAATAATAAGATTTATAATCTATTCTTAACAAAACTACATGAAATATTTTGAAAACATAGTAAAAGTTTATTTTTAAGAAACCAGTAATCAAAAAGTAACAAAAACTTTATCTCACAAAAGTCATCGTACACTGAAATATTTTCGGATAAATTCATAATTAAAATTATCGTCTGGAGCTTTATTTTTATTTTTGAATTGTGGTGGCATTTAGAATATCGTTTGGCTTTAATTTTTGCTTGCCTACTCCGTAATATTCTATTTATTATTTAAAAATGGCTCGTAGTCGTAAAGAAACAACAAACAGCATTCGAAAATTGATTATTTTTCATCATAGTAGTGGTAAATCAGTTCGGAATATTGCTAAATTACTTAATTTATCCCATTCTACTGTGCAGTATGTGAAAAAACGCTTTAAAGAAGAAAATTGGATCGAAAACAAGGTAAGAAAAGGCCATCCGGCAAAGTTAACAAACGTGATCAGAGATTTATAATTAGAAAATTTGAGAAAAATTCACGTTTGAGTGCTGTAAAAGATTCTGCAGAATTCAATGAAACATTTTCTATTTCAATTTCGCATGAAAGTTTTTGACGAGTTCTCAGAACAGCTGAATTACATGGGCGTTCTGCCCATAGAAAATTTTTTGTGAGTGAGAAAACCAGAAAGTTTAGGCTTCCCTTCGCACTATCAATGATAAATAAGCCCCAAACCTATTGGAATAATGTCTTATTTACCGATGAACATTTTTGGTGCTGATGGACGTATAATTGTATGGAGAAGAAAAAAATGAGGAACTTAATCCCAAGAACTTAGTAGGAGCAGTTAAGCATGCCGGTGGAGGTATCCTTGTGTGGAGGTGCATGTCAGCATCAGGACTAGGAAATTTGCTATTTATTGATGGCATAATGAATCATGCTGTTTTTATAAATATTTTAAGAGACAATTTAAAATTATCAGCTCAAAATTTGAGTATTGGAAACAACTTTGTTTTTTATCAAGATAACGATCCTAAGCACACGGCTCTCAACGTTCGCATCTCGTGTCTCTATAACTGTCCACAAGTTTTGAAAACACCACCTCAGTCGCCAGATTTAAACCCAATAGAACATATTTGGAGAGAACTGGAGGTTCGAATACGAAAACACGACATTCACACGAAAAGCGAACTAAAAGCAATTATGATGGATGAATGGATGAACATTGATGCAAAAATTACAAAAGAACTAAAGCAATCTATTCCCAGACGTTTAAAAGCTGTTGTGGATGCTAAAGGATATCCTACTAAATATTAATTTAACGAAAAATTAGAATATTTTCTAATATGTAGAGATTTTTTGCAAGTGTACGATGACTTTTGTGGGATAAAGTTTTTGTTACTTTTGGATTATTGATTTCTTAAAAAAAAAGTTTTACTATGTTTTAAAAATATTTCATGAAGTTTTGTTAAGAATAGATTATAGATCTTATTATTAAATACCCATTCTGAAATATTCATTTTAATCAATGGATAGACCCCTATTTCATTGAAAATCGTAAGTGTACGAACACTTTTCGGAGCCACTGTATATATATATACAAAATTTCCTATGGGCAGAACGCCCATGTAATCCAGCAGTTCTGAGAACTCGTCAAAAAATTTCAGGTGAAATTGAAGTAGAAAATGTTTTATTGAATTCTGCAGAAACTTTTACAGCACTCAAATGTGAATTTTTCACAAATTTTCTAATTATAAATATCTGATCACGTTTTGTTAACTTTGCCGGACGGCTTTTTCTTACCTTGTTTTCGATCCAATTTTCTTCTTTAAAGCGTTTTTTCACGTGCTGCACAGTAGAATGGGATAAATTAAGTAATTTAGCAATATTCCGAACTGATTTACCACTACTTTGATGAAAAATAATCAATTTTCGAATGCTGTTTGCTGTTTCTTTACGACTACGAGCCATTTTTAAATAATAAATAGAATATTACGGAGTAGGCAAGCAAAAATTAAAGTCAAACGATATTTTAAATGCCACCACAATAGAAAAATAAAAATAAAGCGCCAGACGATAATTTTAATTATGAATTTATCGGAAAATATTTCAGTGTACGATGACTTTTGTGAGATAAAGTTTTTGTTACTTTTTGATTACTGGTTTCTTAAAAACAAAGTTTTACTATGTTTTCAAAATATTTCATGTAGTTTTGTTAAGAATAGATTATAGATCTTATTATTAAATACCCATTCTGAAATATTCATTTTAATCAATGGATAGACCCCTATTTCATTGAAAATCATAAGCGTACGAACACTTTTGGGAGCCACTGTATATATATAAGAAATAAACATCCTCAAATTTAAACCCATTTAGTATTAGGTCTACGATTATATAATTTTAGGCTATGAAAAAAAATACGCTGGGCCTTTTTTTTTGGGGGGGGGGGGCGGAATTGCCTCTACTGTCCCCCCCCCCCCTTGGAGCCGCCGGGCCTATACTATTCAATAACCTAACAGTTGGAAATCAACCTTCGGATGAGTTTGCAGGACTTGCTACGCAACGCCAGTCTCGAGTTTGACATTTGTCGTATGGACTGAACGTCCCGGTCAACGTAACCTTTGAGATTTCGGGTGACAAGAAGGCGTCAGTGTCAGTTGATGATACTTGAAAAAAAATAGTCTAAAACTGACTTGAAATATTAAAGAATACTTAAAAAATAGTGCCTGAGTAACAAAAATACATCTTTTAATCTTAAACGTAATTTTTTGAGTGCGAGACATTTTTCCGTATTCGCTTCGCAGGAGCCTTTATTATTTTTATTTCCATGTTTTTATTAACTCGCTTTCTAGTTTGTTTGTTCGTGTGTGTGTGTGTTTATCCGGTACAAATCTTGCAATCGATTTTTAACTAACTTCCGGATTAGCTAGACATTTGAAAATTTTAGAATAGCTCAGAACACGATGACAATGCATTATTTTAATACTTTTAGCCATCTTTATGCAGAATTGAATTTTTTTCAGTTAATTTTGTTTTGTAGACTGGTGCAGCCATCTATCGGTCGGGACGGGAACGAAAAGTCAAACGCAAGTTAACTTTGAATTAACTTCATTTTCTTTCAAGTTGATGGGATAATTCATCAAAAAATTTTAAAAAGTATTTATTAATACACAGAACTGTCAAGTTTATATGATTCAACAGAAAATTTAAAAACATGGTATATAAAAAGTTCTTTTTATCTTGTAATTATTTTCATTTATTTATGTATTAATTTAATTTAGGGGAGGTGGGGATGGGGAGGGCAATACCATAGAGCAGTGGTACTCAACCTGTGGCCCGCGGGCCGCATGGGTCCCGTCAAGCAAATATGTTGCGTCCAGAACACATTAATTTTTATTTTTTCATTATTAGAAACGTAATTAAAAAAACTGGCATTCTAAGTTCATTTATATATTTTATATTTTTATAAGTATTATAATAACGTGAACAATCATCTCTCGTTGAGATTCAACTGAAACTGTCGCTTGCGGCACTTAACTATAAACTCCATGGTCTTCGCTCTTGGCCAACAAAAAGATTTTTTAAACTTGCGCCTTCATCGAAAACACTACCGCCCTATGATGGCATGTTTGACATGTCTAAAGTTAAGTAATAAGATATTTAGATATTTATCTGTGGTAATAACGTTTATGCGGGACATTTTTATGCTTTTAATTTAAGTGCCTATTACGCGAAACAGATCAGCCTGCTTTGCCGTTTTGAACGTCTTGTTTCGTTATACAGTGATTTCCGCTTATAAGAATCACGTTTGTTATTACTGTTTTTGATTCTTATAAGCGATTGATTCTTATAACCGAAATTTAGGTTTTTGGACTGGAACACACACACCTATATATACATATATTAGATAATTTACCATAAAATACTCTTTAATTTAGATTAACTATCTTTTATTAAAATTTTTTATAGTTTTAAAAATAAAACTTAATTTTTAGACCTATAAGTAGATACACATGATTATAGTAAGAGAAGAAAAAAATACAATATTTGTTACAAGTTACAACATACCTGCTTAACAGTTTTAACATTTCAACTACAGGAAGGGAGCAAGAAAAAGTTTTCTACTGTAGTTTGACGTAATGAAGTTTTCAGAAGGCTGTTTATACCTCTTTCAATACTTATAGTCTCAGACGAAGATTTACTCGGACGGGTAAAGTTGACCCCGGGTCAAGCTAATAGGACAGTGTTGTGGTAAAGCGTTTAAGGGGAAACGATTATGTTATGTCTAATAAAGAAAGGGGTGAATTTTACGACTATATTCCATCCCATCTTATCAATCTTTCTTTAAAAAAAAGAACGAACTTCGTGCCTTTTGAGGGTTTAAGTAGGTTTTTTGGAAAAATGGAAGTAAAGCGAAGAGTGTAAACTGATTCTTAAAACCGGTGGATTGATTCTTTTAAGCGAAAATTTTAACATGGAAATAATTCATTTGTTTTTGTTTTCGCGATATTGATTGTTATAAACGGTTGATTCTTATAACCAGTGATCACTATAAGCGGTGGTTACTGTAATTTAATACCCATAATGGCGCGATTTTGGCGGCCATTTTGGTTGAAAATCGGTGTAATTTTTTTCTCATGAAAGTACATAAATCTTACATATTTTGAAAGAGCTTTGAAAACTGATAATTTTTTCTGCTTACAGTTATTCTATTACTTTAATAGTTTTAGAGATATTTTAATTCTAAAAGTAGACTCCACCGCTATCCGATATATATCCGTAAATAAAGCGTGAATCACAGACATTTCGAAGAATTACCGTTGATTCTTCGAAGAATTAATCGCATTTGTTATTATTTCTTAAAGTAAATTGGTGCATTTATTATGTTATCGTTCATTTGTATGAGCATCTCGAAGCACGAAATTTTAAATTTTATTCTAGAAAAAATTTGATTCAATTTTTTATGCAATATTTGGTTCTATATGCACTAAGGTGCACTTGATGGCGCCACGAGAGTGATACAGTATGAGCTGTATCGAGGGTGACACATACATATAATGCACAGCAATAAATAGCGCTATAGATACATAGCGTTATTTATTGCTGTACCACAAAATTTAAATACCTTTATTCGTTGTTTTTTAGTGTTTCCATTCTCTGACAATGATTGCTGAAGGGAGCGGGTCCTTAACACACCGGCTAGACGGGCGAAGCCCGGCTAGTAGTAGATAAAAGCGTATGGAAGCAATGTAACCTTGTAAGACTGTTTGATATCTTATATAGCAATCGATATATATTTTAACGTAGGATTACGTTCCTCAATTACGGTCCTCCGGAAAGAAAAATTCAGAGTCCATCCTGCGTCGCGAGTTATAATTTTAGCAGCGCGCCAAACCCAGTAGCAGTAAACAGTTAAACAGAAAAGTACCAAAATTCGTAAAAAATAAATAAAAAATAAATGAATAATAATAATAATAAAAAGAGGTAAGCAGCGATAAGTAATCCTACGTTAATAACAGGCAGTAGTTTCGTTAGAAGAGACTACCTGAAATATTTTTTTTTCTAAAAGTTTTTGTTTTATCCCTTTCTCTCCCTTCATACATCGATGCATACATCCCCCCAAAATCGATAAATGAGGTACCATTTTAAAGATTAAGATCTCCGCTTCGTGCTAACCGTTAATTTAGAAGAACACATCTTATTGTTTGTTTGAAAATCGAAGTATAAAACATCATAAACAATTTTTCTTCCCCTAGATGGCACGCACGCTAGCTTTTTTTAAATTTCACTATTACCAATTAGACTGAGATTCTAAATTTAAAAATCGTTTGCTTTTATTATCATTCTGTGATTTCATTAATGAGTTTCTTTATTGGCAACATCCGCGTACGTATATATTATTCTTTTTGCATGGGAAAAACCCATGAAGCTAAAGAAGGAGAGAAAGCTTCAATGGGGAATTCTTCGAAAAATGGACCAATTATGGTCGCTCACCGGCAGATGGCGCGACATGTCAGCAAAGGGAGGATTTTTCATTGCGTTGTATGGCCGTGCGGTTTTTAAATCATTTAAAAAAAACTTTTAAATACACACATACACACACACACACACACATACATATATATATATATATATATATAAGTATATATATATATATATATATATATATATATATATACACAGTTGGCTCTCTGTTTAACGAATTTCAAGGGACCGTGAAAAATTGTCCCTAAGTAGAGATCGCCCTTAAACAGAATTTGTGAAAAAATAACACTTCCCATAACGTAGGAGGGGCCGGGACTGGGAAATATCGTCTTTAAATAGAGATCGTCGTTAAGTAGAGCGTCGTTAAACAGAGAGCCAACTGTGTATATATATATATATATATATATATATATATATATATATATATATATATATATATATATATATATATATATATATATATATATATATATATATATATATATATATATATATATATATATATATATATATATATATATATATATGACAGGCGTTGGCTTTGTCTGCTATAAAATATCGTTTGCAGTCTTCTTGTTTTACAGTCCATGCCATCGAGGAAAGGCATATACTCAAAAAGTACTCAGCATCGTCTAAATTAAGAAGAGTTTATTTAGTTCATTTTTATATAGACCACCTCTCTAAATTTGCTCGTTTCAGTGCTCGCCATTTTCAAATTGTGGACCAGGCTAACGCATGTCCACCAGCAATGAAAAACTCCAGCGCTCTGCCAATCTCACGGCCGACTCCGCGCGCCAAACTCTCCCTGCACATGCGTAGAGCCCAATCTAGACATCTTCTCCAAGGAGAATTTTATAAGAGCTTCTCTTCGAACGCTTAACTACAGACGCGCCAAGATTATATAATGAAAATGGGAATTTCCCTTTCCCAATTCGCGCGTCTTGAAATATGACAGACAAGAGGCGAATTACGCCACGAAAATACTTTTAAATACACACATACACACACACAGACACACACACACATACATATATATATATATATATATATATATATATATATATAAGTATATATATATATATATATATATATATATATATATATATATATAAAATTCCCAAGCCCCTTTTAAATTTACACTAATCACTCTTTTCCCAACTAAGTTCTGACACCCATATATATATATATATATATATATATATATATATATATATATATATATATATATATATATATATATTTATATATATATATATATATATATATGTATATACACTGAAGTGCCACTGAATTAGGGATACAAACCAAGTAACGAGTTGGGCCTCCTCTGGCCTTGATAACGGCTGCCACACGACGAGGCATAGATTCAACAAGTTTCTGGAAACGTTCCACGGGAATGGCTTGCCAAATATTGGCTAAAGCTTTCATGCCTTGTTCCAAAACATCCCAAAGATGCTCAATAGGATTTAAGTCTGGGCTTCTAGGTGGCCAATTCATGACAGAGAAGTCAGAGAAATGCTCATCCAACCAGCCAGTAGCCAACCGGGACTTGTGAGAGGTACAGTTGTCTTGCTGGAAAACTCCATTACCGTGCGGATAACAGAACAGCATAAACGGATGGAGGTGATCACCCAGCAACTCTACGTACCGAATTGCATTGAGGGAGGTTGGTACACGCAAAAAAGATCCCAAACTGTGCCACGAAAAAACACCCCAGACCATGATTGAGCCACCATGCCCTTGTACAGTTCCAGCCAGGCATGCAGGATCCATGGCTTCATGAGCCTGACGCCATATTCTCAGCCTCCCGTCGGCGTTAAGTAGTCGGAATCGAGACTCATCACTCCATGCTACTCGTTTCCAGTCCTCTACACTCCAGTCTCTGTGGTCTCTTGCCCAGGCAAGACGTGCAGCCCGATGGCGAGTATAGAGCAATGGTATTCTCGTATGTCGACGGCTCCCGAAACCCATACGATGAAGCGATTGTTGCACAGTCCGTTTACTGACTGTACGACTGGCACCGTCATTAAACTGGGTGGTAATTTGATCTAATGTTTGGCTTCGCTGGCTACGTACAATACGCCTGAGCCGTCTCTCTCCACGCACTGTCAAGGCTAATTGTCCTTTGCAGTTTGCCCGATCGCTAGTTTTTTTCCACCATCCATGTTTTCTTGGTATACTCTTGACACTGTCGACCTTGAAAATCCTAGCTGTCTGACGATTTCGGAAATCGAATGGGCCATGCGTCGCGCACCTACGATTTGTCTGCGATCGAAGGCGTCTAAATCAGGCAGTTTACCCATACTGGCAA
>OU015490.1:191717025-191747025 GCA_907164885.2 Dolomedes plantarius
TACACAAGATTCGATTCACAAGAATCGAACTTTCTGAATTAATGAATTAAAGAAGCTGCTTCAGATATGCTAATTTCGGCATACGCGCTTAGTTATAATACCCACGCAGCGTCATTAAAAAAGAGGGGAGGTTGTAAGGTTGAAAAGGTGTTATCTGCGCTAGTGCTTAGCGGGCCAGAAGTTTACATGGCAGTACTGCTGGTTTGAACTTACTGTTCGGTGAGTATAAAATATATTGTTCTTGAAAGCTGTGTTTATACATTCCGCTACAAGTAGTACGCATGTTATTTGCTGTAAAGCCAATTATATGTGCAACGACTTCAATGAACATTGTTCATGTATAAACTGTGTTTGTATATAATTCAAATAGAGTGCCACTTCAATTATATACACCCAAGTCTGGGTAGAAGTGAGCAGAGATTCTCTATAAACCTTACTGAATTATGGACAGCTTTAACCAATATTTGGCAAGCCATTCCCGTGGAACGTTTCCAGAAACTTGTTGAATCTATGCTTCGTCGTGTGGCAGCCGTTATCAATGCCAGAGGAGGCCCAACTCGTTACTAGGTAGGTATCCCTAAATGAATTTCACTTCAGTATATATATATATATATATATATATATATATATATATATACAGGGTGAATCTGAACAAGTGGGCAAATATTTGCGGGTAATAGAACGCAGCTATACTAGCAATATTCGTCATAGAATGTATGGTCGGAACGCAAGCGGTGAGAAGTTAAAAGTAATTTTCCACTGTCACATTTAAAGAATTAACACAAGAATGAGAGTACATACTGAAGAAAGCATTTATTAACAGGAATGTAATTGATTTACATGGTCACAGAAATTGCTCAAGAGACCTTCCGCCAGCTGTAATGCAGGCTTCACAGCTGCTGGATAGGGACTGACGCACTTTTGCGAAGATACGAGGCATTTCCTGAATATCGCCGGCAACAACGGTGATCCTGGCGACTATTTCCATATTGGTTCAATGGTGTATTCGTAGATTAGGCTTTTTATATGTCCGCACAGGAAAAGCCAGCAGTCCTTCCAGCAGGACTTTTGCCTGTACGTTCTATGGTTAAATCTGGCTTTAGGTACTTAATAAACACGAGGGTCGTATAAACACGTTAATTTGTTTATTCCGAAGAATCTCGGTAGGTCTATCTCTACCATTCTTATTTTTAATTGTGTTTGTGAGATATAGAACTAAATCTAACGGAAATTGTTTATTTCGCGCTGTTGAGTGACCCTATTTTTTATTGGGTTCAATAGTAATTTTTTGAAGTGTATTTTTCTATTCTAAATATTATGATTTTCAACATTTGGCAATGATGTGTTGAGTATAATGTGTTTATTAGTACATTTGTTTACTATCCAGCTGTTATGTTTTGACGAGTACCAGCTAGTCATTTTATACTATGCTAATTAGTACAAAACGTGTTAATTTTTTCCTAAAGGGGGCAGGATATCTTTTACGGTGCATCAGTACACTTCGCAGATCTTCAAACTTCAGTGTTTTTCTAATCGCATATTAGTAAATGAATATTTTTTAATACTGTCAACTTTTTAATACATAATATCTTTATATGCTATGCTGGGCTTTTCTTTCTTATTATTTTATGTTAATTTTTCAAAAAAAATATTACCTTTGTAGCTACAGATGTTAACCATTTGATGCCATCTAAAATAATACTCACTGGAAAAATATTTTTAAATAATTCTGCGCTCATTATTTAAACGCCTCACTTCAAATGCAAAAAGCAGAATTCAAAAACATTCATTTAGTAATCTTTGATTAGCAATAATGACAAGGAAATTTTGCCACATCTTCATTGGTACAGCTAGGTTTCCGACGTTGAGAGATGCCCCGCAAGTGTTCTTCTCTATGATTTTTATGGGAACATTTATGTGCTAATACATTTTATGCATTATAGTGTTAACTACATCTATATAGGTCTACATTTTAACAAACTTGTTTGTTATATCTTTTATAGTTTACATCATTTTAGAGGTCTTTCAAAATGGCATGTCTTCAAAAGATGGTATTGATTACGTTACAAGAAATAGCCTCCCGTCTTGATGCAGAATGCAGCAGGTTTTGTCCCCACATGCCTCGCCCTGAAAATCATCGTCAAGGAAAAATCAGTGGATTTCGTCCTGTCGAACCTAGCCAGGGTTGAGTGCAACTGCAATTTTAGAGGCGTCTGCAAGCGCACCGTCATAGCGAAATGTGAAGCAGGAAGACTGCGCTTTATAGACTTGAAACGATTTTACGACTTGTGCAGCAGTTCTGGAATTAAAGTTCCACTTCCACGAGACTTCTTCGAAAAATGGAACACATTTGTGAATGAACTATATTTAAGTTTAGGAATTCCCCTGTAAAATATATCCTTTTTTCTTTCGGCTTCTTGTACATAAACGGTTAATAATATTTTTATGTGAAAATGAGAATATTTTTGTTTCCATTTTGCATGTTTTTTTCATACTTATTTTCATTTTCAATACCGTAACCATGCAAACATGGATCAAGTCGTTAAATAATGGTTTACATATGATTCTTCATTTATAATGGCATAAAATGAATAAGAATAAAACAGTATTTTTCTTTTATATAATTTTTTGAGAATGTAAAATTTGTTATTTAAACATCTGTCTATAAAATATTTTTTTAAGAATAAGTGAGAGATGGCATCAAGAAATAGAAAAAAAATGTCCTCCAATAACAGGTAATGAGAATTTTTAGTTTAAAAAGGGAGCCATGGTATTTTATAGGCATTTTCATGTCCAAGCATCCTGCGAATTGTAATCAATTGAGAGAATATCGAAATTTACTTCAAATATATTGCAGTGCACAAAAGCTATGATCTTGCCAAATTTGTGAAGTATAGTACATATCATGATCTTTGATAAAATGCTATTTTTAAGAAGGAAAATCTTTCATGAATTTCTTATATTTTATCAATTGCACGTAGTTATTTCTTTTCCACAGCTTTCTTTAAACAACTATGCCAAAAAAAAATTAAAAATTCAACATTATTTTTTTCGACAACTTTGGAGAACTTATATCAACGATGTTGCGTTTCAAGGAAGAGCAAATTCATACAAGAGAAATAATGTCATTGTTTGAAAAATAATCACACAAGGGATTTTTTTATAACGTTAGCACTAATATTCAAATTATATAAATCATTGAAATAAGTTGTTACATAATCTTCTTTCATCAGACAAAAATGATATGTTTGACAGTCAGTTAAAAGACGTTTTGATGCTGGATTTATATAAATGTTTTTCGAAGGAAAAATTTGGCTTAAACCCCTCATATTTTCTTCGACCATATCTATAATACGCATTTATAGCTTCCGTGAAAAATTTGCAAGCTATGTTGAAGTTGCTGTGTATTGGCCGAATAGAAATCTTTCGGCTCAATGTTAACCTAAGAAGAAATTTTTCCAATGATTGTCAACTTGGAAATTAATAATTTTTATTTTAGTTCTACATTGTAATATATAAAGAAAATCTTTACTCGGATATCTTGTTCTATCTTTGAAGGAATCGGAAATCATAATATTTAATTTGAATTATTTGGGGGAAAATATGGCATACTGTGTTTAAAAGGCAAATAATTTCCTTTGGCTGTCATAATTTTTAAAAGGAATAAGACAGAAGAATATAAACTTCTCTTTTAATTAGGAATACAATTTAAAAGAAACCTTGAAATCCATTTCGACTATCCTTGTAAAAATTGTCTACATAGGTTAAGGTTCAGCTGAGTGAATCCAATAGGGCAACTAAAAAGCAGTCTTAACAGAACGTGTTTAATAATTTTATACACTATTTGAGAGAAAAGTTATTTTTAAAAAATGTTAGCACATGTTGTCCACAACATTGTTCTCCACAGCATACAATTTTATAAAAAATTGTATGGAAGTTTTAGTATACGATCATATTGTGACTGCAATGGCTGTTTTACACTTTTATAACTTAGATTACCTATGTCTACCTGAATTAAATAATCAGAGATTTTTTACCAGGTTAACTAATGTTCCATCTTCTCATAGTCTAACATGCCACCTAGAATCAGAAGAAATGTCACGTTTCTTTAGAAAGATTTCAGTTACGTTTTACTATGAAAACGAACGAGATGACAAAAGCAAATATAAAACATGTACAGAATGAAGACCTGACACTAAGGAATGAGGGGGGGGGGGAGAGGAGTAAGGGACAACAGAGTTTTAAATTTTTCTTATTTTATATTCTAGCAGTCGAATGATAAATTTTTCTTTCTCTCTTATGTGTCTATGCACAAAGATGACAGTAGATTGAAAGACACTTGAATAATTTAAAATTTCTTTTAAAAATTTTAATATAAAAATTAAAGTATATTTATATTATGTTACATTTGCCGTACTGATAGCCATGTTTTTTCTCTATGGAACTATGAAAATGTATCAAAATAATTTATTTGTATAATTAACATTTTTTGGTACAATTTAAAATAACATTAAAAGGAAAAAAAACACTTTCACAGAAATTGTAACCCAAGAGAAATTTTTTTAGAATAATTTCTCAAATAGTAGTTTTACTTAAGTTACAGAAGTGCAGAAAGGTACATGTAGACAATATCTCATAATTATACTGTACCTGGAAATGCATCTGACGTAGAAATGTGTGATTTGTGTCATCTGGTTCTAAATTCTTTACACATCTTAAATATTTATGTATTCCGGTGTATGTCCACTCTACAGGTCCATTAATTCTATTCACATTTAAAAGGGTGAAGAGGAATAATCAAATGACATTTAGGGTTTTGTGACAAGTGACAGTTCCTACTGTTTAGGACGTTTCCCTATAACATATAACAACAGACAGCTTTTCAGTACCTCATCCATCAGTGGTATCAATCGATTCGTTCTGCTTTTGTTCGTAGACAGGTGTGAACACGTTATCACTGTCTTTGAAAGGGGAAATTTAAACAACTATATTCTCTGCGTTATCAAACTTATCCAAGAACCTATTTCAAATATTCTTTGTTCAGAGATGAATGGGAATATGGAACATGCTGGGAGGCAGCACCCTAATAACAGTCCAAAAAGACAGCATGAGAAAATCTAAATATTTTAACTCGGGTTAGAAATTTAGTGTTTTATAAATAAATTTCGCTGGCCAGACTGACCCAACCAACAAAATATATGGCGGTGCAGTAGATTAGACATGCATTTTTTAATTTTTTATTTTTAGCCACAAAAAGCAAAAAAAATATCCGTTTTCCACATACCTCAATCTTTTACAGCTTACATTTCAAATCCAGTTTTCATTTGCAGAAATAAAATTATAAAAGCAATAAATATATATAGAGCGATCCAAGCTTTAGAAACTTGAGAATTTATTTAATGGTTGATTTCACAGAAGGTGGTGCCAGCGGATAGTATGAAATCCGCGTAATAAAAACAATACCTTTAAAAGGTGCTCATATCTACAAATTTACTTAAAGAGAATAGATTAAGATTTGAGAATAGTTTAGTGATGAATATATATATATATATATATATATATATATATATATATATATATATATATGTGTGTGTGTGTGTGTGTGTGTATATCTACAGTGAAACTACTCTAAGGTGGCCAGTCAAGGATCCCAAAAATGGTGGCCGTTTTGAGGGGTGGCTGCCAAACGGGAGTGGATTTTTGTTTGAATGGCAGGAATGGTTAAAGTAAAAGTGGCCTTTTTGAGGGGTGGCCGATTAGGGAAGTTTATATATATATCTATATATATAAAGGATTTTGTCCAGTCACTAGTTGATAATTAGATGTAAAATTACTTATTTGTAGGTAGCTGAATACCCGTGCTTCGCTACAGAGTACATTCAAATGAAATACATCGGTCAATGTATGCAATTAATGCCAATATATATATATATATATATATATATATATATATATATATATATATATATATATATATATATCGAAAAGGATATTTTTATAGACAAAATAATGTAGAAGAAAATAATCAAATTAAATACAACGGTCAATGTATACATTTAGTTTGTATGTTCAATGCCCATAAAACATACTAATTTGAGTTAAATTCTTAAAACACTGCCATCTCAATAAGTCTAGTGGTTAAGTTTTATCTTTTAGCGTATTTTAATATTTTTTTGTCAATTTATTCCGTTGCTATGCACATGACGCAAAATTAATTTAAAGTATCACATACATAAAAGTATTCCGGATCAGCATTTAATAAATTAAATTCTAAAAGTTAATCATTAAAATTTTACAAAAAATCAGAAAATGGAGCTAAAGTCTCAAAAACGATTTTATTTTAAGTATTCCATTTTTCAAAAAGATTAAAATTTATTGAAAACAACAGACATGTCCAACGTATGACCCCGGACATTTAGTAATGCTGCCCCACAAGATCCTAAACATTAAAAGACCTATCTTCCCAGAAGAGAATACTACTCGCTTCACAATCACGCTTTATTCATGTCATCGATGTTTGGGACTACGTACATTTGCAAACAATTATTTTCAAATATGAAGTACACGAAGAGTATAATTACATAAAAAAAATTCTGATGACCATCTCTAAAATTCCTAAGAATTGCAACCATTTTTATGACATTACTACATTAATTTTGCAAAAACAAGATGAAATATGCCTCTAATTTCATGTGTACGTTGCCTCTACATTTAAATGTTATAATATTTTTTTGTAATTAAAGGAAGCTTTGTTACTTATTTATGTTAAGTATATAATATATTTTATGTGTGGTCCACGTTAAGTATGTCATATTATTGTATATGTGGCTAAGTAGTTCCTCTTCTCTCAATGAGACCAATTCAAGTAAAAATTTTCGACATTGTTTACTGCCTTTCACGTGAGGTCGTGAAAAAGTAAAATATTGCAATCTTATCTGCCTATCGATAAAGTTGCTCTGCTTAACCTATGATAAGTTTGCATTAGTGCGAACAGGTAGGTTCCTTCTCTGATTGGTCAAGCTGTGCACAATGAATTGGACGTGTGGACCGACTTAGGGGGACACAGAAGGGAACCCCTTATCTCACAGCTGAAAGGACCAGTATAGCGTTAGCCCACCTGAAGTGCTGTGCCTCAACGCATTTCTTGAAAGGTAAAAAATCTTCGATAAGTTGTATAGCTTGAATTTTTGTGGAAAATTGCAGTCCTTTGCAGCATTTAATTTGCTAATCCAGTACATTTTATACCAGATTGTTTATAAGGTAAGCGATTTAAGTTTTTCAAACTTTAATTTTTAATATATATATATATATATATATTTATGTATCTATATTTTAAGTATAATCTAATGTCGTCTAGGTTAGGTTAAGTTAATAGGTATCCTTACACGCACAGTAAATCTAACGCAAGTCAAAGTATACTTCAGCTCAAATGTATTACGTCTTTCAAAGTAGCGGAAAATTTTATTGATAATTTTAAAATTGTATTTATGGTTTATGCTCTAAGGTCATTAAGTCTAAAAAAAATTAAATGCGTATCTTAACGCGATATATACCTTTAAGTATATATATGACATTGCTGTATATTTTAATTATTTTAAATCACTACTTCATATTCCGTTACAGAAGGAACAATATATTAAATGAATATGCCCGTTCAAGGGAATAAAATCTTTTTTGCAAACATTAAAATAACATAACAAGGTACACACGACCATTTATAATAAGTTTATAAATGAAAAATTTGAATAAAATTATATAAAAAATATATAAATGTTTGAGTATATATCCAATAATATCCTGACAAATACATGATCTATAACTTTTAAAAATAATAAACTTCTCTAAAACTTTATTTTAGGATCAGTTTTCTTTCGAAAAATGGTTCCTCCTCGTGGCAAAGACCCCTCTACGAGTGACGTCGAAAATATGGTGTTGGGTTATTTTCGGGATTTTGGCGCCCGACTCGATGCAGACTGTAAGAGATTCTGCCCGCACATGCCTCGTCTCAAGATCCAAATAGATGGCAATACAGTTGATTTCGTGCTGACAAACCTGGAGCGTGTTGAGTGCAGATGCAACTTTAAAAGTGTGTGCAAGTCAACAGTGGTAATGAAATGTGAAGAAGGAAGAGGACGTTTGGCGGAAGTGAAATCATTCTATAGATTCTATAACAAAACTTACGGAAAACAGCTTTCCATGCCAACAGACTTCAACGAGAAATATGACACATTTGTGTCTGAACTGTACTTTCGACTAGGAATAGACTTGTAATGTCTTAGTTTGTAACTATTGTAATTTCAGCTCAAAGAAGTATAAAATGAGTCAACTGGAAATATAGTTGACTTCAGGCTCACAAACCTGGAGCTAGTTGAGTGCAGATGCAACTTTAAAAGTGAGTGCAAATTCAGAGTGGTTATGAAATGAAGAAGGAAGAGCACGTTTGGCGGAAGTGAAATTATTCTGTAGATTTTATAACAAAACTTACAGAGAACAGCTTTCCACGCCAAAAGACTTCAATGAGAAATATGACACATTTGTGTCTGAAGTATACTTTTGACTAGGAATATACTTGTAATGGCCTAGTTTGTGACTACTGTAACTTCAACTCGAAGAAGTATAAATGGAGTCAACTGGAAATACAGTTGACTTCGTGCTGGCAAACCTGGAGCGAGTTGAGTGCAGATGCAACTTTAAAAGTGTGTGCAAATCAACAGTGGTTATGAAATGTGAAGAAGGAAGAGGACGTTTGACGGAAGTGAAATTATTCTATAGATTCTATAACAAACTTACGGAAAATAGATTTCTACGCCAAAAGACTTCAACGAGAAATAGGACACATTTGTGTCTGTACTGTACTTTTTAATATACACTACTAATATGTATTGTTTTCGGTCGACACTACGGGAACAAAGACAAAATCAAGAATGCCGATTCCGAAGTGCACACATATACAGGCCTTCCGATCTCTTTGTTTTCTCCGCTCGATAGGTCCATGTGAAAAGTTACAGAAAACAACTAAAAGATATTAAGACCTAAAAATATTGTCTCCCTGCACTATTACCTCAAAATTAGTAAATGTCCTGTTTTCAGGAAAAAATAAAGGGTGACGTTACTAATGCATGACTATATTTACCACCCAAAGAGCACGTGCTTGGACATACGCTGGTCACGCTGGTTAGGATCCTGATTGGTCAAGCAGTGTACTAAAGCTCCAATAGTAGAACTTTTGGGTGGAGGATTTGTAGTGGTGTACCATGCTAAATTGACCACTAAATCATACAGTTTTGGTGTGCGACAGATACGAGCAACAGTGCAGTTTGTCAGTGAGGAGATTTTAGGAAAAGCTTTATATTTCAACCTGCATTTGGAAAAGGTTTATTGCCTCCTTACCGAAGATATTATTTCGCTGTTTGGGATATAAGGTCAGTTTTATTCTTTTTACATTGAATTTAATATTTTATTATTGCCCATGGCTGAAAATATTATTTCGGGTAATATTCTTTTGTTCGAGAACCTGTTGCAGACATAAGTGTGTTTAATACAAATATATTCTCTTTCGCAAATGTATATACAAATCCATTTTTAATGCATATAAGGCAACAAAATATAAAGATGTATCAAAGAATGTTTATTGTGGTTAGCAAAAATAACTAGGAATGTGAAAATAAGTACGTTTGGGTCCTTTTTCCGTTTCTTTACACATTTTGATAATACAGATCACAAAATATCTGCCGCTGCAAAGCGAAGTATATAATATAAATTTTATATCAAGAAAAACTGATAAAGATTCGAAGAAAATAATCATATCTTTAATCATAATGCACAATACAGCTTGTTAGATGTTAAATTTTTAATTCTAATTTATGTAGACATAAAAACATTGTTTTTTTTTATATAATTGTAGATGGTATGCATCTTTTCCGATTAATACAAAGAAAATTTTATCAAATGAAACAAATTATTTGATTTAAGTTGACTCACGACCCTTAAGTCGAAGAAATAAGGCATATTTTCATAGTTTCTGACTCTTTGTAAATATTTCAATTTACTCCCAATTTTTCCAAATTTTATGTTTATGATAAATTGATATATTTATTTTAATAAACAAATTTTCAACTCTCAAATTAATTTTAAATAATTTTTTTAAATGCTTTAGATATACCTTAATTTTAAGTATTTTTATTGTATACTGGCTTGCTCGCTAAACTATGAAATTAATTTTACACTTAAATGTATAATTCCTGTTTTATATTTAAAATAATAATTCGAAATACAATTGAACATAAAACATTCAACATTAAAATATTTTTTCAATTTTTAAAACTGCTCAAAATATACTTAAAATTTTCTTAAATTTTTGCCTTAATTTATCCCTGAAAAACAACAAAATGTGCAGTGATTGCAATAATTCTAGTTCAGACGCAATAAAATAACATGATTTTGCAGTGATAAAAATTTCATGGAATTATGTTTCACAGTTTTTGAGATATCAGTTGCGAAATGATGCAACATTACATTTTGAGAAAAATGAGTTAAAATTTTTCTTACCATAAACTTGATCAGTAATTAAATATTTAGAATATCAATATCTCCGGAACTAAGCGGATTATGTTCATGCGGTTTGCTTTATTTTGTTCAGAAATGATCAGGCTTTAACATATATTTTTTTTCAAAAAAATCGTATGTTTTAAAGATTTAAGGGTAGTGAGTCCACTTGAATTTTAATATTTGAACTAAAAATATTCCGTTTGATAAGTTTGTTTTTGTGATTTTATCAAATTTTATTATTTAATGTTATATGTAACTAGAAATATGTATATATATACATACGGATCTACACACATTTTAAGTGTGCATCATAATGTGGCTCTTTCTTTAGCTGACATACTTGTATACTAAAGGTAATAATAGAAAAAAAATTAAATTATTTTAAAAGAATAAGACCATTATGTATAGCTGGTATATGTTTCTAACATAAAATTCATCTCTATACCTAAAAAAAGCCATTAAAAGGATAACTTGATGACTTTTATCAAATTTTAAAATGAGTTTTCAGATACTTTTTCTAGAGTCTACAAATGCAGACATCATGTTTGTTTAAAATTCATATCTGAAAATATTTTTAATATAATAATTTTAATATAAGTTTTGGTTTAATTGACAGTAAATATCTTCACCGTAGTTATTTACATTTATATATATATATATATATATATATATATTTACAGGTCGTTCGCAGTTTATGGAAACAATTTTGTAATTTATATTGGGTTTTGAGATAAAATTTGGCAACTTCAGAATAATCGTCTGCTATTGTTTTGTTTTATTGTAATGTAAAGTAATAGATTTATTATAAAAATGGTTCCTAAAATTGATAGATGGTTCGAATGTTACGTAACTGCGCTTTCCGAGGAGATATATTTGTATCAACAAATTGTAAAGTGGTGTAAACATCGTGGTATTTCAAAAAAAGTATTTATAATTTATAAAATTTGAAAGAAAAAAAAGTCTAACTGAAAGTAAAAATTAAATCATGACCGTGAAAAATCATCTTCAGATTGTTCGAACGCAGGTAAATATCAAGAAAGGGAAGTCTCTGATCCTAAAAGAAAATCCGCCAACTCGAAGACCCATTCTTCGAAACTAAGAATGTCTTCTGGCACTGTAAGTAAAATAATTCATAAAGTTTTGAAGTTAAACTAGACGTTTAAAACCATAGTGAATCTGCTTTTGCCAAAGCATAATGTTGAAAGAAAAACAAATTATAGAAAACTGTATGAAAAACACCTAGATGCTGAAAAATGGAATTTTGTGGTAACACTCGATGCAGCATGAGTGTATTAAAGTGGGTGTAATAAAAAAAGATCAATTTTCTATTGCTCAACTTACGGGAATGACTGTACGAAATGACTTTGTCAGCGTACAGTAAAGTTCCCAAAGGAATTCATGATAGTTGCAGGATTTTATTACAACGCAAATTAAAAATAAAAAAAGTCTCACGTAAAGCCAAATTTAAACCCCTCTACTAACAGCAGTATATTTTAGAACCAATTTTTGAGAAGAAATTGCAGCTTTGTATGATAAGGACATTGATAAAGTTGAGCTTCATATGAACAAAGCTCCTATTCAGACGTCTATATCAAGAGCCTCTTATTTAGCAAAGAAATAATCAGAAACAGGAATAAAGTGTATCCATTTAATGAAATACCTGCAAAATCACCTGACGCTTCTCCAGGGAAGTTTTGCGCTTTCAGTTTATTAAAACAAGCCTTAGGAAAACGGCATCCAAAAACACTGAACGGACTTTGGAAAACGGTCCAAGAGGAATGGGGTAAAATTGACACGACAGTAGTAAGAAAAAGTTTAATTTCATGGAAATTTCGAGCTAGAGCTATTGTCAAGAAGCTAGAGCTATTGTTCATGGCTATCAGATAGCAAATCACTGCAAAAATACGGCATTTATACATAAAACTTAACTATGAAAATCGTTTCCAAAAAATGCGAACGACCTTTTGTATGTATGTATGTATGTATAGTGTGCAATTGAAATACTTTACAAGTCATTTTACACCATCTTAAATATAAATTAAATACTGGAGGGATTCATTTACTGATTTAGTGTTGTCTGGAATGGAGTAAAGAATGTAATATAAATTAAAAACTTTGGTGACAACGCAATTAAACTTTTTTACATAGTTCAAAAGTGAAATATACCCCTTTTTTCTCCTCGGGGACGAAAAATTCAGTAAAAATTTAGTAGTGGTTATAAATTTTTATATAAGGGTACTGTCGAGGTTGCTCACCTCCCCCCCCTTTTTTTGATGAAAAATAACGAAAGCATTATTTTTAAAGTTTTTCGAATATTGCTATGAAGCTTTGAAACGATCCGATAATTATCGATAATTGGATTTTTCTTTGATATGGGCGTTTTATTTTTCCCTGAAGAATTAATCAAGATTTTGGAATATTTATTCCCACTGCTTTAAAGATACCCTTGTACGTATGATAGAAATAACAAACATTGAATACTCAGTAATATCTATATATCTAAGCCGATTCTTTGGGCAGTCCGTGAGAGAAAACTACTGCATCAGTTTACTTTATTTTGGTCTTAAACACAAGGATTTTATCTATACATGTGTCAAATTTGGTTTATGTAACCACAATCTCTATTAATTATTGATAATTAACAATTAAAAATTGCTTTCTGCGCATGCTCAGTGACATGTTTAGATCTGGCTTTAGACAATCACTAATCACGAGGCTGCATAAACACATTAATTTGCTTCTGCGCATGCTCAGTGACACGTTTAATGATAAAACGTACATGGGCCTTCCGGAAGGACGCATCTTCCCGGGTTTATAGAGGGTCTCCCGTCCTTCTGACACGACGGACGGTACTTCCACGAGAAGTTGCACAAAATTTTAAGCTAACGGGAAAATAAAATCCAAGACTTTTAATTTCAACATATTTTTACGAAACTTTGAAAATTTGGAAGTTTGCTTCCTAAAAAGAAACGCGTCTAGCTTGTAAAACCCACTTGATATATATATATATATATATATATATATATATATATATATGTATAATTACACACACAAAAGTTGTTCTTTGAACCCACTTCTCCGAGTTCAAATCGACTGCACAGTGGAACTGGCTTTTGGTGAGTCGTACAACCTATGTGGGAAAGTGGGTTCTAGAACCCAGATCCTAAGCGGGTTGATTTACCCGCCACCAACCCACTAAAATTGGTTATACGACTCACTTTAGAGTGTGTCGAAAAATCACACCAACATGAGTAGACAAACTCCTCTTTCGAGTTCAATATCTCACTATATTTTGGGTTATAAAACCCAGGACTAACGAGTTCTTTTAAGTAAATGAGTTTACGCTATAGTACTCGAAATGTTGCCAATTCAAACCCATCCCGTCTTTAAATTAAGCGATTTTATGCTAGTAATTCATTATTCATTGTTTTGTGTATATATTATCTCTATTCCCTCATGAGGGAATAGAGATAATATATAAGTATGTGCACATATAGAGATAAGTATGTGCACATACTTTCTCGTGGGAGAAAAAAAAATTGCACTATACACCCATATTTGGAATATAATTTGTATTAAAATTTAAGGATTTTTTTAAAGTTTAAGTCTCATAAAAACAAAGCTAAAGAATTGATAAAATCTTGCAAACTTATATCATAAGTGATGAAAGGCTGCCTAAAAGTTATAAGGATATCAGATATTTAAAATGCTAATCAAGCATCCATTATATTTTTGTAAATCAGTTTCATTCACAGGAGTAACTGAGAAGAAAAAGAAGCTCCAAATAAAACTAAAAATACAAAAAATAAGCTGAGATTTAGTTGGGTGCTTCTATATACCAGTAAAATAAAATTTACAGGAAACTTATGAATATTGTAATGTATAGAACCTTAAAATTTTGTAGGTCAAAACGTTTTCCTTTACATCTTTTAGTTTCTTTAAACTGAAACACAAATATTTTATCAAGAAAGTTTCAGATCTTAGCTTTAACCCCAAAAATATATTCACAAGATAATTTTTTTAAACTGAAACAAAATATTAATTACATTGATTTTTGAATATATATTTGTAATTGGTATACCATGATCCCCACACAACTAATTTAGAAACAATTACAATATCTCAAATTGTAACATTTTAGATTCTGAGGAAATATAGATAATCATTTTCTAACACACAAGTTTTTTTAAAGGTATATTCGACCAAATGCTCGATTAATACTTACATGGTTTGTAAACTTCTTAATTATATGTTAATATACTTACCCAGTTGCTCTAAACAAAACATCTCCAAGCTCATGGTTTGAAAATTTTATAAAGTACTAATATATTTGCTATAAATATACTTTTCTACTTAGAAATTAAATAATTCATGCATAATGCATTCACAATTCCTGCTAAATCAGTTGACTTCAATTGAACACTTTAATGAAAAAGCATGCGAACTCCCATTTAAATCAAAAAACATACCAGCAAACAAAATTACAAATACAGAGAAATTTTATTTACAAATATATATGCAAATTTTTCTGTGTAACCCTAGGCTCAATTTCACATCATTAGAATATTAACATTAACCAATGCATTTCAAATCAAAGCGTGAATTAACATATATCATATCCTAAATCTTGGGCTGTAAAGATTTAGTTTTGTTCAGTTATTTTGGCTGCAATGGAGGATTATTCACCTGAAATATAAAATAAAATCCATAAATGTTATGCATTTCAGTATCAAAGTTGATTCTAATTTTCATGTAATTAAACTTTTGAAGTGCGCACTAATAGGATCTATATTAATGGATATTGTTTGGGTCAATTTTTACTGAAATATTTAAAAAAACAACACATTAGGATTTTAAACATTGAAATATCACCCAGAAAGAAATTGCCTTTTGTCATTACCTTTCTATAACAAAATTTATATATTTACATACAGTAAGCATGAGAACTTAGGTTTTTATTTCTACTGTCACAAATAACAATTAAATTGAAAGAAAATATACCAGATAAGGTTAGACTCATTGATATAGATGGTTTCATTAGTAAAAGTTTTAAATATGGAATCTGTGCTCACCTTAGAAACTAAGTAAAGAAATGGCCAGTTGAATCATCCGTCGGCATCCTGGTAAGGCTTTGTCCTGAAAACTATGTACTCAAAAATCCTGGCACACTATAAGCTGTGTGTTATGTTGCTACAATTGAAAACACGTGCGGGCTGCTTGGGCGGGAAAAAAAATACCGAACGGGAAATGACCATTTCCTGTCAGGTCTTTGGCGAGCAGATGTGAAATACTTTTCAGTTCAGGAGCTTTAGGAAGTATAATGACAACTACAAACAATAGGCCGAACCCTGCATTGTAAAATATTTTTTCCCATGGATTTGGGATGTTTAATGATTCTTTTAGAACAGACTCAAGTGATAGAATAAGAACTTCAGAGACAATCACGATTTTCTAACTGTGCGAGCTGATAAACTAATTATTATCAGAGTTGTAAAATGCAGATTAAATAAAAACCCGAGAAATCATTTTAGACTGTTATTAACCACAAACGTAAAAATAAACCCACAAATAAATTTTACACAATTTTTAATAAGTAGTGCTCCATAATAAGTGTGACTTCATTTATTTTTAACTATTATTATCAATAGTATTTGTTTCAACGAGGGCGAATCGTAACCTATTAAGCAAACCATTCGAAAATTAAGGAGAAAATATGAAAACGCAAACCTGCGAATCCAAGTCTTTTATCTTTGGACCTGTAAGTGTGCACACATATCGAGACGTACCAAATTAATAACATACACTCAAGAACATTAGTATCTTTTCTTTAAAAAAATGTTACTCATGATACAAAATTTCTTTGGAACATATAATTCCTTTGTGCTTTTATGACATTATTAATTTTTTTTAAAGCTATTTCTCTAATATTAAATGAAATTCTCTATTATTAAATTTCTCTATTATTAAATGAAAATATTTCTACTCAAAGGTAAAATTTTCTATCTTGAGAACTAAAAATTATAAATAAAATATTGATTTGGAATACGATACGAGAATTTTTGTTATTCTCGCTAAAAAATTAAGACATTGTATACCAAAAATTAACTTCATTTCCAATAAAATATAGTGGATAAATTTTAAGTAATGCTAAAAATTTTCATTCCAAATGAACTCCATTTCAACCTTTCAAGTTGCATAATATTTACTTTTTAATACCTGGATATGGTTCTCCAATTCAATAAACTCACTATAAAAGACTTACGACATGTGCGTTATTTAACACACTTGTTTCGATAACCCAGTAACAAAAACTCAGTAGTATTTTAACTCACTTACATCCGCGTTCAAAAACACTGATAGTGGTTTGTTTAACTCACGTCTCACAATAACCTACACGAAGTGGGTTGCAGAACCCACTTATTCCGGCGACTGAGCGACTTTTTTTTCTCTCTCTCGCTCTCTCTCTCTCTCTATATATATATATAAACACTGAAGTAGCACTGAATTAGGGATAGCAAAGCCTATGCAAATTATGTAGCGCTGCACATCATGTATGCGCAAGTGAGGGCGCTGTGGTAACTGCATATATAGCGAGTACTGTGGTTGTTCTGAATTAGATGTTGGAATTGCCAGTATCGGTAAACTGCCTGATTTAGACGCCTTCGATCGCGGACAAATCGTAGGTCCGTAACGCATGGGCCATTCAATTTCCGAAATCGTCAGACAGCTAGGATTTTCAAGGTCGACAGTGTCAAGAGTATACCAAGAATACATGGATGGTGGAAAAAAAACTAGCGATCGGGCAAACTGCAAAGGAAAATTAGCCTTGACAGTGCGTGGTGAGAGACGGCTCAGGCGTATTGTACGTAGCCAGCGAAGCCAAACATTAGCTCAAATTACCACCCAGCTTAATGACGGTGCCAGTCGTACAGTCAGTAAACGGATTGTGCAACGCTCGCTTCACCGTATGGGTTTCGGGAGCTGTCGACCTATGAGAGTACCATTGCTGTATACTCGCCATTGGGCTGCACGTCTTGCCTGGGCAAGAGAGCACAGAGACTGGAGTGTAGAGGACTGGAAACGAGTAGCATGGAGTGATGAGTCTCGATTCCGACTACTTAACGCCGACGGGAGGCTGAGAATATGGCGTCAGGCTCATGAAGCCATGGATCCTGCATGCCTGGCTGGAACTGTACAAGGGCATGGTATCTCAATCATGGTCTGGGGTGTTTTTAAGTGGCACAGACTGGGATCTTTAGTGCGTATACCAACCTCCCTCAATGCAATTCGGTACGTAGAGTTGCTGGGTGATCACCTCCATCCGTTTATGCTGTTCTGTTATCCTTACGGTAATGGAGTTTTCCAGCAAGACAACTGTACCTCTCAACGGTGAATTAAATCAAGTCCCTGTTGGATACTGGCTGGTTGGATGAGCATTCCTTTGTGTTCTCTGTAATGAATTGGCCACCTAGAAGCCCAGACGTAAATCCTATTGAGCATCTTTGGGATGTTTTGGAACAAGGCGTGAAAGGCCATCACACAGCACCAAAGAACCTTACTGAATTATGGACAGCTTTCACCAATATTTGGCAAGCCATTCCCGTGGAACGTTTCCAGAAACTTGTTGAATCTATGCCTCGCCGTGTGGCAGCCGTTATCAATGCCAGAGGAGGCCCAACTCGTTACTAGGTAGGTATCCCTAATTGAATTTCACTTCAGTATATATATATATATATATATATATATATATATATATATATATATATATATATATATATATATATATATATATATATATATATATACAGGGTGAATCTGGACAAGTGGGCAAATATTTGCGGGTAATAGAACGCAGCTATACTAGCAATATTCGTCATAGAATGTATGGTCCGAACGCAAGCGGTGAGAAGTTAAAAGGTAATTTTCCACTGTCACATTTAAAGAATTAACACAAGAATGAGAGTACATACTGAAGAAAGCATTTTATTAACAGGAATGTAATTGATTTACATGGTCACAGAAATTGCTCAAGAGACCTTCCGCCAGCTATAATGCAGGCTTCACAGCTGCGGGATAGGGACTGACGCACTTTTGCGACGATACGAGGCATTTCCTGAATATCGCCGGCAACAACGGTGATCCTGGCGACTATTTCCATATTGGTTTCAATGGTGTATTCGTAGATTAGGCTTTTTATATGTCCGCACAGGAAAAGCCAGCAGTCCTTCCAGCAGGACTTTTGCCTGTACGTTCTATGGTTAAATCTGGCTTTAGGTACTTAATAAACACGAGGTCGTATAAACACGTTAATTTGTTTATTCCGAAGAATCTCGGTAGGTCTATCTCTACCATTCTTATTTTTAATTGTGTTTGTGAGATATAGAACTAAATCTAACGGAAATTGTTTATTTCGCGCTGTTGAGTGACCCTATTTTTTATTGGGTTCAATAGTAATTTTTTGAAGTGTATTTTTCTATTCTAAATATTATGATTTTCAACATTTGGCAATGATGTGTTGAGTATAATGTGTTTATTAGTACATTTGTTTACTATCCAGCTGTTATGTTTTGACGAGTACCAGCTAGTCATTTTATACTATGCTAATTAGTACAAAACGTGTTAATTTTTTCCTAAAGGGGGCAGGATATCTTTTACGGTGCATCAGTACACTTCGCAGATCTTCAAACTTTCAGTGTTTTTCTAATCGCATATTAGTAAATGAATATTTTTTAATACTGTCAACTTTTTAATACATAATATCTTTATATGCTATGCTGGGCTTTTCTTTCTTATTATTTTATGTTAATTTTTCAAAAAAAATATTACCTTTGTAGCTACAGATGTTAACCATTTGATGCCATCTAAAATAATACTCACTGGAAAAATATTTTTAAATAATTCTGCGCTCATTATTTAAACGCCTCACTTCAAATGCAAAAAGCAGAATTCAAAAACATTCATTTAGTAATCTTTGATTAGCAAATAATGACAAGGAAATTTTGCCACATCTTCATTGGTACAGCTAGGTTTCCGACGTTGAGAGATGCCCCGCAAGTGTTCTTCTCTATGATTTTTATGGGAACATTTATGTGCTAATACATTTTATGCATTATAGTGTTAACTACATCTATATAGGTCTACATTTTAACAAACTTGTTTGTTATATCTTTTATAGTTTACATCATTTTAGAGGTCTTTCAAAATGGCATGTCTTCAAAAGATGGTATTGATTACGTTACAAGAAATAGCCTCCCGTCTTGATGCAGAATGCAGCAGGTTTTGTCCCCACATGCCTCGCCTGAAAATCATCGTCAAGGAAAAATCAGTGGATTTCGTCCTGTCGAACCTAGCCAGGGTTGAGTGCAACTGCAATTTTAGAGGCGTCTGCAAGCGCACCGTCATAGCGAAATGTGAAGCAGGAAGACTGCGCTTTATAGACTTGAAACGATTTTACGACTTGTGCAGCAGTTCTGGAATTAAAGTTCCACTTCCACGAGACTTCTTCGAAAAATGGAACACATTTGTGAATGAACTATATTTAAGTTTAGGAATTCCCCTGTAAAATATATCCTTTTTTCTTTCGGCTTCTTGTACATAAACGGTTAATAAATATTTTTATGTGAAAATGAGAATATTTTTGTTTCCATTTTGCATGTTTTTTTCATACTTATTTTCATTTTCAATACCGTAACCATGCAAACATGGATCAAGTCGTTAAATAATGGTTTACATATGATTCTTCATTTATAATGGCATAAAATAAATAAGAATAAAACAGTATGTTTCATTTATATAATTTTTTGAGAATGTAAAATTTGTTATTTAAACATCTGTCTATAAAATATTTTTTAAGAATAAGTGAGAGATGGCATCAAGAAATAGAAAACAAATGTCCTCCAATAACAGGTAATGAGAATTTTTAGTTTAAAAAGGGAGCCATGGTATTTTATAGGCATTTTCATGTCCAAGCATCCTGCGAATTGTAATCAATTGAGAGAATATCGAGATTTACTTCAAATATATTGCAGTGCACAAAAGCTATGATCTTGCCAAATTTGTGAAGTACAGTACATATCATGATCTTTGATAAAATGCCGTTTTTAAGAAGGAAAATCTTTCATGAATTTCTTATATTTTATCAATTGCACGTAGTTATTTCTTTTCCACAGCTTTCTTTAAACAACTATGCGAAAAAAAAATTAAAAATTCAACATTATTTTTTTCGACAACTTTGGAGAACTTATATCAACGATGTTGCGTTTCAAGGAAGAGCAAATTCAACCAAGAGAAATAATGTCATTGTTTGAAAAATAATCACACAAGGGATTTTTTTATAACGTTAGCACTAATATTTAAATTATATAAATCATTGAAATAAGTTGTTACATAATCTTCTTTCATCAGACAAAAATGATATGTTTGACAGTCAGTTAAAAGACGTTTTGATGCTGGATTTATATAAATGTTTTTCGAAGGAAAAATCAGGCTTAAACCCCTCATATTTTCTTCGACCATATCTATAATACGCATTTATAGCTTCCGTGAAAAATTTGCAAGCTATGTTGAAGTTGCTGTGTATTGGCCGAATAGAAATCTTTCGGCTCAATGTTAACCTAAGAAGAAATTTTTCCAATGATTGTCAACTTGGAAATTAATAATTTTTTTTTTTAGTTCTACGTTGTAATATATAAAGAAAATCTTTACTCGGATATCTTGTTCTATCTTTGAAGGAATCGGAAATCATAATATTTAATTTGAATCATTTGGGGGAAAATATGGCATACTGTGTTTAAAAGGCAAATAATTTCCTTTGGCTGTCATAATTTTTAAAAGGAATAAGACAGAAGAATATAAACTTCTCTCTTAATTAGGAATACAATTTAAAAAGAAACCTTGAAATCCATTTCGACTATCCTTGTAAAAATTGTCTACATAGGTTAAGGTTCAGCTGAGTGAATCCAATAGGGCAACTAAAAAGCAGTCTTAACAGAACATGTTTAATAATTTTATACACTATTTTGAGAGAAAAGTTATTTTTAAAAAATGTTAGCACATGTTGTCCACAACATTGTTCTCCACAGCATACAATTTTATAAAAAATTGTATGGAAGTTTTAGTATACGATCATATTGTGACTGCAATGGCTGTTTTACACTTTTATAACTTAGATTACCTATGTCTACCTGAATTAAATAATCAGAGATTTTTTTCCAGGTTAACTAATGTTCCATCTTCTCATAGTCTAACATGCCACCTAGAGTCAGAAGAAATGTCACGTTTCTTTAGAAAGATTTCAGTTACGTTTTACTATGAAAACGAACGAGATGACAAAAGCAAATATAAAACATGTACAGAATGAAGACCTGACACTAAGGAATGAGGGGGGGGGAGAGGAGTATGGGACAACAGAGTTTTAAATTTTTCTTATTTTATATTCTAGCAGTCGAATGATAAATTTTTCTTTCTCTCTTATGTGTCTATACACAAAGATGACAGTAGATTGAAAGACACTTGAATAATTTAAAAATTTCTTTTAAAAATTTTAATATAAAAATTAAAGTATATTTATATTATGTTACATTTGCCGTACTGATAGCCATGTTTTTTCTCTATGGAACTATGAAAATGTATCAAAATAATTTATTTGTATAATTAACATTTTTTGGTACAATTTAAAATAACATTAAAAGGAAAAAAACACTTTCACAGTAATTGTAACCCAAGAGAAATTTTTTTAGAATAATTTCTCTAATAGTAGTTTTACTTAAGTTACAGAAGTGCAGAAAGGTACATGTAGACAATATCTCATAATTATACTGTACCTGGAAATGCATCTGACGTAGAAATGTGTGATTTGTGTCATCTGGTTCTAAATTCTTTACACATCTTAAATATTTATGTATTCCGGTGTATGTCCACTCTACAGGTCCATTAATTCTATTCACATTTAAAAGGGTGAAGAGGAATATTCAAATGCCATTTAGGGTTTTGTGACAAGTGACAGTTCCTACTGTTTAGGACGTTTCCCTATAACATAACAACAGACAGCTTTTCAGCACCTCATCCATCAGTGGTATCAATCGATTCGTTCTGCTTTTGTTCATAGACAGGTGTGAACACGTTATCACTGTCTTTGAAAGGGGAAATTTAAACAACTATATTCTCTGCGTTATCAAACTTATCCAAGAACCTATTTCAAATATTCTTTGTTCAGAGATGAATGGGAATATGGAACATGTTGGGAGGCAGCACCCTAATAACAGTCCAAAAAGACAGCATGAGAAAATCTAAATATTTTAACTCGGGTTAGAAATTTAGTGTTTTATAAATAAATTTCGCTGGCCAGACTGACCCAACCAACAAAATATATGGCGGTGCAGTAGATTAGACATGCATTTTTTAATTTTTTATATTTAGCCACAAAAAGCAAAAAAATATCCGTTTTCCACATACCTCAATCTTTTACAGCTTACATTTCAATTCCAGTTTTCATTTGCAGAAATAAAATTATAAAAGCAAAAAATATATATAGAGCGATCCAAGCTTTAAAAACTTGAGAATTTATTTAATGGTTGATTTCACAGAAGGTGGTGCCAGCGGATAGTATGAAATCCGCGTAATAAAAACAATACCTTTAAAAAGGTGCTCATATCTACAAATTTACTTAAAGAGAATAGATTGAGATTTGAGAATAGTTTAGTGATGAATATATATATATATATATATATATATATATATATATATATATGTATATCTACAGTGAAACTATCTCTAAGGAGGCTAGTCAAGGATCCCAAAAATGGTGGCCGTCTTGAGGGGTGGCTGCCGAACGGGAGTGGATTTATGTTTGGCTGGCAGGAATGGTTAAAGTAAAAGTGGCCTTTTTGAGGGGTGGCCGATTAGGGAAGTTTATATATATATCTATATATATAAAGGATTTTGTCCAGTCACTAGTTGATAATTAGATGTAAAATTACTTATTTGTAGGTAGCTGAATACCCGTGCTTCGCTACGGAGTACATTCAAATGAAATACATCGCTCAATGTATGCAATTAATGCCAATATATATATATATCGTAAAGGATATTTTTATAGACAAAATAATGTAGAAGAAAATAATCAAATTAAATACAACGGTCAATGTATACAATTAGTTTGTATGTTCAATGCCCATAAAATATACTAATGTGAGTTAAATTATTAAAACACTGCCATCTCAATAAGTCTAGTGGTTAAGTTTTAACTTTTAGCGTATTTTAATATTTTTTTGTCAATTTATTCCGTTGCTATGCACATGACGCAAAATTAATTTAAAGTATCACATAAATAAAAGTATTCCGGATCAGCATTTAATGGTTGATTTCACAGAAGGTGGTGCCAGCGGATAGTATGAAATCCGCGTAATAAAAACAATACCTTTAAAAAGGTGCTCATATCTACAAATTTACTTAAAGAGAATAGATTGAGATTTGAGAATAGTTTAGTGATGAATATATATATATATATATATATATGTATATCTACAGTGAAACTATCTCTAAGGAGGCTAGTCAAGGATCCCAAAAATGGTGGCCGTCTTGAGGGGTGGCTGCCGAACGGGAGTGGATTTATGTTTGGCTGGCAGGAATGGTTAAAGTAAAAGTGGCCTTTTTGAGGGGTGGCCGATTAGGGAAGTTTATATATATATCTATATATATAAAGGATTTTGTCCAGTCACTAGTTGATAATTAGATGTAAAATTACTTATTTGTAGGTAGCTGAATACCCGTGCTTCGCTACGGAGTACATTCAAATGAAATACATCGCTCAATGTATGCAATTAATGCCAATATATATATATCGTAAAGGATATTTTTATAGACAAAATAATGTAGAAGAAAATAATCAAATTAAATACAACGGTCAATGTATACAATTAGTTTGTATGTTCAATGCCCATAAAATATACTAATGTGAGTTAAATTCTTAAAACACTGCCATCTCAATAAGTCTTGTGGTTAAGTTTTAACTTTTAGCGTATTTTAATATTTTTTTGTCAATTTATTCCGTTGCTATGCACATGACGCAAAATTAATTTAAAGTATCACATAAATAAAAGTATTCCGGATCAGCATTTAATAAATTAAATTCTAAAAGTTAATCATTAAAATTTTACCAAAAATCAGAAAATGGAGCTAAAGTCTCAAAAACGATTTTATTTTAAGTATTCCATTTTTGAAAAAGATTAAAATTTATTGAAAGCAACAGACATGTCAAACGTATGACCCCGGACATTTAGTAATGCTGCCCCACAAGATCCTACACATTAAAAGACCTATCTTCCCAGAAGAGAATACTACTCGCTTCACAATCACGCTTTATTCATGTCATCGATGTTTGGGATACGTACATTTGCAAACAATTATTTTCAAATATGAAGTACACGAAGAGTATAATCAGATAAAAAAAATTCTGATGACCATCTCTAAAATACCTAAGAATTGCAACCATTTTTATGACATTACTACATTAATTTTGCTAAAACAAGGTGAAATATGCCTCTAATTTCATGTGTACGTTGCCTCTACATTTGAATGTTATAATATTTTTTTTGTAATTAAAGGAAGCTTTGTTACTTATTTATGTTAAGTATATAATATATTTTATATGTGGTCCACGTTAAGTATGTCATATTATTGTATATGTGGCTAAGTAGTTCCTCTTCTCTCAATGAGACCAATTCAAGTAATAATTTTCGACATTGTTTACTGCCTTTCACGCGAGGTCGTGAAAAAGTAAAATATTGCAATCTTATCTGCCTATCGATAAAGTTGCTCTGCTTAACCTATGATAAGTTTGCATTAGTGCGAACAGGTAGGTTCCTTCTCTGATTGGTCAAGCTGTGCACAAATAATAGGACGTGTGGACCGACTTAGGGGGACATAGAAGGGAACCCCTTATCTCACAGTTGAAAGGACCAGTATAGCGTTAGCCCACCTGAAGTGCTGTGCCTCAACGCATTTCTTGAAAGGTAAAAAATCTTCGATAAGTTGTATAGCTTGAATTTTTGTGGAAAATTGCAGTCCTTTGCAGCATTTAATTTGCTAATCCAGTACATTTTATACCAGATTGTTTATAAGGTAAGCGATTTAAGTTTTTCAAACTTTAATGTTTAATATATTTATATATATATATATTTATGTATCTATATTTTAAGTATAATCTAATGTCGTCTAGGTTAGGTTAAGTTAATAGGTATCCTTACACGCACAGTAAATCTAACGCAAGTCAAAGTATACTTCAGCTCAAATGTATTACGTCTTTCAAAGTAGCGGAAAATTTTATTGATAATTTTAAAATTGTATTTATGGTTTATGCTCTAAGGTCATTAAGTCTAAAAAAAATTAAATGCGTATCTTAACGCGATATATACCTTTAAGTATATATATGACATTGCTGTATATTTTAATTATTTTAAATCACTACTTCATATTCCGTTACAGAAGGAACAATATATTAAATGAATATGCCCGTTCAAGAGAATAAAATCTTTTTTGCAAACATTAAAATAACATAACAAGGTACACACGACCATTTATAATAAGTTTATAAATGAAAAATTTGAATAAAATTATATAAAAAGTATATAAATGTTTGAGTATATATCCAATAATATCCTGACAAATACATGATCTATAACTTTTAAAAATAATAAACTTCTCTAAAACTTTATTTTAGGATCAGTTTTCTTTCGAAAAATGGTTCCTCCTCGTGGCAAAGACCCCTCTGCGAGTGACGTCGAAAATATGGTGTTGGGTTATTTTCGGGATTTTGGCGCCCGACTCGATGCAGACTGTAAGAGATTCTGCCCGCACATGCCTCGTCTCAAGATCCGAATAGATGGCAATACAGTTGATTTCGTGCTGACAAACCTGGAGCGTGTTGAGTGCAGATGCAACTTTAAAAGTGTGTGCAAGTCAACAGTGGTAATGAAATGTGAAGAAGGAAGAGGACGTTTGGCGGAAGTGAAATCATTCTATAGATTCTATAACAAAACTTACGGAAAACAGCTTTCCATGCCAACAGACTTCAACGAGAAATATGACACATTTGTGTCTGAACTGTACTTTCGACTAGGAATAGACTTGTAATGTCTTAGTTTGTAACTATTGTAATTTCAGCTCAAGGAAGTATAAAATGAGTCAACTGGAAATATAGTTGACTTCAGGCTCACAAACCTGGAGCTAGTTGAGTGCAGATGCAACTTTCAAAGTGAGTGCAAATTAACAGTGGTTATGAAATGAAGAAGGAAGAGCACGTTTGGCGGAAGTGAAATTATTCTGTAGATTTTATAACAAAACTTCCAGAGAACAGCTTTCCACGCCAAAAGACTTCAATGAGAAATATGACACATTTGTGTCTGAAGTATACTTTTGACTAGGGATATACTTGTAATGGGCTAGTTTGTGACTACTGTAACTTCAGCTCGAAGAAGTATAAATGGAGTCAACTGGAAATACAGTTGACTTCGTGCTGGCAAACCTGGAGCGAGTTGAGTGCAGATGCAACTTTAAAAGTGTGTACAAATCAACAGTGGTTATGAAATGTGAAGAAGGAAGAGGACTTTTGGCGGAAGTGAAATTATTGTATAGATTTTATAAAAAAACTTACGGAAAATAGATTTCCACGCCAAAAGACTTCAACGAGAAATAGGACACATTTGTGTCTGAACAGTACTTTTTAATATACACTACTAATATGTATTGTTTTCGGTCGACACTACGGGAACAAAGACAAAATCAAGAATGCCGATTCCGAAGTGCACACATACAGGCCTTCCGATCTCTTGGTTTTCTACGCTCGATAGGTCCATGTGAAAAGTTAAAGAAAACAACTAAAAGATATTAAGACCTAAAAATATTGTCTCCCTGCACTATTACCTCAAAATTAGTAAATGTCCTGTTTTCAGGAAAAAAATAAAGGGTGACGTTACTAATGCATGACTATATTTACCACCCAAAGAGCACGTGCGTGGACATACGCTGGTCACGCTGGTTAGGATCCTGATTGGTCAAGCAGTGTACTAAAGCTCCAATAGTAGAACTTTTGGGTGGAGGATTTGTAGTGGTTTATACAAATATGACCATGCTAATTTGACCACTAAATCATACAGTTTTGGTGTGCGACAGATACGAGCAACAGTGCAGTTTGTCAGTGAGGAGATTTTTGGAAAAGCTTTATATTTCAACCTGCATTTGGAAAAGGTTTATTGCCTCCTTACCGAAGATATCATTTCGCTGTTTGGGATATAAGGTCAGTTTTATTCTTTTTACATTGAATTTAATATTGTATTATTGCCCATGGCTGAAAATATTATTTCGGGTAATATTTTTTTGTTCGAGAACCTGTTGCAGACATAAGTGTGTTTAATACAAATATATTCTCTTTCGCAAATGTATATACAAATCCATTTTTAATGCATATAAGGCAACAAAATATAAAGATGTATCAAAGAATGTTTATTGTGGTTAGCAAAAATAACTAGGAATGTGGAAATCAGTATGTTTGGGTCCTTTTTCCGTTTCTTTACGCATTTTGATAATACAGATCACAAAATATCTGCCGCTGCATGGCGAAGTATATAATATAAATTTTATATCAAGTAAAACTGATAAAGTTTCTAAGAAAATAATCATATCTTTAATCATAATGCACAATACAGCTTGTTAGATGTTAAATTTTTAATTCTAATTTATGTAGAGATAAAAACATTTTTTTTTTATATAATTGTAGATGGTATGCATCTTTTCCGATTAATACAAAGAAAATTTTATAAAATGAAACGAATTATTTGATTTAAGGGGACTCACGACCCTTAAGTCGAAGAAATAAGGCATATTTTCATACTTTCTGACTCTTTGTAACTATTTCAATTTACTCCCAATTTTTCCAAATTTTATGTATATGATAAATTGATATTTATTTTAATAAACAAATTTTCAACTCTCAAATTAATTTTAAATAATTTTTTTTTAAATGCTTTAGATATACCTTATTTTTTTAAGTATTTTTATTGTATACTGGCTTGCTCGCTAAACTATGAAATTAATTTTACACTTAAATGTATAATTCCTGTTTTATATTTAAAATAAATAACTCAAATACAATTGAACATAAAACATTCAACATTAAAATATTTTTTCAATTTTTAATACTGCTCAAAATATACTTAAAATTTTCTTAAATTTTTGCCTTAATTTATCCCTGAAAAACAACAAAATGTGCAGTGATTGCAATAATTCTAGTTCAGACGCAATAAAATAACATGATTTTGCAGTGATAAAAATTTCATGGAATTATGTTTCACAGTTTTTGAGATATCAGTTGCGAAATGATGCAACATTACATTTTGAGAAAAATGAGTTAAAATTTTTCTCACCATAAACTTGATCAGTAATTAAATATTTAGAATATCAATATCTCCGGAACTAAGCGGATTATGTTCATGCGGTTTGCTTTATTTTGTTCAGAAATGATCAGGCTTTAACATATATTTTTTTTCAAAAAAATCGTATGTTTTAAAGATTTAAGGGTAGTGAGTCCACTTGAATTTTAATATTTGAACTAAAAATATTCCGTTTGATAAGTTTGTTTTTGTGATTTTATCAAATTTTATTATTTAATGTTATATGTAACTAGAAATATGTATATATATACATACGGATCTACACACATTTTAAGTGTGCATCATAATGTGGCTCTTTCTTTTAGCTGACATACTTGTATACTAAACGCAATAATAGAAAAAAAATTAAATTATTTTAAAAGAATAAGACCATTATGTATAGCTGGTATATGTTTCTAACATAAAATTCATCTCTATACCTAAAAAAAAGCCATTAAAAGGATAACTTGATGACTTTTATCAAATATTAAAATGAGTTCTCAGATACTTTTTCTAGAATCTACAAATGCAGACATCATGTTTGTTTAAAATTAATATCTGAAAATATTTTTAATATAATAATTTTAATATAAGTTTTGGTTTAATTGACAGTTAATATCTTCACCGTAGTTATTTATATTTATATATATATATATATATATATATATTTAGAAGGTCGTTCGCAGTTTATGGAAACGATTTTGTAATTTATATTTGGTTTTGAGATAAAAATTTGGCAACTTCATAATAATCGTCTGCTATTGTTTTGTTTTATTGTAATGTAAATTAATAGATTTATTATGAAAATGGTTCCTAAAATTGATAGATGGTTCGAATGTTACGTAACTGCGCTTTCCGAGGAGATATATTTCTATCCACAAATTGTAAAGCGGTGTAAAAATCGCGGTATTTCAAAAAAAGGTATAATTTATAAAATTTGAAAGAAAAAAAAGTCTAACTGAAAGTAAAAATTAAAACATGACCGTGAAAAATCATCTTCAGATTGTTCGAACGCAGGTAAATATCA